>CM055270.1:29244993-29844993 GCA_029237695.1 Conchocele bisecta | reverse complement strand
CTATTGTGGTTAATATTCTAATTTCCCGTCAACATCTTTGTAACATACGGATCTAGATACAACTTAATGATATTTAATACAACAAGTAATTACATAGACGAATAGGTTTTATATTAGGAACATTTCCTAATGCAGTTAACTCATAAATATACTTCATGGTAGTTTTCTAGTGAATATTTTCGACATGGTCTACGTAATTGATAGCCAGAATATTAACAGCATTAATAAATACTCTGTATTCACACACTATCGTATACGGGTGATATTGAAATCATTTAGAAATAACGTTATTGTAGATAATACTCTAATACGAGTATAAGTATATAACATGATATATTTATATCACATTTGCGAGCAAGCGCTGACGAGTTATTTCAAGAAAAACACATGTTTTGTATATCAACAAAAAGGCGAATGTCGGTCGGCACGTTCCATCGAAGCGATTATAACTCGTCACGAGTTGATTCGTTTTTTTTTTCCAACTGTTTATGTTTCGTGCACGTCCAGACCTTTGTCAGACAATTCGCTATACATTGACTTAATACACACATATAATGTATCAGACTTTGCGGCATTGAGCCAATGTAGCCGTATAATAAGTACTTTGGCAGACGTTTTAATGGTCGAATGACGTTATCCTTTTGAATGAAAAGTATATTATGCTTACACGTATCATAGCATACAATGACATATGATAAATGTGCTACCATACTACTGTATCTTTATTGCAACTTCATAAACCATGTTCGGCTCGGAAACGGTGGGAATTTCTCGGCAGAGCTCGGTATTCCTACGCGTCTTCTAGCCCAGCCTGATAAGCTTCCTATCAAACGTCAACATCCATGAACTTCATAAAACAGGCTAGGCTCGGAAACGGTATGAATTCCTCGGTAAGCCTCGGAATTCCTACTCGTTTCCTAGCCGAGCCTGGTATCCGTGAAATCAACACCCGCTGACATTCTTAATTTGCCCACGCATAATGTAAACACTATATATACGTATAATTACCTGGATTGTTGTTTTGGGATTTTCTCATCCACGGGTATATCACAGGTTGTCCGCCATTTTGTTCCGACGTCCCTGACGATTCCGGCGAATCCTGACTTCCGGGCGATGGAACAGACGCCGGACTTGCCGAATCACCGGGAGAATCCGGCGAACTATGTGACGTAAATCCATTTACCCGACTCTCCGCCGCGGAGTTCTGGGTTTGAGTCTGTGTCTGAGGCGGTGTTTGGTTTTGAACATGCGCGTGTGGAGGCGATGTCTGTTGTTGTTGTGGATGTTGTTGTTGCGGGTGGTGGTGTGTTTGTGTTTGTGTCTGTAAATGCGGCGGCCGCTTAGTAACGTTATCCGTATTCACACAGTTCACATTGTAGTTATAAATACTGTTTGGCGTATATTTCTCCTCAACGTCATACCTCCGGTAATCCGCGGTTCCGTATCCGTACGGGTGTAAACTGTGCCGACCATAGTCGGCATTTTGCGGCGACATATACGCCGGCGGTTGGTATTCCTCCGACGGTGGAAACTTGGGCTCCGAATACCCAGCTGGGTTCATCAAAAACGAACTCATGATCATTAATAAAAGCAGATTTGGTAGTAAATAAACCAGACTCGCGCTATAACGTAAACGTTACCACAGTTGGCCCGCCCCGTGATACATATCTACACACCACGTGACAACCAGCAGCCAATGGAAATAAATAACCTCCGTACACGTCGGATTTATCAAGACCTGTCATCTCGCGCTAGACTAGCCTCGCTATTGAATCCTCGAGCGTTAGGCCGCTTGTTTTCAACAGCCGCTACCTTCCTTTGTAAACTGCCTTACTAGAAGTATTTCCAAACTAAAACACAACAAATACATTTAATTCATTTCATCGGCTAACTACACATTGCTTGTAAATTGCATTAATGTGTAATATGTGTTAATCAGTCACATGTAAATCACCGATTTATGCTTTATTTCTAAGCTGGTTTCCATGGTTATTTATTGCTTAATATTTCTCATGACACACATAGAGCTTAAGGCGGTACAGTGAGACACGCGATGTGTGACGATCGTTAGTTCTCTTAAAAAAAGATTATACTGTTATTTTTTTGTGGATTTTATTTAATTGTAATTGTTTTAAAATAGAAAAATAATAGTGTTGTATGGATTTTTGCGTTATTATTTATCTGTGAGGGGTTCATATGAACGTGTATTAATGAATGTTCATTAAAATGTATATGCTATTGGGTGGGGAACAGTATATGGTATTTGCGCCAATTGTATATCCGAATTAGGGTTGTGCATGTACAAATAAATTAATATGCGTTTGGTTGATAACAATGGAATTCAAGACGATGTTCGTTTTGCGACCAGCATAGATCCAGATCAGCATGCGCGTACGCGCAGTCTGATCAGGGTCTACGCTGTTCGTCAACCGCTCAATAAAATGAGGTTTCTGCATTCATCGAATGACGAATGGATTAGCCCTGTGTGTTTTTAATCAGCAGACAAAACATATGGGAATGTGACTGCATAAATAGGGCATATGTTTCCGTAATTATTTGATAAATCAGTTATTAACCTGTTCATTTTTGGAGTTAATTGTTGGCATTAAAAAATCACCATATATATAGTGGTCCGAAATCCGGGGTAAAACTGTTTCATTAACTGCAGTTACGTTGATAATGGTAATGCTTTATAATTCATTGTTTTTAGATAAAATTATTCGTTCTTGAAACATATTTCATTGATTCGTTCATTAAATTAAATAATCACTTAAATAAATTATCACATACACAATGGCGATATATTCGCGTAAGATTTAAACTTTTAAAACGAGTGGAAAATCAACCATTAATATTTACTCGTTTCTTTTCAGTATTAACTTGTGCGCCTTTCCATAGGAATCCACCTATAAAATAAACTTGGATAACAGAGAAATATTCATAATCTGTGGAGTTGTACATCTATTTTTCCCGCGAATTTGTATTTCAAAAATTAATACACGGATCAATAAGGCAATTGCCAACTTTTCTGTCATTTACACGAATGTAACCTGCTTTTTTAGCATTTATACCGGATTTGTTTAGCATTTATACAGGGCGATTAATGGCCCTGGCGATTAATCGCCCTGCATAAATGCTAAAAAAATCAGGTTCTATTCGCCATGGTATGACTTCCAAAATATTCGTTTTTTTATTCGAAATTCGAAGGGCCAAGAAATTCGTTCCATTTTAATAACCACGGCTTGCGGTCCACAATATTTATGACTAATTATGAACGTTTAGCCGCTAAAGAAACAATACATTTAATTTTCTATATTTCTCCAACATACTTTAAGTATGCCTAATTTCGGCTCATTCGAAATGATATTTGCACCAACTTGTGTTTCCGCCAAATAAGTAGATTGAAAAAAGTAACTTCCTTATTGGGTGCACATATTGATGTGTGTTTGTCAACAGATACATTGTACTTTATTTTCTTCATCCGATAAATCGGCTTATTGAATGAATGCAGCATTCACTTTCTGTGTCTTTTTTTCCCGATGATGCTATGTTTCTCAGACTATTGTGGAAATAACATAGGATTAAACTATTATCTATGACAATTAGGACATTTTTTATCTGAACTTCGGTAAAAATGATTGAAAAGCAAGTGTGAAATGTTTCAATATATGGTTCATACTGTTCGGAAAACAATATGAAAGATGTAATGTATGCTTGTTAAAGTCGGCAAACGGTTGATAACAATGCGCAATAGAATTCCACATTATCGTCTCCACAACGTTGTTTCCTGCGTTTAATAAAATTAGTTGAATTTCCACTGGAGACGATTCTCATGTGCTGTCAAAAATGGTTTTCTGTTTCAAATTAAGGCAAAAACGAAAAACAGCAAACCTCAATTTCCGTTTCCAGCATAGTTAACCCTTAGAATGCGGGAACCGAAAATAGTCGTCTGCTGCTGTGTCATATTGTATCAATTCTCTCAGTAAAAACATGATTTGTCAGCATTTTAGAATCATTTCCGTTGGAAATGATTCTTAAGTGCTGTCAAACCGTGTTTTTTATAAGAAAAATGGAACATAAAAAACAAACAGCAGACGTCAAATTTGTATTCAGCATTGTAAGAATAAAGATAAAATGAATATTTACAAACGATTGATAACAACGCGGAATAGAATTCCACAACGGCCCCAGAATGTTGTTTCCAGCGTTTGACTCTTTGCATGCTGGGAAATTTGTGGGCTATAAATAGTTCAAAAATAGCAGATGACAATTCATTATATTTTCTTTTATTCCTCCTTATAAATGTCATGAATATGTCTTGGAATTTCATTAGAATTGTGTCCGGAGGACACAATTCTAATGAAATTTCAAGACATATTCACAGAGAGAAATAACACATATACTCCTAATTCGTTTGGCGGATATTTTCGCCGCTAGCATGCAAAGAGTTAAAACCATTTGTTGAAATTGTCTCACATTTTCAAAAGCAGATACGGAGGAATTAATCACATGACACACACTTTCCGGCACTGATGTATACACACATACTGCGGACACACATGTTAAAAGTGTAATAAAACTGGGATGAATACATATTGCTATCAGAGCTCCAGATAAGCTGCATATGTGCTTAAATACCCAATTAAAATTGCCAAAAACCCAATTGAAATCAGAAGTAGCGAATATCAAAAAGCAATAACAAGTTATCTATCGTGCTGCAGAAAACAATAAACAGACCACAAATATAGCATATATTTCTTATATTCCATGAAAACACATCTTGGTATTTCATTATATTCAATAATTGCTCTCTGTTGATGTAGTGTGATTTTATTTTACCCAATAAAAATCATTTTGAACTGTCCTTTGCCTCGTTTGTTGGATATTCGTTTCAAATATGGAACATTTACAAATCAAGTCAAGAAGGAAAATTAAAAGAGGAAAACTTATATTCCATGAAAACACATCTTGGTATTTCATTATATTCAATAATTGCTCTCTGTTGATGTGCAAACAGTAGTGTGATTTTATTTTACCCAATAAAAATATAGAAATATCCAATTGCTTCAGAAATGACTAATTCCTTATCTGGAGCCCTGTTGCTATGGTAGACGCATTTTGAACTGTACTTTGCCTCGTTTGTTGGATATACGTTTCAAACATGGAACATTTACAAATCAAGTCAAGACGGAAAATTAAAAGAGGAAAAAAAACGAAAAACGCGGCAGATTAATCAATGTTAAAACTAACTTGCTAAACTTATAATTTAAATCACATTCGATTGCGTTTTTACCCTCTAATTATAAAGACATAAACGTCAATTGGAGTAATTATGGAACGGTCTAAAGGGGGCGCACACGACCACGTGTAATTGATAGCAATTAAAATGATAAATGAAATTTCCCGGCAGCCCCCTTGAGTCAGTAAATTCTGATCGTAAAATGTAACATGTATATTAATTTGCAATGGATACTGTTTGCGGTATAGGACATATTATGAAATATAATTATTATAGCCGGGGATTGTAAGAATGTTCTGATGTAAATCTTTTTTCAAACAGCCACGATGACGACTTTGCTTTGCAAATCAGATGTTAATGCAATATCTCTAATGTTTTATTTTAACCTTCAATAATTCATATACTATAGTAATATACAGCAAGGCATTGCAATTCAATTATATTTTAAAACATATGTTTTCGGATTTATAATAATTGTATTGTACAAGTACATGTACTTCACATTCTTACTAAAAACGTGCACTATTATTATGATAAACTAAGAAATAGGTTTTAATTATCTGTGATCGCGACCTGTTATTTTATTGGAATTGTCGATAGAAACAGCTGAACATGTGTGCCAACGTTCAATGCAGCTACTACACGATTCGCTGGCTTACAGTGGGGTCAGCGTGTAAGTGCACACACGAACGAACACGACAGGTTGGAACCAACCTGTCGTGTTCGTTCGTGTGTGCACTTACACGCTGACCCACTGTACTGTAACATTTGAACACAAATAGTATTGTTTATAAAGTCAGTATTAAATTTTGCAAGGTATATTGCAACGCCTAATATTAATTGGCATACAGAGACATTTTAAATCGACATTTCGCCAATAGATAATAAACAAGTGTTGATTTGTATTTATTTGTTGTTCCTTCAGCTTTTATGTGGCATTTATTTACGAAAAATACTGAAAATCACTGATACATTTCAATCTGAGATTAATTTTCATTTAGTTTCCTTTTCGTTTTGCTTGGGTGGTGGTTGGAAGTGGAACTGAACATTTAATAGTAACAAAAAAGTTACACATCTGCTCATTTGGTCGACGACCATATATAGGAGTATAAAACCAACTCTGTACAAACATATTTGGAACCCAAATTAACATAACAACAAATGCAACAACAGTTGTACAGCATAATTCCTATGACAGAAATAACGTCGACAACAACAACAGCAGCAGCAACAACGGATGCAACAGCAAGCATGGTGGTGACAACAACAATCACGACAACGGTAACAACAGCAGCAACACTTATTTTGAGAAACTGCCATGGGAATTTCTACAAAAGTATGTTTCATCAACTACGTCAAACTGGACACAACCACATGTATCATGAACACTGCATTCGGAGTGATACAGTGGGGTCAGCGTGTAAGTTCACACACGAACGAACACGACAGGTTGCAACCAACCGTGGGGTCAGCGTGTAAGTGCACACACGAACGAACACGACAGGTTGGAACCAACCTGTCGTGTTCGTTCGTGTGTGCACTTACACGCTGACCCCACTGTAACTGTCTATAACATTTGGTACGACTAACGTAGACTCACATCAGCATATTTATGTCTGACCAGGGCATGCGCTGGTCACCATATGCAGCCTATGCTCAATAAATGTAAATCCAATAATTGTTTACAAGAAAACATTGTTAATGTGTAATTTACAGTCTATCATAATTTTGCATGTAAGAACAGTTTAGTCGTACGAAGTTTAGTGAAATGGCCCCCAGATCCGTAGCCGATTTCATCAAAATTGCAAAGTATTCTTTTCTAGCAAAGTATACTTTGAGGGAGTAATCATTTACTTTTCCCAAAATGCATTATTTCATACAGAACTAACTACTGCATATATTTGATGATTAAAAGTATGCAGAATTATTATACTGAATTTATTACATTATCACAGCCAAAATGGCTGTGATAATGTAATAAATTCAGTATAATAAAAATTAATAAATTTATCATAAAATTGAACATTTCTCCCTCAAAGTATACTTTGCTAGAAAAGTATACTTTGCAATGTTGATGAAATAGGCTACCGGTGTCAGGCACCCTAAACACGCCCTATAACTGGGCACATGTGTGAATTCATGTATGAATTGTCGTTAAAATATGAATTATAGAGGACGGAATCATCATTAGATAATTGTACCCTCACATACACTTGTGCAGCAAATTAATGAAGCACAAATTTAAAACAAATTCAGAGAATGTAATTCGGAATCCTGATAGGAATAGTCGTAAAACGCACCGGAATCTAAGGAACATTTCCGAAATAGGTTTCCTATCAAGTTTTGATTAAACGGAAGACATATATATCTTCATTAACAAGGTGTGTCATTTGTCTGCCATAGCCTGCCGCAAGGTGGTACCCACGGGGTGTCTGCATTACCGTTGAAATTGACTAACACAGGGTGGGCAATGTACGTCAGCAGTACCTGCTATTTATGTCCATTTCAGCCGTCGTCTTTCTAAATATCTTAGCAGCTTCTGTAGCAAATATGTTGAAATAATGTTCAGATGCCCGGTCAATTATTTTAACATCGCCAACCGGTTCTGGTAGATGCACTTGTTCCGGAGTTATTTCGAGATTAACTAAATTCTGTTTATCGAAATTTATCCCGTCAACACAGTGCGTATATGCCGTGAAACACGGTGCCGTGACAAATTTTTGATATCCTGTCAATAAGACCTAATCGCTGCGTATGAATATGTGCGGTGGCTGGGGTTATTTTGTGCATTTTTAAGCTATTTGTATGTGTTGACGGGATAAATATAATAGTAGGTTAGTGCCGTGAATGGGAAAAATATCTGGCTCAGCAGAGCCTCGCCCATCCTGTTTCCTAAGCCTTGCCATATATTTTTTCCCATTCACGGCACTAACCTACTATTCTCTATCTATTTTCCTTATTTCTGAACCAAAGTATATGTTGTGACCACTCATTTGAACCGTCTCGGCGAGACGGTTCAAATGAGTGGTCACAACATATACTTCTGATGAGAAATAAAGAAATTCTTGAGCCTTGCCGGATATTTTTTCCCATTCACGGTACTAACATACTATTCTCTATAACCCCGAACCACAATCAACTACGAGTACCCATCATCGGCAAGTATTATGATATTCACTTACAGCAACGTAAGTGCAACATTATGTTAGTCTGTAAATGTCACATTAACAATGTTTTCTTGTAAACAATTATTGGATTTACATTTATTGAGCATAGGCTGCATATGCAGCCTATGCTCAATAAATGTAAATCCATCAATTGAAATTCCCAGACGATCCTAAATTTGAACTTACGAACATTTTAGTCGTACGAAGGTTAGTGAAACGGGCCCCCGGCTTCCTCATTGTACCAGCGCTTTATCGCATATGACTATGGATATCGGAGCTGCCCAAATGTCAGGTATGCTTGACGCACATCGCGCACAGGGTGTATGCACTCTCGTTGAAATTGAGTTATCTCCCCAAACAAGTGTCCAAAATCAACAAGGTGTTCTGTACTGATAAGCGTCCGCCAAACCATGTGGAATCATTGTTGCGCCAGACGATTTCAGGAAAGATCCTTATCACTGGCGCGCTCGCAAAACTGTTCTTAATGCGCAAGGTTATGTGGCAGACGCGTACAAAGTTTGCGGTAAATCGGTATTGTCAGATAGGTAGGTTAATGAGATTTCGAAAACAAATGGTTACGGTGTAGATAAAGAAACAGTCGTACCTGTTTAAACTGGACACCCTGGGTGTCCAGTTTAAAGAGGTGCCACGGTAATTATGATCTACGAGCGCTGCAATACACGTTTGGCGTGCATTGCGAAAATGCGACACTATTTTGAACACCAATTACATTTGTAAATTTGCAAAATTTAACACACTAAGGGTCCAATTTAGAGAGTTTTCAATGTAGACTGTTTACGATATACATGCAGTTTTAACGGAAATGAAATCGAGCAACTGCCCTGTAAATTAAATATGGATATATCAGGACTATTGCCAAATACGGTAGATAGTTTGGTTAACTGTCTATCGCCATAAACAACAAAGCCCAATAAGACGATCTGATCAGGCGCCACATTTTTTGCCAGTCAATCAATGCCAGATTAATTTCAAACATAGTATACCCGTTTGTGAGAATGTGTTACAAGAACGAGCATCGACAACTATTGCCAAAGTTATATGGTCCGCACAGTCGATGGCTGTATTTGGTGCATGAGTGATGAACTACAGTGGGGTCAGCGTGTAAGTGAACACACGAACGAACACGGCAGGTTGGTTCCAACCTGACGTGTTCGTTCGTGTGTGCACTTACCCGCTGACCCCACTGTACGTCTTATTCAGTTCATGGACGATGTAGATCCTGGTGTACAACATATGGAAGCCCTGAAGGGACTTCTGACTTCAATACTTCTAACTTCATTACTTCTGACTTCCTTATTTGTAACTTCTAACTTTCAACTTCATTACTTCTTACTTCTAACTTCCTGCCGAGCACATCCCGTTTCCGTGCCGCGCCAGATAGTTTTCCCATTCACGGCACTAAACTACTATTCTATTTATACCGTCAACACTACAAATAGCTTTAAAATGCAAACAAAAAATAACCCCTGCCTCATCCTCAAAATCGGAGAATCGAACAGTATGACAACAGCGGTATTATTCATACGCAGTGATTAGGTCGAATTGACAGGATATCAAAAAAAAAATTCACAGCACATACGCACTATGTTGGCGGGATAAATAAATTACCACAAGCTGCTACAGGCTGCTGGCAAATTGTTGTCATCTCCGTCATATCCGTGTGTTGTAAAATGTATACCATTTTCATTCACAAGTATCAGGGATTTAGGCTACTGACAGTATTTATATATCTGCAAAAATGTAAGGTGTAAGGTGTATATACATGCGAACTATGTCTCAATTGCTGTTGCATTAGTAATGTATCTCCTAAGGTTTAACAATACATGCGAAGCACAATGGTCGTTTCTTATCATTGCAAGGTATCCAATTTAACGTTCTTAGTATAAACAAGGACAGTTTTCTGGATCTGCTATGATTTCATGAACATATTAAACATATATACGAAGCCTAATGTTTACACAGTGTCACATATTTATCCCGTCAACACAGTGCGTATGTGCCGTGAAACATGTTTGATATCCTGTTAATACGACCTAATCACTGTGTATGAATATTTTTTCCCATTCACGACACTAACCTACTATTCTCTATCTATTTTCCTTATTTCTGAACCAAAGTATATGTTGTGACCACTCATTTGAACCGTCTCGGCGAGACGGTTCAAATGAGTGGTCACAACATATACTTCTGATGAGAAATAAAGAAATTCTTGAGCCTTGCCGGATATTTTTCCCCATTCACGGCACTAACCTACTATTCTCTATATACTAGTAGTGTACAGTGTACATACCTTTCTATTCGTGTTGCAACAATAGGCAAATATTTCTAATCATGTGTAGCGCTGTGATCCATATTCAAGTTTTGAGTAGATGTATTATTTTTTACTTTTTCTTCGTTTATTCACTCAGATAATATATATTTTACAACGTGAGGCATATATAACATGATCATATAGATGGCACAATGGCTCTGCATGTAACAAATAGTATGCTAAATACATATTATAATTATATCGACATGTTCAAATACAAAATGTATTTTACTGCAGTTTGGTCAGGAGTTTTGCAGTTTGAGATGGAGCGAACCGATACGTTATTTATTTTGGGAGGGCATTTTTTTAGATAGTCGGCTGTCCCTAGTGAAATGTGGTAAAAACATGCACATTTTATGTGAATGGTCTAGAATCGAACATTCAGTGAAACCTCATAAACCAGACATCATAGAAGGATTACTGGCTGAGAGATGATTATAATAGACCTCGTAGTCAATCTCAATAATTGTAATTTGTTTACGTGACTTTATCTCATAAATTCAACTCTCTCTGTTGTAAATTGGTATTATCTTTTGAGTGGTGAGTGGCGAGTGTATTGGCACAGATTGTGTATTCACTATAATACATAACGTCTATTTGAGATGGACAGTCTTACGAAAACAAACATTTAGTGTTATTGCACTTACAACAAAACCCCATAATCCCTGCAATAAATTCTGCTAACGATAATGTCCTTCGACATAAAACAACACCAATCACCGCCTGTCAACGAAACATCAATTCTATATCGCCTCTTCGCATAATACAAGACAGATAGCGGGCGATATTGTCACTTTATTAGATCTAAAGCGATAAGAAGATCGTAAATAGATAATAAATCGATGATATCATAGATATGTCTATACAATCGCGATAAATGATTTTTCACGACGCCTTCTCTGGCCGCTTTGGGCATCGATGGGAGGAGAACTCGGTTGGTCTATTGACCGGGCGACTGTCCTAGACGTAAGTGAGATGAAAAATGATGTGTGTACAGCCAGTAAGTCTGAGTATATGCGAACTATAAGCAACAGCGACGATATGGGAGGGGTAGATGTCATAATTAGAAGATATAAAGACGCTGGAAAAGAAAATTAGGAGCCATGACACAAGTCCTGTCATCGATGATCGAATACTGATTGATTGTTGATACACTGGGGACGCATTATATGATTGTCTGGGATTAGATTATCGTATGTATTTTGGTTAAAATGTGCATTTGACCATCAAATACAAGATTATCCCGAACCCTTAGACCGCTACTCACAACAATTGTCGTCTGCTGTTGCTTTTATATATTGTCTTATTTCTCAATAAAAACATGGTCTGACAGCACTTCAGAATCATTTCCAATGGAAATGATTCTGAAGTGCTGTCAAAGCATGTTGTAAATTATTCTAAAGTGCTGTCAAAGCATGTTTTTGATGATAACAATGGAAAATAGAAAATAAACAACAGACGACAAAAACAATAAGATAGCGGTCTAAGGGTTAATGTACAGAAAAGCTTTCCAATTATTGATGTGCTACATGAGGGGGCTATATCAGCAGGAGCTATACTGGTCACAAATCCCATAAGCCGCACTTCTCCAGTCACAGCCACATATATGGATGGCGGATGCGGTGATCAAGTCTTCTCCGCTGGTACCCACTGAATGTCCATGCTAAGGCTCAACCGTGTATGTTCCGTAACGTTGGTCTAGTGATTGCAATAATGCTTAGCCGTTCCTCGCATATATTCAAAATTAACAACTTCGATTAGCCAATACTTAACTATGCTAATTGTGGATTAGTCAAACTGTTTGATTTGTGGTTCATATGTCAATATATTCCGTAGAATGGTTTATGTTTTACCAAAGGGCGCATCGCAAAATGAAACCGCCGTGCATTCATAGTGAAACCGGCAATGAAAATACGAATCATACCATTTGACTGAATTCGGAAATAAATCGCTAAAATATGCATAATACCCTGATAAATGTAAACAAGGCGATGAAATCAATCAAACTAAGCCCTTTGTTAAATACAATAAATGCCAGTATTTGAAATTAGCAGCCAATGTGTCCCAATAATATTGTTTACCAAATCACCCGAATGTTTCATGCTAAGGCCATGAAAATGACAATGCGTTTTACTTTTATGGTGTTGGAGTTCGGAAACTAACACTTTATTCATTTTAATATAATAAAATGTCGTGTAAAATGTGCTCTCGGGATTATGACGGGGAAAGAGACATTACTTGTCAAGTTGCAGACTAAACGATTGTATAATGAGTATGTGGGCAATCGTCGGCAAGCTGCTACAAAGGAAACAACAGATATAACCGAACGCCATTATTCTAATGCTCTGCAAACGTAAGTACTATATACATAGAGAATAGTAGGTTAGTGTCGTGAATGGGAAAACATATCTGGCAAGGCTTAGGAAACGGGATGGGCGAGGCTCTGCCGAGCACATCCCGTTTCCGTGCCGCGCCAGATATTTTCCCCATTCATGACACTAACCTACTATTCTATTTATCCCGTCAACACCTACAAATAGCTTTAAAATGCAATAAAAATAACCACAGCCACGCACATATTCATACGCAGTGATTAGACGTATTGACAGGATATCAAAAATGTTTCACGGCACCGTGTTTCACGGCACATACGCACTGTGTTGACGGGATAAACTTCAATACATGGACCATTCCACACTAGAGTGGTTTGATAAGCCTGCTCCTGATAATCCACACTAGCCAGATGCATGCAATGTATTTATCAGATAACTTGTTTGCTAAAATGAACATGTATACAGTGAAACCTCTCTAAACCGGACACCAAGAAAACACATTTTTGATGAGTCTCTTTGTCATTTATCTCAGGTGAAAATACCTGTTTGTGACCGCATTGCGCACACAAATGGCGCAGAATGATCAAATGCCTGGTTTATAGTGAAACTTCTCTATGCCGGACACCCTGGGGATCTCCCATGGTGTCTGGTTTAGAGAAGTTTCACTGTACCTTTGTTGTTGTTGAAGAAAAATGTAGTCATTCTATCAAAGTCGGCAAAAGTAGAGCTTGATAAACATGCTACAACAAAGCAACATTAGCCGGGTAGTACATTTTTATTATATACGTACTTTCGTTTCCCATTGAAACACAATGCAACGCAAGACGTTAATATTATAAGTTATTGTGATTCTACACAGGCTATATGGTGTAATATTGCCCGTCCGGAGGTATGTTCACCTGAGGCGATGACGTATTTGTCATACCGCAGATCCTTTATTTGGCCGTATAAACATCTCTTCTTTTGATATTTGCGTTTTTTCAGGAAGAAAAATAATCCGAGATTCGATTTTCTACCGTCAGTCTTAATATAAAGGCGTAAATGAACATTTTGTTTTTTTATTAAACGAAAACAAACTAAATATGGAGTAAGAAATCCATCGAAAACGACTTTATGACAGTTTTTTTATATCGTATAATTTAATTTGTATTCCACTGCTCTATCGATCTGCTCTCCCTTTGGCACCTCTAGAATAATGCTACTGGTTCCCAAACATTCGCTGTCATTGCTACGCCGCGTTTCGTGCGTGGAACCCATAGTTTGTGACCTAAATATAGCCGTGTCACGAAGCCAAATGTGTTGAGATTTGAATAGCAATTTTCGTTATTTTGGCTAATTTTTCGCTCATATTTTGATGAGCGAAGAATATTTATGGAAAAATAAACAATAAGGACTGGTTTTGAGTGTACAATTTGTTACTTTTATTGATCAATTCCGGGTTTTATTGTGTTTAGTGAGGAATACAATTCGCAATCGCTAGACGCTTGCAAAATGTGTCTTCATTGGACGCGAGGCGCCGGAGGGGAATCGCAATTCCTCTATGTCCGACGGCCTTGGCAGGTCATATAATATATATGACCAGGCAAGCTAGCCAATCAAAAGCCGAGAAACTTATCTGCGGTATGACAATGTTGCATATTCACGTCTCGTGAGTTCATATTGGTCAGCGCCAGAACTATGCTTCATATCGCAAAATAGTGCCTTCTAAATCACCGTTAATTTGTTTATCGTATTTTTATTTTGTATATTTCTGAAGCGCATATAAATTGCGAATGATGTACGTATATAATAAAAAGGTTATTTGATGTGTATGTGGATATATGCCACTCGTTCCGCCGCGCAACAATAGCGCATTATACCATGCAATCAAACGGTTTAATGTAGTTTGTTTGCTTAAATGGACGTGGACTCGCTTCCGTTGCATTTCGCCATTCGACGTGACGTGACGTCACGTGACGTTATTTCATCCAATGAAACGTCAGCAGCGAAAGTATAGTTGCACGATTCTGATGGACCTTGATACACTGTGTCAGCGTCAGCGCCTCGTGCAGCAGGTGTCTGGGGGCCCGTTTCACTAAACTTCGTACGACTAAAATGTTCGTAAGCACAGATTGAGAATCGTCTGGAAATTTCAATTGATGGATTTACATTTATTGAGCATAGGCTGCATATGCAGCCTATGCTCAATAAATGTAAATCCAATAATTGTTTACAAGAAAACATTGTTAATGTGATATTTACAGACTATCATAAGTTTGCACTTACGAACATTTTAGTCGTACGAAGTTTAGTGAAACGGCCATCTGGTCAATATGTAGCTAGGCAACCGATACAGTGCAGACAGAGGCTCGTACATGAGCGATGAATTACTACGATATTTATTAAACGAGTTTACTGATTTCATAAGAAACGAGGCTACATATATATGCCGAGTTTCTTATAAAATTAGTCAACGAGTTTAATAAATACCATGTTAATTATCATAAATATTAGCTTTTATTTAATGCATTCATTGAAGCTGTACTGATCACACAGCATGCTTTTCGTAGCGGTCTCATTTGCATATTTATTACACTAGTGTATTATGATTTGTATTAAGCTGTGTTAATACACCGCGAGCGCCCATTTTATGCATTTTATGTATTAGAGATCTTTGCCGGGTATATATGTGAGTACAGAGGCAACTTACGATATGAATATTATTCAGTGTTTACAGTTGGCTGTCATATCTATGGCATGTCAAACGTTGCTATATTACATATCTATTTTATTAGTATTGTATGTTTGTTATTGTTATTCAATGTTTCGTTATTGTTATTCAATGTTTCGTTATTGTTATTCAATCTTGCGTTATTGTTATTCTATACTTCGTTATTATCATTGTATGTTCGATATTCTCATTCAATGTTTCGTTATTCTTATTCAATGTTTCGTTATTGTTATTCAATGTTTCGTTATTGTCATTGTATGTTCGGTATTCTTATTCAATGTTTCGTTATTCTTATTCAATATTTCGTTATTGTTATTCAATGTTTCGTTATTGTCATTGTATGTTCGATATTCTCATTCAATGTTTCGGTATTCTTATTCAATGTTTCATTATTCTTATTCAATATTTCGTTATTGTTATTCAATGTTTCGTTATTGTCATTGTATGTTCGTATTCTTATTCAATGTTTCATTATTTTTATTCAATGTTGCGTTATTGTTATTCTATACTTCGTTATTGTGTTCGGTGTTTCCAGGTGGTTATTGATGTCGGTATATATTTATTTGTATACTGGATGTTTACTATCATATATACTACTACATGTACTTGTAAATTGACAAACATACAACTGTGTTTATTTCCTCTAAGCAAATCCGGCTTCACCTCCTATACCCTACATAATCAAGTGTAATGTGAATGGAAGGTACCGGCGACCGTGGCGCTTCGAAACACTTCAAGTACCAATGCATAAACAGTGGGTTTTACAAAATAAATGTAGTACCAACTATTTTACAAGCTAGTTCAAGTTTCCTAATCCTGTAAGAATAAAAAAGCGCACAAAACACTTGTGATTTTGACGCTTTCCCACAAATCCCGCATGTAAATCAATGTCACCATACAAAACATATTAATCTTCACTCACTGTGCACATGTGAATACCAATGATGCGCCGGTGTTGAACCAGACCAGCCTGCAATTCTTGCAGGCTGGTCTGGTTCAACACCGGCGTGCAAAGACAACTCTAGAAAAGCAGAGATCATGCATTTATCCTGTAACGTACGTTTTCACAAAGTGATTGTAGGAAACGAGTTTTTATTTACGGACATCTAACTCTCCGGCGTTTGTATATTTTTTTTGCCATGAATTGAGCTTCAACCGCAGTTTTTGCATGACACATTTTTGACCTAATGGTCGGAAGTGGTCGTATATTTTCGCCATATAACTCGGACATACAGCCTCAATCGGAAAGGTGGACAGAAAAGGGGAATTTTAATGAACTAATTCACTGGCGACGTTTAAAGTGTAAACATCCTTAGACATGCCAAAATAATCTTCAGTATGGCCTGTTACCAGTATGCATACGCACATTATAAATACACAGAATGGGTTGTGAACGCAATGCTTATTATGTAAATCAGTGCAGCATTTAGACCTGCTTTTCCTATGGTATGCGGGCGTTTGTGTTTATATCCCATATACAAAAATGTCAGCTTTATTTAGTCGCTATTGTCTCAAATGTGTGAAGTGGCATAACTCCGATGGACGCAGTTTCTGGGTGGTATCTGGTCTGGCTGTATGACTGGCTGAGAAACGTCAGTGTTGTGCAATTTTGATATTAATAATGTGACATGTTTCGTTTGTAAATGACGTTGAAAGTTGTTTTGATTTACACACTATGTGTGTGGGTCTGAACATTTGCCTAATGTGTGGACTATATCTCAGAGACTGTTTTACTTAAGGAGTGAAACCATGGGCTGTTGCGTTTGCTGGGTTACAATACAATTGGTCTGTTTAAAGTGCGTGGAGTCCAAAGGACTCCTCGCAAACTTTAAGCATACCAAATGTATTCTACACCACAGTAAACGTAACAGCCCATGGTTTTATTACTTATATGTACACTCCATTTTCTGATAGATTCAAAAATTGTAAATCAGCAAATATGGCGTTAAATTAAGAATACTATTGTTTTACGCCATTGTGTCGCTGGAACAGCAACGTTGCCGGTCAATAGATAGCGTGACGTTATTGACAACGACGAATAAAGTAATGTATTTTAATGACCTCAAACAAACTTTAACGAATCAACAAAGTCGAGCGACGTCACATGGGGCTAATGTAATGTCCTGGGATATAAACGCAATACGTTGAATTGGTGTTTCCATTATGAATGTAAGGACAGTGTAAATATATACATGTACATTTACAATGTCCATACATTCAACACATTGCGTGTATATCCCTACATTACATTAGCCCCACGTGACGTCGCGCGACGTTGTTGATTCGTTAAAGCGACAATTTGACGTAAAGCAGGATGATTCTGAATTTTAACGCCATATTTGGTTATTTTCATCGTTGAAACTATCAGAAAATGAAGTGTAAATATAAGTAATAAAACGTTTTATTCCTTAACCCTTACTACGCTGAATTAAATGTTGTCGTCTGCTGGAAATGTTTTATTTTCAATATTTCTCGACAAAAATCTGGTTTTGACAGCACATGAGAATCGTCTCCAGTGGAGACGATTCTCATGTGCTGTCAAAACCAGTTTTTTGTTAAGAATTAAAGCAAAAATGAAAAACATAAGACGGCAATTTAATAGGAAGGGTTAAATAAATGTACTGCATATGGTCCGTGTGTGAGTTTTCTATTGATATCAATCCCCTTAACTGGCCGCAATATACCATAATAATTCAAGACAACTAGCAAACATGCATCGATCATATTGCCACAATGTTTTGCCAAGTTCGGGATCTATCTCGATTCGAGAGTCCCTCGCCGCTATAATATTGCTAGAAGCGTCCATAAATTTAAATATTTGTCTATTTAAGGGCTGTGGATGGATTGATATTGGCAGTTCTGTCTTATAAACTGGTTTTTGATCTCGCAAGCTAACAGAACAATGCTATAGCATGGTAGCTGACATTTTAGCAACACCCGATAGATGAAATTGGTAGATGCATGGCAACATTTAGGCGTCAATACCAGAACATATCAATTTACAAACAGTACAGTAGTAGGTAACGAGCTTTGTACGTGTACTGGCACAATTCGTACCGACTGATAATACATGTATAATGATGTATCAAGCATTGGCCTGATACAAAAGAAATACTTACAATCTGACGTATCATTGGTCGAACGGGATCACATGACGTTACTGAATGACGTAAGTTTAATGACGCAACATAAACAAGCCCGCGTTCTTTTAAATGAAATATATCTTTAAATATATACCATTAAACAGTTACTGTCTGTTTCACGAAACCTGCCCAAATTTTACGGCTATATAGACAATTCAAAAACAATATTTTTTGGTTAATATTAAATTAAAGGAAAATTTAAGAATGAGCCTTCTTTTTATTTCGTGAAATTTGGTCAAATATTGATTTTATTGTGAAAAAACAATTTCCCCATGTTAAATCCCCATAGACATCTTCCCGGAGTGAAGATGTCTATGGGGATTTAACATGGGGAAATTTTTTTGAATTTTAGAAATACTGGACGGATTTTTAAAATTTAACTTTTGTTTTCTTAATTAGATCATTTCCAAGCTATCTAGCTAAGTTTCGGAGTCAATTTCCAAAATTTTTAGTTTTTTGACTCCTCCCACAACTCCTCTACATTTTCCCCCATGTTAAATTCCCATAGACAAATCAATTTTTCGTAATAAAATCAATATTTGACCGAATTTCACGAAATAAAAAGAAGGCCCATTCTTAAATTTTCCTTTAATTTAATACTATCGAAATAAATATTGTTTTTGAATTGTTGATATGGCCGTAAAATTTGGGCAACTTTCGTGAAACAGACTATAGTTGCGCACAGTAACTCTTGCAATATACTCTCATACCGTCTGCAGCCTGGGGCCCGTTTCACTAAACTTCGTACAACTAAAATGTTCGTAAGTGCAAATTTAGGATCTTCTACTAGAAATTAATTTCAATTGATGGATTTACATGTATTGAGCACAGGCTGCATTAAATATACATAAATGTATCAGTAAATGAAAAAATAAAGTTAAACAATGATTGTTATTTACTCCCTGTTATAAGAGAATGCAACGGTTAGCTTACTTTGCAATAGTTGCGAGCAGTAACTCTTGAAATCTACTCCCGTACCGTTCGTAGTCAGATCTGGGGGCCGTTTCACTAAACTTCGTACGAATGTTCGTAAGTGCAAAATTATACACATGTACTATTCCTTCGTTACGGTCATTGCGTCTACTGTCTGTTTCACGAAACAATTCCCACTTCCCAATTCCTATGAACTTTCACAACAATAGTTATCCCATCAACACAGTGCGTATGTGCCGTGAAACACGGTGCCGTTAAACTGTTTTGATATCCTATCAATACAACCTAATCACTGCGTATGAATATGTGCGGTGACTGGGGTTACTTTTTGCATTTTAAAGACATTTGTAGGTGTTAACGGGATAAATAGAATAGTAGGTTAGTGCCGTGAATGGGAAAACATATCTGGCGCGGCACGGAAACGGGATGTGCTCGGCAGAGCCTCGCCCATCCCGTTTCCTAAGCTTTGCCAGTTATTTTTCCCATTCACGGCACTAACCTACTAACTAACCACTTAAACGTTTATACTCCAGTATATTCTTAAAACATGTCTATAAGAATTAGTTGCGAACGGTAACTCTTGCAATCTAACCCCGTACCGTCCGTAGCCAGACTACGGACGGAACGGGAGTAAATTACAAGAGTTAACGTTCGCAACTATATAATACTATACAGCTAATAAGCCGATAGAGCTTACACGCTTACATTAGACGAGTGTATTAAGGGTGTGGCGACCATTTGGCTCGTATTCCTTACAGGTGTGACGAAAATGTATCTCCTGTTTGTAAGTAGATGCAAACACAGCTCATTGTTAGCGACATGCACGTGCGATATTTGTACTTTGAAGCATGCAATTCCATACCGTAGAAAATGCGTGGTGAGCAATTTGAAACTAACGCGTCAGTATTATATTATTGCGTCTTACAAGTTTCCGTAGCAGCTGCTCTCAACTGCATGTGAATTGACCTCTAGTTGTGAACAATAAAGAGAGGCATCAAAGCATTAAATCATTACTATAGATTTAGATATGTAAATCAGTGGAAGATCAGTAAATCAAATGTGGTGCGTGTACATATGTGTGGCTGCAACTGAGTACATTGCGACTACATGTATATATATGGGTTGTGTGACCAGTGTAGCTACTGGTCAAATAGTACACACATGTACCTGATTTATCCCGTCAACACAGTGCGTATGTGCCGTAAAACACGGTGCCGTGTAACATTTTTGATATCCAGTCAATGCTATTTTTGCATTTTACAGCCATTTGTAGGTGTTGACGAGATAAATAGAATAGTAGGTTAGTGCCGTGAATGGGAAAAAATGTCTGGCGCGGCACGGAAACGGGATGTGCTCGGCAGAGCCTCGCCCATCCCGTTTCCTCAGCCTTGCCAGATATTTTTTCCCATTCACGGCACTAACCTACTATTCTCTATATTGCTTGTCAGCAGGAGATAGAGTATTGTATTGTCGACAAATGATGATCCCGATTGCCCATTTGAATAACAAACTCGTAGACATATATACCATAATATCATTCGGAATGATAGAGGTACTATACATTTACAGTGTGAAGCATATAATAAAGAAATATGAGTATCAGTGTCATGGTGTGGCGTAAATCATACAGAGGTAAGTCATGCGCCTCGCCATCTGGGGGCAGTTTCACTAAACTTCGTACGACTAAAATGTTCGTATGTGCAAAATTATGATAGACTGTATATTTGACATTAACAATGTTGTCTCGTAAACAATTAATTGATTTACATTTATTGATCATAGGCTGCATATGCAGCCTATGCTCAATAAATGTAAATCCATCAATTGAAATTTCCAAATCTAACCCTCACCCTAACCCAATTTCCAGACGGTCCTAAATTTGCAATTACGAACATTTTAGTCGTACGAAGTTTAGTGAAACGGGCCCCTGGTGTGGGTGGAAGTAAAATGTAAATCACACCAACCCTACTAGTTCCACATTCCACTGAAATAGAGATAACCATTAATAATCACATTGCCTAGTGATAGTAACCCTCAGTTCCGTAATACCAACACCATATATGAATGAGACTCGCCATCTGTTTGTGTATACCTTCGGACATCTGCGTAATGTCTTTAAATACGTTCACAAAATTTGCAATAAATTCCGTAACTTTCGTCAAAGGTTGATAACATTTTCAGAGTACATGCGGCATCATATTCCGCATGTACTCTGAAAAGTTTGTCAACTTTTGACGACATTTACGGAAAACATTGGAAATTTGTATACGTAATTACGTATTCACAGAACTTGCGTAGATGTCCGAAGGTACAAACTCACATGACGTGTCTGACATCTGGCTGTGGGATTCGTGACCAGTGTAGATCAAATAGCACACTCCAGCTTTATTGATTCAATGGAGAATAGTGCAGATACTGATCAGACTGTGCGGATGCTGGTCGCAAAACCCATAAGCCCAATTTCTCAAGTCACAGCCATATACATAATTGTTTTTATCCCGTCAACACAGTACGTATGTGCCGTGAAACACGGTGCCGTGAAACATTTTTGATATCCTGTCAATACGACCTAATCACTGCGTATGAATATGTGCGGTGGTGGGGTTATTTTTTGCATTTTAAAGGGATTTGTATGTGTTGACGGGATAAATAGAATAGTAGGTTAGTGCCGTGAATGGGAAAAAATATCTGTCGCGGCAGAGCCTCGCCCATCCCGTTTCCTAAGCCTTGCCAGATATGTTTTCCCATTCACGGCACTAACCTACTATTCTCTATATATACTACAGCAACAGTTATATCATCCGCGGGTTCATCACATTTACTGAAAGGCAATGTTTAAATGCATCACACATGATATAGGGTGTCCTATAGGACACCCTATATCATGTGTTATGCATTTAAACATTTTCGACTACATATGCCATACTATGAATGTTAGGTGAACAGGATATTCACTGATCTCCAAACGTGTTATGTCGATTTTATCCATTGGATTACAGTTCAGACTGATAACCATCTGACGTAACTTGTTAACAATGTGGAAACTGAGACGGCCGTGGAGTCGGTAAATAATATCGCAATGGTCCATTGTACATTGTAATCCATGCTGCGATTAAAGGAAGTGAGAAACATTACACTATTTGGAATATTTGTGTGAAATTAACACCTACTGAAACAGCCATTCACATCCACAGGAAATGTTTGCTTTTGGTGTTGTTGTTTCCGAGCGTACGTGTACGGTGTACGATCATTTGGACGCATCTCCCGGGGTGTGAGACATTGACAGAGTCATGTAGACCTCACAAATGCACGTACACATTACCCAAATAGTACTGTTGGGTATCAACTTCAAAATATAATAATTTTAGTGTTATTAATGCATCATATAGTGAATGCGTTCTTTTATTTGGCTTCCAGACGTATTCTGAGCGGTAGACGAAAACTTAAATGGGCATGACAGGATTTATATTTTCGCGCCAATTATTCGCAAAGCATTGTGGGACAGATCAATCGTCACATCAGCATCACATCAACTGAGTTAACCAAACAGTATATACATACTGTTTGTTCCACGTTTTGCTGCCGACGAACATTTGGCCTTTAAAGACATTAAATCTAAAAAAATATTTAAAAGTAAGTACTTTTTTATCAATAACAAAAAAGTCACCCTCCCCAAAAATAATTATGTTGTGAAATTCCATCAAATATTGATTTTATTGCGAAAAAACGATTTTCCTATCGGAATTTAACATGACAGCTAAAAATGGATTTTTTTAAATATTTTTTTTTATTTCTGGACAGATTTTCAAAATCTGACTTGTTTCTTAGTTACATCATTTTCAAGCTATCTAGCCAGGTTTCGAAGTCAATTTCCAAATTTTGAAAATTGACTCCCCATGTTAAATTCCCATAGGAAAATAGTTATTTCACAATAAAATCAATATTTTATGGAATTTCATCAAATAATTTTTTTTGGGAAGGGTGACTTTTTTGTTATTGATGAAAAAGTATTTACTTTTAATTTTTGTTTAGATTTAATGTGTTTACTGGCCAAATGTTCGTCGGCAGCAAAACGTGGAACAGACCGTGCGTACATGCGGAATGCGGAGACCTTCAAAACCTACACGTACGAATACATACATAGTATGTATGCTTGACAATACAGTGAAACCTCCCTAAACCGGACACCCTGGGAGGTCCCCAGGGTGTCCGGTTTAGAGAGGTTTCACTGTAAATCAGGCATTTCATCATTCTGAGTCATAGCTGTGTGTTACTCGATCATGAACAGACATTATCACCTGAGATAAATGACCAAGAAACACATCAACAATATGATCACAGATATGTTCCTGGTGTCAGATTTAGAGACGTTCCACCGTATAAGTTATACTGTCAGGTATTACGATTGGCGGGAAATTAAAGCGTTATTGAAATATTACCTTCGTTTTATGGTGCGATACCTTGACACAATCACTGTGATATGCACACGTCTACTATGTCGTTATGTTCCAACATCACAGGATGACCTCTCCAGTTTATTACCTATCTAAATATTAAATGTAATTAATTGTTGGTCATCTGTCACATTCGTCTTGAAATATTACCCCCATACTTGGATAACCGTAACGGTGTACATGGAAATGTGTGGTTCTGACTGGAGAAATGGGGCTTATGGGATATGCAGGCCCGTACGCAGAGGGGGTGCGACGGGTGTGTACGCACCCCTCCCGCCTTAACCATTTAAACACCACCGGTCTGTATAGTGGTATTGGCAAAAAGTGTAGATCCAGATAAGACGGCTCGTCACGAGCCGTCTTATCTGGATCTGCACTTTTTGCAAGTATTTTTCATAATATTGAGAACAAAAACACCCCATGTGAAAATCATTTGTGATGATTGGATTGGGTTGCAACATTAACAGATCAAAATACATTCCAGTTACTTAGGGATGAAATGGTTAATCTGCCGAGGTCTGTCCGTGGATGTGCAAAGAAAGTGTTTAGCCCTTTGCGCCGTCGATAACGCACCCCCCACCCCCCCCCCCACCCCCCTAAATTAATTTCTGCGTACGGTCCTGATATGTGACCGGTGCAGCTTCTTATCAGAGCACACTCATAACCTGATAACGATATATGTTGTTTCTTTGAATCATGGTGATGTTTCGTTGACTGAATAACGAACAATGCGGATTCACAGGCTAATATGGACCTACACTGGTCGCCCATTTCCCCAGTCACAGTGACAGTTTGTGCATATATACAAGTATGCCACGAGTTTTGTCGAATCTGTATGGACACGCAATATGGGACTTTCCAACCAGTGTTATACTACAGTGGGGTTCCACCCTGTCGTGTTCGTTCGTGTGTGCACTTACACGCTGACCCCACTGTATTTGGGAAGCCCCATTTTACGTGTCGAAATCAGCTTATCTGATTATATAGCGGCTACACTGTTCACTAGTGAAACATGGCAGTTGATTCGAAGAAACGCGTTAACTCGAGGAATCTTCCTGAAACAGTGTCCACACACAATACAAACAGTGCGATAATACGACATATTTTATTTGTATATGTTTTCTGCCTTGAGATAGCATATTATGTCACGAACATTTATATGGGCGCTGCCATTGATCGTGCTACGCCTAAACGTCGAGTACGACCAAGAACACAATGCCCTCTGCCAACTTATCTTATGGCATTTGTGTCTGTCTTGCTTTGGGATACGGACATAATCCCCCCCGGACATAATCCCCCCATGCTTTTTGACACAGGAGGACAAACCCACCCACCCCCCCCCCCTTCTAAAATACAGGTAGGACATAATCCCCCCCCCCCCATATAAAAACGCAGGTAGGACACAATCCCCCCATTCAGATTCAAGGTAGGACAAAATCCCCCCCATATAAAAACCCAGGTAGGACATAATCCCCCCCTCCCCGCTTTGTCAAATATATGTCTATATGTTACGGTCACTTTCATCTTAATTGTTTGAATCATTGATTTCTTGATACTATTGTGGTTTCTTGATTATTCAACCGATGTGTCAATAAAGATACTCGACACCTGATTTGTTATTTATTATATAGAGTTCATTCGTCAATCATGTTAAAATACAGGATTTACATAATCACTCTCGTATATTTACATATGTTTTTGCGGACGGTGGGGGGGGGGGGATTATGTCCTAGGCCGCATTTCCACTGGGGGGGGGGGATTATGTCCTACCCGTGATTTTGGACAGGGGGATTATGTCCTACCTGCATTTTAGACGGGGGGGGATTTTGTCCTACCTGCATTTTAGACGGAGGGGGGGGGGGATTTTGTCCTCCTGTGTCAAAAAACATGGGGGTATTATGTCCGGGGGGGGGGGTGGATTATGTCCTACACTCCTTGATTTATATCTAAAACTCTACATATACTATTCTCTATAGTTTTCACAGTTTTGGGCTCAGTTTATCAGTTGAATTCTGGAAAATACAAATCAAGACATTTCGTGCGTATGAATACAGCAGCTATTATCTTTAGTTCTCACAGTTAGGTATCAGTGACCAGTTAGCCGCCAGTTTCGTACAATTTTGTTCTGGTTGTTTCAAACAGTAATTTATTCTAGAGAAAACGTATGGATCGGAATGGGTTTGCACCATCACAGTACATTTGCCTCTGAATGATGATTGAGAAAATATGCAACTTTCATTCTCTAGTGCCGCAAGTGATCAGTTTGTGGAGATAACATATGTCAGTACTTTCAGTACTTTGATTGTATAACGTTTGCAAACAAACACGAGAGCACTTATACACAAGCTTTCGTTGGCACAGATTGAGGCGTTAAGGTGATCCTGAATATGAGGAAACTCGAGTACCCGGAGGAAACCCATTGTCCCGTGTGCCGACCGCCATACGATTCCATGTACTGTTCCGGGTCGAACCGGGATGGCAGTGGTGAGACGAGCGCTCGTTACCAATTGCGCTATAACCGGCAACCCATTTCATCATAGCATGTGTTATACAGTGTGTCAGAACATGTGACCGCGAGAGGAGAAACGTGGTTTATGTAAAGTGTGGCCAGTCTAGCTTCAGTAGCATATTTCACCAACATTGCAAAGTATACTTTAGTATAATTTTCAATTTAAGGATAAATTTATTAATTTTTATTATATACTTAATTGATTTCATTAGCACAGCCATTTTGGCTGTGATAGTGTAATAAATGCAGTATAATAATTCTGCATACTTTTAATCATCAACTACATGCAGTCGTTAGTTCTATGTAAAATAATGCATTTCGGGAAAAATAAATTATTACTCCCTCAAAGTAACTTAGCTAGATAAGTATGCTTAGCAATTTTGTTGCAATCGACTACTGGTCTGCAAACACCCTCATGTGTCATGTGCCTCATAGGGTTCTGTTCTGTTCTACTTTGAAGCACACTGACTGAATTGCAGACCACTGAATTGCAGACCATGATCAGACTGTGCGGATGGATCCAACTGAATGTATGCAATCGCAACCGTATTTGAGAATTTCGGCGTCGTCGCATCGCCATATATCCAGCGATATTGGTACCGAATAAAATCGGTAAATTCCGGAAATTCAGATGACGACATTTTCAAGGCACATTCGGAATAGGTTTCCATGTTCAACCAGTCTTGTCATTTACAAAACATATGGCATGATCATACATGTATCCCGTCAACACAGTGCGTATGTGCCGTGAAACACGGTGCCGTGAAACATTTTTGATATCCAGTCAATACTATTTTTGCATTTTACAGTGTTGACGGGATAAATAGAATAGTAGGTTAGTGCCGTGAATGTGAAAAAAATATCTGGCGCGGCACGGAAACGGGATGTGCTCGGCAGAGCCTCGCCCATCCCGTTTCCTGAGCCTTGCCAGATATGTTTTCCCATTCACGGCACTAACCTACTATTCTCTATGTATGCGATTAGCTGGAGCTCTCACATGCTGTCCCAATGACATAGGTCACTGCTGTACTCGGTCATCTCCATGCATTCCAAAATTTTTACTAAACTGTACGTTTTTGCAACTTTTTCTCGAACATTTGGGCAATCTTTAATGCGGTGACGTAATGGTATCGTTTGCGTCGCTGTAGTGCTAGGCGTTGCCGCCGTTATATATGGTCGATGATTTTACTCCCGGTTGGACGGTGAAACGTATATATTTTTTATTAATATCCATGTACAATGGAACCTCTCTAAACCGGACACCCTGTAAACGACAGTATGGGTAATTCTGGCGGGCTTCAATGGCATGCATCTCCGATGGTGCTATCTTTTCGTGATTGCAAGGAGGAAACCATGTCGTGGAGTAGTCATACGACATCTCTATACCGGACGCCCTGGGGATGTCACAGGGTGTCCGGTTTATAGGGGTTTCACTGTATCACACATGCTATATTCCAAGCTAGATACTCCTCCAATGATGTGCTATGTGACGTCATCGGTGTCGTCATGGAGTGGGCAACGTTCCACTACGACCATTACACATACCACGCGCATGCGTTTCGCAATGATCTGGGCGTTTACGCAAAATTATGCTCCAAATCAAGGAGCACGGCGCCCTGTTTGCATTTCAGCAAACATTTCAATAAGCTTCTCATAAAGGTTAATGTACTCAACCATAGTTGCGGGAAGTAACTGCGCAAAACACCGGTATGGTATGGCGTGGTAACTTCAATACGCCCGTACAGTCCATAGCGTATGCTACGGACGGTACGGGTGTTTTGCAGTTACCACCCGCAACTACCTGAACTCCGGGGTATAATTATCGCAATGTACGAGTATGAATTGTGTACAATGAACTACAGTGGAACCTCTCTAAACCGGATACCAGGAAAAACGCATGTGATCTTATTTTTTGATGAGTTTCTTGGTCATTGGTGATAATGTCTGACCTCCCAGGGTGTCCGGTTTAGAGAGGTTTCACTGTATATATATATATATGTAACAAACAGCTTTTATATATACGAGGGATGTTCGAAAAGCATTGCCACTACTATCTACAATTCAATCCTGCTATGAAACATCATATTTGTAGTTCATATATGTTTATCATTTTTGGGAACAAAATACAAATGTAAAATGTTTTTAGATTGTGTCAACGATATTGCATTTGGTTAGACGGCAGTAAACAGCATTACATTACTTTTCGAATGGCCGCCTAATTAAATTATTTTGGGAAACCAGTATGTGCTTGTTGTAGTTTAGCCTTTGTCTTAAATGACGTTGCGGACCGTATAACGATTATACATGTACATTGTATTATACGATCAAATTTGTTGAGCGGTATGGGGATCTCAGAATACAAACACATTTCAACTAACTTGTGCATTAACCCATTAAAGAAATACAAGCATGGTTTGACAGCACTTTAGAATCATTTTCAATGGAAATTATTCTAAAGTGCTGTCAAACATGTTGACGTAATACAATTACATGTACAGTAGTATGATACTTTTATGAGAAAACAATTCATATATTCTTTATTTCATCTCAAAAGTATATGTTGTTACCACTCGTTTGAACCGTCTCGACGAGACGGTTCAAATGAGTGGTAACAACATCTACCTTAATGGCAAAATAAACAAAATAATGAGATTTTTTTAACAAATTATTGTATCCTTTGACTGAAATGGGTAAACACATCTCTAAACCGCACATGTAAGTATGACGTGCATAACTGCTATTTATCTTGGGTTGTGTGTTGATGATTGCAAAACATTCCAGCACGGATTAATTTCGTCAACTGCATGAATTACAGTATAGTTTGTCTTAATCAGCCACATTGGTTGGTCGCCAGGGGGCCGTTTCACTAAACTTCGTACGACTAAGATGTTCGGGTGCAAAATTTGGATCGTCTGGTAATTTTAATTGATGAATTTACATTTATTGAACATAGGCGGCATATGTAAGAAAACAGTGTTCATGTGAAATTTACAGACTATCACAATTTTGCACTTACGAACATTTTAGTCGTACGAAGTTAAGTGAAACGGTCCCCAGCCCATCTGGAAGTTTCATTACACCATTTTATTTTCATTAACTCTCAGTGTAATCCGATGTTTAGAATTAAGTTGGAAAACTACATAGATTTTCAACATAAAATGTTCAAATATGAAAACTTGCATGACCTGTGAGTTGACTAGATTTTTATTGGGCGAGATAATCTGCGTGTAATTCACACTATCAGTTTCAAACAGTGTACAACCACAGGTGACATTATCGGGATAAGATTTCCATCAAGATCAGTTCAAAAAAAATATTTCCCATACCATTTATCTTTATATTTACAAGGTTGATTACCTCAAATATCAGACATTTTTCAAAGTTATGTAATCAGTAAAAAACAGTGCAACATCTTAATTAAATTATGACAGTCCTAAAGGATACATATTAAACTACTAATCTGAGAAATATATTTAAATTCGACCCGTTCATTAACGAGAAATTTCATAAAATGTAAAACGACATCACGTGGACATCACTGAGGTGACAGCCGTTCGAGAAAAGTTCCAACGTTTCTGAACAAATATTACATTCTGTCGATGTCTGAACATCCAGACAGCCTACAATCAATGACCAAGAATATGTATTGACTCTTACCATCAATAAAACATGCTATCTAAGCTGCATGTAAATGCTTCACGCTGAAATTTAGTTATTTTGTTCATTTTCTGCATGGAGATCGCCATGTTGTTTACGAAGACGGACGGAAAGCTCCGGAGAACTCCGGTTTGTGTCAATGGTTTTTATTGGCTGGCCGAAACACCTGAAATGTTCCAGCCAATGAAAACCGTCGATAGATAATCGGGGTATTTCCCGAATGCATGGAAAGCAACATGGCCGTTAGAGCTAAATTTTAGTGGATGGAAATGAAAAACAATGTGAAACTCGGAATAAAGGTTGGAAATGTAACGTGAATTATAGTTTTTCATGTCACATAGTGTGTATAGTATTCAATTAAGTTGATATAAACTGTATTATTGGGGTATTCAGTCATTTATTCGTCAGAATTCGTCAGAATCGGCGATAATAAATAAAAACAAATGTCACCTCAGTGATGTCCAGGAAAAATGTCACTCTAATCAACCTTGTAAATATAAAGATAAATGGGATGGGAATATTTTTTTTGAACTGACCTTGATGGAAATCTTATCCCGATAATGTCACCTGTGTGTACAACAACTAGTTTGAAATGTATTTTATATTTCTTTGTCGTTTCCATACTCCTATAATTCACCCTAGTTTCTAAGCCATTAGCTGGGCAGCATTGTGCTCCACTTATTTCACATATTGCCACGTTTAACCCCAATAAGTTATATATTACCAGATTTAATGATTAACAGTTTAACAGGAAACGGAAAATCAATACTCGGATGGGACATTGCATTCTACACGTGGCTGAACTATAAGTCAGTTATTATTCATATATTGGATTTTTCAGGAACTAAATGCTGCGGTCGCTAGCACTCCCTCGCATTTAATTCTTTATACTTACATCTCACGCACATGCACAAATAAGCCACGGCTGCTTATTTTCACGCATCTCCTGGGGCCCCTTTCACTAAACTTCGTACGACTAAAATGTTCGTAAGCGCAAATTTAGAATCGTCTGGAAATTTCAATTGATGGATTCACATTTATTAAGCATAGGCTGCATATGCAGCCTATGCTCAATAAATGTAAATCCAATAAATGTTTGCAAGAACACAATGTCAATGTTATATTTACAGACTATCATAATTTTGCACTTACGAACATTTTAGTCGTACGAAGTTTAGTGAAACGGTCCCATGATTACCGCCACACGAACGAGATTTTCTCCCCATTTACCCAAATGAATACTGGCGTGGATGGAAAAATAAACTAAGTGTGTGGTTAAAACAACGAGGTTACGATCAGAGACCTAATCCCCGTAATGAAATCCTCTCCAGAAGCCGTTGGTCCCTTGTCACATCGGAACGAATAAAAATGACTCAATTCCGTAAGAAGACAGAAGCCATTTATTTTCCATGTTATAATTTATAGCGTCTATCAGTTTGGACGTGTGTTTTACAGTGTCCAGCGATACAGCGAAGATTATGATACGATCTGCCTTGTTCTATTAGCAACCAGTGTATACCCAGATCAGACTGCACGTCCGTGCAGTCTGATCTAGGTATACACGGTATGCCATGGCGTGTGTCGTGTTTTGCCGGTTAATATTTATTTTGGACAAATACATGAAAGAATGTATGCATATTCTAACCATATTCTGACTTTACGTTAGGTGTAAACACTTCGGAGATGCCTGTTTTCTTGGGAAGCCGCTCAAATAACATTTTCTTACGGAAATTAGTAGAAAACACAAAAACATGTGCGAAAAGTCTAGTTGAAAAATGACTTGCATGTCATGTGTTTTTAGCCAATTTGCTAAGGTCTCTTGCAATAATAGAATTGTCTCGTCCGGGGAGAGACACGATTAGATAGAAACCATGCAGAAGCGAAACTAATCTTAAAAGTAATTGACTAAATGGGGGTGGTTGATCCGAGGTCAAATGCCGAATTCCAGAAACTTTAACAGATAAAATAGTAATGGTGATTAAGTAAGTAAATATTCGCGAAGTGTGTTTTGAGGTTCATGCGTACACACTCGGGTGATACTTGGCAAATAATAATAATAATAATAATAATAAATAATAATAATAATAATAATAATAATAATAAATAAAAAATAATAAATAAATAAATAAATAATAAATAATAAATAAATAATAATAATAATAATAATAATAATCATAATAAAACTAAATAATAATAAAAAAATAATAATAATACATAATAATAATAATAATAAAAATAAATAATAATAATAATAATAATAATAATAATATAATATAATAATAATAATGACGATGACATTAAATGCTTGTAATGATACTAATAATACTAATACTAATAATAATATTATGATTATAATAGTACATGTACATGTAATAATAATGCAATTATTGTAATTAATAATAATAATAAGAAGAAGAAGAAGAAGAAGAAGAAGAAGAAGAAGAATGCAATAAACGTAATAATAATCGTAATAATGCAATTTCAAAATAGTGAATGACTTCTTGGTATAGTTTGTATTTCAATTCAGTTTGCAAATATGCTAATATTTTAATAAGTATAATTGCATAATTTCTAATAACCTCCGAAGGGAAGCACATTCAATACACATTGTTTAAAAGCTTTTTTTATTAAATTTTCGAACACATGGTCTTTATCTCTTGGTCGAACATTTAATAAATAGAGTGACTTTAAAACAATGTGTATAATTACATAAGCAACTGTTTATATGCAGCAGCCAGCAGTATATGATGTTCCCTCCTGTAGTCATTCAATACATGTTAATTCTGTGATATATGTATTCACAATGTAAATAAAAATTAAATTAAATTACATTAAATTAAAACCATGTATGTCGTGTGTGTACATGTAACATGTACACACACGACAGACATGATTTTAATTTATTGTCCGTAATCTAACACTATGGATCAAGAATTCAGGGTTATATTTCTCTTTATATGTAGCGGATGGATTCAACAAAGGGAGGTAACTGAATATTAATAACCATAATCAGCACAATGTAACTAAATCTGCATAGAGTAATTATACTAAATAATTAATAGGCATTATGTAAAATATTAAATCTGGATATCGCGGCACGCTATCATGTAAATTACTGCCATTGTTAGCCACACATTAGGCGTGTTACCTTGCATAGTGAGATCACGGTTCGTCAGCATGTACGAGGGGATAATCCGCCAGCTTTAGCATGCCGACGAACGTGTTCTAACTGTGTTATCACATACTCATGTTCATACATTGCACATGTTCTGTGTAAACGCATAAACAAAACGAAAGTATATCAAAGATGTGATCATAATCGGTGTATTTCAAACTATTATATTCAATCTGACTGGGGGAAAAATCGTGTGTTGTGAAAATTCAAAGCGGGTAGAACTTCAATGAAACCTCTGTAAACCGGACACCCTGGGAGGTCCCCAGGGTGTCCGGTTTAGAGAGGTTTCATTGCAAAGCAGGTGTTTGACCAGTTTAAGACATTAATGTGTGATGTGCAATCAGGAACGGACATTATCATCTAAGATAAATGACCAAGAAACCCATCAACATAAGATCACCGATGCTTTCTCGGTGTCCGATTTAGAGAGGTCACAATGTACTACTAACAAATACGGGTACTTGTATGCCGTTGGCATCATGTTATGATGCGAGAAGTATATGTACGAATAGTTAACACAAACAGAACAATTAATTGCATGCAATATATACAACAACCTAAAATAAATTATATGAATAAAATGTATAGAACAGTTAATTGTTTTAGTGATGCAAGAGGCAGACATATTCTAATTGTTTTCATTTATTACATTATTACACAATTGCTAAAATAGTAGATGGCGTTAGCAACGCTAATTATTTCTGTTTTATAAACATTCTTTTTAACAAGCACGCATTATTTTCCTGGAGATTCATATGTATAATTGAGTTCAAAAATACGATACCTATCAACAATTAACAATAATATGTTAATACATAATGCAGTGTGTTTACTAAATTACTGACCGTTCATTTCTTAGACCCAGTACTTTTAATAATTTTAAAACCAATAATACCAGGAATAGTAGAAAATGGTGCATATTTGCGGAAAAAAAATTCTTAACAACACCGTAGGAGGGTGTCGATTGCGCTCGGAAACTTCCAAGAACCTTCCCCGCATCCGTCTGACAATTACTAATTTAACTGATCCGGACATTTATGATTGATAGCAATCGAAGAAAAGAACATTATATAACACGCGCACATGCGCAATCTCTACGAAAATTAGGTAGAAATCCAAAATCAAACGAAATCCATACTTTCTTTCTTATCGTACAAGCGCTCTCAATCCGCCTATCAGACCCTGAGTGCGACGCGAATCAAAATCCAATCGCCCCTTGTACGATCAGAGCGCTTGTAATATTTCATTCCCCGTTGCAGTGACAATCCATTTTTCTTTCGGTCAACTTTATCAAATTATGGAAGGAAGAGTGATGTATTTCTGCCAAACAACCATCTGCGATCTCAGCGTTTGATCCGTCCAACCATCGTGCAGGTTTAGATAAGTGGGTCACTGTTTTGAAGGATGGTTGTGGTTTGCGATCAGTGTAGGTCCTGATCAGACTGCGCTAAAAGCGCAGTCTGATCAGGACCTACACTGCTCGCTAGACACGTAAAACGACGCTCAGTATGACAAACTTGTGGCATTAAAAACCATGGATAAATCATGCGTTATGTGATTTTTAAAAAGGTATAAGTACACTGGTCGCGGAGGAATACTTGGTTGATTTCCATGCGACGGTTCAAATGACTGCGCCGTGGAAATAGGTCTCCATATACAGTGATCGCGGTGTGCGGCTGTTGTTTGCGCGAATGCTCAAAGATGGGGTGGCATTTTGCGAAATTCTTTGCATTCAAATCAAGATGCGCATTGCTAATCAAGGAAGGGTCGAACTCATAGAATTGGGAACATCTAATTTATATTTATGACAGTTTTGAAGGAAATTAATCATACAGATGGATGTATATTTGATTTGAAAATGATGTGCTCCGCACTAAGCTAATACTGACTGTACCTGCATTTTAGAACATACAGGGAAACCACTCTAAACCGGACGCCCTGGGAGCTCCCAGGGTGTCCGCTTGAGACGGGTTCCACTGTAATTATGGAATATGAGACCGCCAAGACATGTGTGTGTGCTTTGCAGTCATGAACAAACAATATAATCGGATATAAACCAACCAAACTAGACAAACAAATGTGTTATCGGTGTCGGGTTAAGAGACGTTCAGCTGTATAAGATATTGACGCATTCTCTCTAAATATTCACCAGGGGCCCGTTTCACTAAACTTCGTAAGACTAAAATGTTCGTAAGTACAAATTTAGGATCGTCTGGAAATTTCAATTGATTGATTTACATTTATTGAGCATAGGCTGCATATGCAGCCTATGCTCAATAAATGTAAATCCAATAATTGTTTACAAGAAAACAATGATTATGTGAAATTTACAGACTATCATAATTTTGCACTTACGAACATTTTAGTCGTAAGAAGTTTAGTGAAACGGGCCCCAGGAATGTATTAAAAATATGGCATCGTTAACACCAAATCCAACGTCAGTTGCCTTCACAAGTAATATTCTTATTTAATATGTATTCGTACATGTACAACTATTCATGATTCCGAATATACAAGTTAAATGGTTAAACGAATATTAATTAAATAATACTTCTTTTTCACACCGATGTGCGGTCATGTGGTCTATATGTGCATTCGGTACGTGCTGTATCGTATGAATCGTATTTATCCCGTCAACACAGTGCGTATGTGACGTGAAACACGATGCCGTGAAACATTTTTGATATCCTGTAAATACGACCTAATCTCTGCGTATGAATATGTGCGGTGACTCGGGTTAGTTATTGCATTTTAAAGCTATTTGTAGGTGTTGACGGGATAAATAGAATAGTAGGTTAGTGCCGTGAATGGAAAAAAATATCTGGCGCGGCACGGAAACCGGATGTGCTCGGCAGAGCCTCGCCCATCCCGTTTCCTAAGCCTTGCCAGATATGTGTTCCCATTCACGGCACTAACCTACTATTTTCTATATGTAAACAGACTTGACCTTAACGTACTAGTACACTAAACTATCCAGTGACGAACATATATATGTTTATTTTTCTATCATATCTATTATATGTAATACCCATTTGATTTATATGCAAAAAATACCAGCACTCCGCTTAATACATTTATACTTTCTAACGGCTGTTGTTAATATTGTTGAGCCACCAGTATCTTTTCTGATCAGACAGTGGTCATTGGAATTCATATTCATATGTGATATACTTGCACGTTGAAGGGCTGGCCGTTAAGATGTCCGTTAATTATGCATACTATATGCAACGCGATAATAAAGCTTATATTTTTATTTTATTATATGCATATCACATTGACAACCTACTGGCGATAGTGTGGTGGTTTTCTGCGTATGGTCATGTGTAGTCTGAAATATCAACCAGTAGCCGATTTCACCAACATTGCAAAGTATACATACCTTGCTAAGTACACTTTGTGAGGAGAAATTTATTAATTTTTATTATACTGAATTTATTACATTATCACAGCCATTTTGGCTGTGATAATGTAATAAATTCAGTATAATAATTCTGCATTCTTTTATAATCATCAAATATATGCAGTCGGTAGTTCTATATGAAATAATGCACTTCGGGAAAAATAAATGATTACTCCCTAAATGTATACTTTGCAATTTTGATGAAAGCGGCTATACAGGTCGCGTTCTGGAGCCGACGGGCTGGCAATGCACAGTGGTTAAAGACACTTGACGTGCGTCTACTTGAAACGTTACCGTGACATCAAACACGACAATATCACAGTCGGACACCTGTGGGTCGTTACAAAAGTGGGGTAAATTGGGCGGAAACATTGAAGTATGTTACATAAGGGAAACCCTTTGAGGAAAGTCAAACATTTTAATCTTTAACCACCCAGGTTACATTTGGATTTAAGACACACTTGCTTATGTTAAATGTGACATTTTCATAGCAAATATGGATTGTGTTTGTTGTGAAAGCTATTGCTTACATTTCAACATCAATGACAGAAAATATGGTAAATGTTAATATTTTTCATGAAAACTCGCACATTTTCTTAGGTACAAAACCACATGGCGCGTCTCATTTAACGTACATTTAGACACACTGCGCAATAATTTGGCTTATTCCCACATAAGAACGCAAGAAAACAACATTTTAAAAAGTGAGATAACTGGGTGTACAAAAATGCGAACCGTGTATACTAGTACCCAGGGGGGCCGTTTCACTAAAATTAGTACGACTAAAATGTACGTAAGTGTAAAATTATGATAGTCTGTAAATGTCACATTAACAATGGTTTCTTGTAAACAATTATAGGATTTACATGTATTGAGCATAGGCTGCATATGCAGCCTATGCTCAATAAATGTAAATCCATCAATTGCAATTTACAGACGATCCTAAATTTGCACTTTAGTCGTACGAAGTTTAGTGAAACCGGCCCCTGATACATGGTTTCCAAAATGGGTCAATGGAAACCAAAACTATACCGTACGGCAAATCAAACTCCCGCCGAATGAAAGGAAGTGTTCGGACTTAGGGATTACCAGACGGACAGGCGGACGGACAGGCGGACGGACAGTCAGTCTAGCTCCTGTAGCCGATTTCACCACAATTGTTAAGTATACGTGTCTAGATAAGTATACTTTGCTGGAGTTATCATTTATTTGTACTGAAATGCATTATTTCATATAGAACAACGCCTGTTTATATTTGGTGATGAAAAGTATGCAGCTTCTATATGCTTTATTGATACATCACCACAACCATTGTTTTGATCAAAACATATTTTATTTCATTAAATAAAATTATTTATGAATGTATACATGCATTGAAAATTGCTCCCCGAAAGTATATTTAGCGATTCTGGGGCCCGTTTCACTAAACTTCATACGACTAAAATGTTCGTAAGTGCAAACTTAGGATCGTCTGTAAATTGCAATTGATGGATTTACCTTTATTGAGCATATGCAGCCTATGCTCAATACATGTAAATCCAATAATTGTTTACAAGAAATCATTGTTAGTGTTAATTTTACAGACTATCATAATGTTGCACTTACGTACAATTTAGTCGTACGAAGTTTAGTGAAACGGCCCCCCTGGTGAAATAGGCTCCTCGTCCAGTCTCTAGTCAGAAACAAACATGTGGCGATAACTGACGGCATCAGCCTCGGGGTGACATTTCGGGACACACCTGTTGTCGTGACTGGGGCTGACTGATGGCTACAAACGGCTATAAAATTTGTCGAAACGCATCAACGGGTATTAACATTTTCTATGCTACACAAACGCCTGTGTTAATATTGGCGCTGTGTCACCGTTTCTGAACATCTATTGGCATTATCAACTCGCAATCAAGCAGTTTGATTGGCTTAGCCTGAGCTGTAGCACAGCTCAGGCTCAGCCAATCAAGCTGATTGATTTCAAGCACAATTTTCAAGTATTTTGAAATAAAACAATCGACCATATATGGCAGGAATAGCGTAGGCAGTGGTGTAAATACGTGGAATGGACTTTGATATGATAATTTTCCTACAAATCGAATCGCTACACAATGATTTTCAGACTAGTCAGTTCTCAACGTACTTTACTTGTAAAAAAAGTGCAGATTCTGATGTGATGGCTCGTTGCGAGTCGGATCATCTGGATCTACACATTTGCAAACACTGCTATAGAGTTATATAGTGTTCAAATGGTTATAAACTTCCTCGTGGTATACATCCGTATGAGGGGAATGAAACGATCAACAATATTTATTAAATTATTTGGCGAACGTTCTTGGTTGATGAAAATAATCGTAAAACGACAACAACAAAATGAGAGAAATAGCTAGATAAATGCTACAATATGAATTCATACTGTTTTGATATTACTTGTCGACATGAAATATGTTAAAGGCGTGTTCGTCAAAAATATATGCTTCTTGTGCGCTTTCTTTTATGTTGGGTATACTTGCATGTGTGACTGTATTGTATATTTTCTATCCTCGCAATAAATAATCATAATAGGCGATAGTTGATTTTATGTAAATACATCAAATAACACACTTCCCGTTAACAGGATGATATATGTATAGATAAAACACTAGTGTTCGTCTTTGAAAATTGATTTGTTTTCGTTGCCATGGTAACTGCTGTTTCCGCCGGAAACATAAATCAAAGGCAATAAATCAGGTCAGTGTACACAGGTCACGTGGTTAGATGTGTAACAAACACAAGCATCGTTCACAAAATGAACGAGTGCATCATAGAAAACAGTCCAATACGATTATGCTGGTTCTGTTCCAAACGAAAGCGACCGACCAACCGACCTTATTATTTTTATTGCAAACAGTGTAGACTCAGATCAGACTGCACAGATGTGCAGTCTGATCTAAGTCTACTCTGTTCGCAAAACTAAATTTACGTGCTATTCAGTAAGAAATAAAACGCTAAAAAACAGCATAGGACCGGATGTCTATAACTATATTTGCAAAGGGAGATAACTAGCTACGATCGCGCATTATCTGGTACTCATTTACAGCAGTGTGGGTAACGTGCAGTGGTCAATGACGCAACGAACGTCTTGGACGAGGCTCGAGTGCACGACTGTATGATCAGATATCCGACTCGTCAGATCACACGGCCAGTAGCTCTAAGGCGTTACACAATACATCCGACTGTAAGACGGAATAATCTGTGAGTTCTGACTGCTTACAACCGTTCTCTATACAGTCGATCTACAGCTAAACCTCTCTAAACCGGACACCATGGGAGGTCATCAGGGTGTTCGGTTTAGAGATGTTCCACTGTAAATTAGGAATATGGCCATTCTGGTACGTATTTGAGTGCTTTGCTTTGCAATCATGAGCATACACGAACATCTGAGATGAATTGCCAAGAAACCCATCAACATAAGATCACATATGTGTGTTGTGTTGGTGCTCGGTTTAGAGAGGTTCCACTGTACTTGTGTCTGTTTCGGAAAACTGGCATATCGGAAGGAATACGATTATTTCAAAACGATTATTGAATAAAAAACAACGTATATTTTCAATGTGACAAGTAGGGTAAATTCTTGCAGCGCTAACCCGAATTTTCTGGCTGTCACGTAGATTAAAACAACACGTAAAGAAACTTTCTGTTATTCAAACTGTGACTGTTCCATGGCTGGATATTAACCCTTTAAACACTACAGACCACTATACTAACGTTTTTATAGTGGTCTGTAGTGTTTAAAGGGTTAATATCCAGCCATGGAACAGTCATGGTTTGAATAACATAACGTTTCTTTATGTGATGTTTTAATCTACGTGACTTCGTTTCGTCGCCAGGCCTAGTTATAGTTCATTCGCCACGAAGGAACGAAGAGACGAATTTTAGTGTCCTTAACTAGCCGTCTCATCAGGATCTGCATCGTTTATAGACTGTTATCCATATTATTTTTCAAAACTAAACCTTTTATAATTGATGGAATGAGTTTAAAATTCACCATAAGTCTAAAATTCACCATACTATATTTAGAACAGATCATTCCAGTTATCTAAGGGTGAAAGGCTTAATTACATTTGACAACGAAGAAGAAGCAAGTGAGACTCACAACATTTCTCTTTCGGCCACGTTGCGTGCAAGGGACATTATCGTGTTCACACTAATTCTGTATTTTGGTGCAGTTTGCTCCCTTGCACAGTAAGGCGAGACACATCGTCCAGATAATGCAATGCGTGAGTATTTGCCGTGTTTACTGTATCGTCAGCTACAGTTATGTCAGCGTCCGGTGTATGCTACTATTTTTAGGTATCACCATTGTATTTATCTATTAAGGTTGTTGTACCCTACTTGCGGCCACATGTAAAGTATATGGAAATCTAATAAACAAAAATATAATCATAAATCGTTAGCTACTTACACCAATAAATAGTATAATTATATGATGGCTCGTTATGGACATGTGTCTGTTCCACGTTTCACGAAATTTAATAACGAAGGGACGATAATTATCGCCCTACAAGGTCGACAATGTGTGCCGCGTAAATTTACGCCTCGCAAATTAGCGCCCTTAATCTTCGTTTCTTCGTTTCGTCGCCATGCCTACTTATAGTTCATTCGCCACCAAGGAACGAAGAGACGAAGTTTAGTGTCCTTAATCTTCGCTTCTTCGTTTCTTCGCCACGACGAAACGATAATTATCGTCTCTTCGTTATACATGTCGCCACGCTGTTTTTCGTTTGTAATCGTAGTACAAACATAAAAATGTTTTTAGCGCCACGTATAGTGAAATAAAAGTTGTTGCATAATGCTGTGTTTTTTTTCATCGTAATACTCTCGTCTTTTAGTCCGGGCTTGAGACCGGCTATATAGAGAATAGTAGGTTAGTGCCGTGAATGGGAAAAAATATCTGGCAAGGCTCAAGAATTTATTTATTTCTCATCAGAGTATATGTTGTGACCACTCATTTGAACCGTCTCGCCGAGACGGTTCAAATGAGTGGTCACAACATATACTTTGGTTCAGAAATAAGGAAAATAGATAGAGATTAGTAGGTTAGTGCCGTGAATGGGTAAAACTATCTGGCAAGGCTCAGGAACAACTAGTGCGGCCACCTTATACACTGCACGCGCATGCGTTGGTCGATATCCAGGCAGTGTTGTTTCACGGTTTTCATCCAGCCCATGCTTACGTGTACGATCATCACATTGATTACCGTACTGCTTGACCTTTGCCCCGCTTTGTCAGAGGTTATGTCATAAAATTAAACAAAATATGTCGTTAAATGATAAATACTCGCATGCCCGTAAGCAGGAATTAATTTAGGGTGGTGCGGTATCGACGGCGCGAAGGGCCAAACATGTTTTTGCACATCCACGGATAGACCTCGGCATATTAGCCCTTTCACCCCTAAGTAACTGGAATGGATTTTGATATGTTAATTTTGCAACCAATCCAATCATCACAAAATGATGAATATGTATGTAGAGCTGAGTACTTCCAATGTACAGCTGGCTCTGAAATCGACATTCAAACATGTATTTTCCGTTGATTCTGAATGTAGAGCTGGGTACTTCCAATGTACAGCTGGATCTGCAATCGACATTCAAACCTGTAATTTCGGTAGAATCTGAATGTAGAGCTGGGTACTTCCAATATACAGCTGGCTCTGCAATCGACATTCAAACATGTACTTTCCGTGGATTCTGAATGTAGAGCTGAGTACTTCCAAAGTACAGCTGGCTCTGCAATCTACATTCAAACAATTATTGTCCGTTCAATCTGAATGTAGAGCTGGATACTTCCAATGTACAGCTGGCTCTGCAATCGACATTCAAACATGTATTTTCCGTTGATTCTGAATGTAGAGCTGGGTATTTCCAATGTACAGCTGGCTCTGCAATCGACATTCAAACCTGTGTTTTCGGTATACATGTAATCTGAATGTAGAGCTGGATACTTCCAATGTACAGCTGGCTCTGCAATCGACATTCAAAAATGTATTTTCCGTTGATTCTGAATGTAGAGCTAGGTACTTCCAATGTACAGCTGGCTCTGCAATCGACATTCAAACATGTATTTTCCGTGACATGTCCATGTCCGTAAGATTCATATGTAGACCTGGGTACTTCCAATGTACAGCTGGCTCTGCAATCGACATTCAAACATGTATTTTCCGCTGATTTTGAATGTAGAGCTGGGTACTTCCAATGTACAGCTGGCTCTGCAATCTACATTGAAACAATTATTGTCCGTTTAATCTGAATGTAGAGCTGGGTACTTTCAATGTACAGCTGGCTCTGCAATCGACGTTCAAAGCTGTATTTTCGGTAGAATCTGAATGTAGAGCTGGGTACTTCCAATGTACAGCTGGCTCTGCAATCGACATTCAAACTCGTATTATCAGTTCAATCTGCATGTAGAGCTGGGTACTTCCAATGTACAGCTGGCTCTACAATCGACATTCAAACTCGTATTGTCAGTTCAATCTGAATGTAGAGCTGGGTACTTCCAATGTACAGCTGGCTCTGCAATCGACATTCAAACTTGTATTTTCCGATCAATCTGAATGTATACTATAGAGCTGGGTATTCCCAATGTACAGCTGGCTCTGCAATCAACATTCAAACTCGTAATGTCGGTTTATTCTGAATGTAGAGCTGCGTACTTCCAATGTACAGCTGGCTCTGTAATCGACATTCAAACGTGTATTTTCCGTTGATTCTGAATGTAGAGCTGGGTACTTCCAATGTACAGCTGGCTCTGCAATCGATATTCAAACTTGTATTTTCCGATCAATCTGAATGTAGAGCTGGGTTTTCCCAATGTACATCTGGCTCTGCAATCGACATTCAAACCTGTATTTTCGGTAGAATCTGAATGTAGAGTTGGGTACTTCCAATGTACAGCTGGCTCTGCAATCGACATTCAAACTCGTATTGTCAGTTCAATCTGAATGTAGAGCTGGTACTTCCAATGTACAGCTAACTCCGCAATCGACATTCAAACCTGTATTTTCGGTATAATCTGAATATAGAGCTGGATACTTCCAATGTACAGCTGGCTCTGCAATCGACATTCAAACATGTATTTCCCGTTGATTCTGAATGTAGAGCCGGGTACTTCCAATGTACAGCTGGCTCTGCAATCGACATTCAAACTCGTATTTTCAGTTCAATCTGAATGTAGAGCTGGGTACTCCCAATGTACAGCTGGCTCTGCGATCGACATTAAAACTCTCATTTTATGATGAATATGAATGTAGTGCTGTGTAGTTCCTATGTACAGCTGGCTCTGCAATCGACATTCAAACATGTACTTTCGAGTGAATCTGAATGTAGAGCTGGGTGCTTCCAATGTACAGCTGGCTCTGCAATCGACATTCTAACTCGCATTTTCTGTTCAATCTGAATGTAGAGCTGGGTACTTCCAATGTGCAGCTGGCTGTGCAATCGACATTCAAACTCGTATTTTCTGTTGAATCTGAATGTAGAGCTGGGCATTTCGAATGTACAGCTGGCTGTGCAATCGACATTTAAACTCGTATTTTCTGTTCAATCTGAATGTAGAGCTGGGTACTTCGAATGTACAGCTGGCTCTGCAATCGACATTCAAAATCACATTTTATGTTGAATATGAATGTAGTGCTGGATAGTTCCTATGTACAGCTGACTTTGCAATCGACATTCACACATGTATTTTCGAGTGAATCTGAATGTACAGCTGGCTACTTCGAATGTACATCTGGCTGTGCAATCCACATTTAAACTCGTATTTTCTGTGCAATCTGAATGTACAGCTGGGTACTTCGAATGTACAGCTGGCTCTGCAATCGACATCCAAACTCGCATTTTCTGTTCAATCTGAATGTAGAGCTGGTTACTTCGAATGTACAGTTGGCTGTGTAGTCGACATTTAAACAGGTGTGTTTGAATACAGTGTTGGGTAGTTTGAATAACGAGCTGGGTCTGAGATCGTTATTCAGTACTATGTTTTCTGTATATTATGAATACAGAGCTTGCACGTATGAATAACGAACTGGCTCTGAGATCGTTATTCAGCTCTTGCGTGCCCATTTTGCGGAAAAATGAACTGCCTTTTACAGATAAAGCAGCCTAAGTTGTTTAAAAGTCGTTTTTCAAAGTCGCGTCCAATGCTATGTCGGTCCCAATCCCCTATAAAAAATCATGCAAATCCCATAAAGAAAGTGGCATTCCATTTTTCTTGGCGATAACTTCGTAATTAATAGGCCTATTTGCATGCGGTTTTCGGTATTTTGAATATTTATTTTGGCAACGTTTGAATATATAGCTGGTTAGTTTGAATAATGAGCTGGATCTGAGATCGTTATTCAGAAAATTGAAAGTTTGAATATAGAATAACGATCTCAGACCCAGCTCGTTATTCAAACTACCCAGCACTGTATTCAAATGTTGCGAAAATACAATCTCACAGCCAGCTCTTTATTCAAACTTACCAGCTCTGTATTCAAATACTGCCAAAGCAAATCTGAATAACGATATTATCACAGCCAGCTCGTTATTCAAACTATCCAGCTCTGTATTCGGCATATACTAAAACAATTTTCTGAATAACGATCTCAGAAAATGTGATTTTGAATGTCGATTGCAGAGCCAGCTGTACATTCAGATTCACTCGAAAATACATGTGTGAATGTCGATTGCAGAGCCAGCTGTACATAGGAACTATCCATCACTACATTCATATTCAACATAGAATGTGATTTTGAATGTCGATTGCAGAGCCAGCTGTACATTCGAAGTACCCAGCTCTACATTCAGATTGAACAGAACATACTAGTTTAAATGTCGATTGCACAGCCAGTTGTACATTGGAAGTACCCAGCTCTACATTCAGAATCACTTGAAAGTACATGTTTGGATGTCGATTGCAGAGCCAGCTGTACATTTGAAGTAACCAGCTCTACATTCAGATTGAACAGAAAATACGAGTTTAAATGTGGATTGCACAGCCAGCTGTGCATTCGAAGTACCCAGCTCTACATTCAGATTCACTTGAAAGTACATGTTTGAATGTCGATTGCAGAGCCAGCTGTATATAGGAACTACACAGCACTACATTCATATTCATCATAAAATGAGAGTTTGAATGTCGATTGCAGAGCCAGCTGTACATTGGGAGTACCCAGCTCTACATTCAGATTGAACAGAAAACACGAGTTTGAATGCCGATTGCAGAGCCATGTGTAGATTCGAAGTACACAGCTGTATATTCAGATTCAACAGAACATACGAGTTTGAATGTCGATTGCACAGCCAACTGTACATTGGAAGTACCCAGCTCTACATTCAGAATCAACGGGAAATACATGTTTGAATGTCGATTGCAGAGCTAGCTGTACATTGGAAGTATCCAGCTCTGCATTCAGATTATACCGAAAATACAGGTTTGATTGTCGATTGCAGGCAGAGCTAGCTGTACATTGGAAGTACCCAGCTCTACATTCAGATTGAACTGCCAATACGAGTTTGAATGTCGATTGCAGAGCCAGCTGTACATTGGAAGTACCCAGCTCAACATTCAGATTGAACGGACAATAATTGCTTCAATGTCGATTGCAGAGTCAGCTGTACATTAGAAGTACCCAGCTCTACATTCAGAACCCACGGAAAATACATGTTTGAATGTCGATTGCAGAGCCAGGTGTACATTGGAAATACCCAGCTCTACATTCAGAATAAACCGACATTACGAGTTTGAATGGCGATTGCAGAGCCAGCTGTACATTGGGAATACCCAGCTCTACATTCAGATTTATCGGAAAATACAAGTTTGAATGTCGATTGCAGAGCCAGCTGTACATTGGAAGTACTCAGCTCTACATTCAGAATCCACGGAAAATACATATTTGAATGTCGATTGCAGAGCCAGCTGTACATTGGAAGTACCCAGCTCTACATTCAGATTGAACTGACAATACGAGTTTGAATGTCGATTGCAGAGCCAGCTGTACATTGGAAGTACTCAGCTCTACATTCAGATTGAACTGACAATACATGTTTGAATTTCGATTGCAGAGCCAGCTGTACATTGGAAGTACTCAGCTCTAAATACATATTCATCGGAATATATATGTTTGAATGTCGATTGCAGAGCCAGGTCTACATTGAAAATACTCAGCTCTACATTCAGATTGAATGGAAAATACGAACTTGAATGTCGATTGCAGAGCCAGCTGTACATTGGCACTAGCCAGCTGTACATTCACATTGTACTGTAAATACAAATGTCCATTGCAGAGCTAGGAGCGCATTGGAAACTAGCCAGCTGTTCATTCAAGTTGTCTACATATCCTAACTTTACAGCTCTACATTCAACTCAACATTCGATTTGAATGTTGATTGTCGATCTGTGATTGCAGTGCTAACTTCACACAGCCGGAAAGTGGGTAGTGTCGAATATAACCAAAAACCTTATATAAGTGAAAGTTGACGTGAATTGGTAAATGGAAACATTATCACACACTTACAACTAATTTATGTTTCAAGAAACGTTAACGGGGAGGTAAAAAAAGGACTGAAGCTACTGAACAAAAAATGAAACGCTACAGTTTTCAAATTCCTAAAATTTGAAGTACATGTATGTCCATTGATATGCATAATCCGTGTACATGTATATTCTGAGACGGGCCGACTCGCACGAATAATTTGGCGAATAAGCAATGCACGTACGATGTTCATAGTGGACTGGAGGTAGGTAAGCATTTAAAATACATGTTTCCGTCTAATGAGGTCAGGTGACACTTTTTCAACGTAACACCATTGTGGATTCGTATAAGAATATTGTTTGTGGGAAAAATATCAATACAGTGAAACTGTAATGGCATGTGCACTGTCACTGATGAAAAATAATCAAGACTGACATGCGATTGGCATGCATCAGTCCATTGTGACAACGTTTTGTTATATGAAGTTATGGTGTTCTTCGGTCGACTATACCCAGGTTCAAGAGGCGTTACGTGAACGTTGGAGACGTTTCACATTTGCTATGTAAATACCTTTACTATTCGCGCACGTGATACATGTTGACATATCGACACGACACACTCACATGACCTTCACTTTTCTGACATTCACAAGGTCGCTGAAACACATTGCCATTTTACATCAAACTTCAATACTACTAGATGGATACGGTTACTGTTAGGTCACCTGATGCATGTGAATATATGTTAGCTACTCACACAACCGTTGGCGTGACCTTACATGGTTCACCTTCAGATAATCGCTGAAACACTTAGCATATTTTACATCAAAATATTCACAACATGTGTTCATACTGGACCATCAGTTCATCAGTACAGTTCAATGAAGTTCATTGTCAACTTTTAGCGGCCATCTTGAATATTTTAAATGCCCAAGGATGCCAGGGTGCCATCACGCGGATTTGAAATCGCCATCAAAGTCCAAACAAATCTAAGCGGGAGTACTAGCACTCCAGGGGCCCGTTTCACTATACTTCGTACGACTAAAATGTTCGTAAGTGCAACATTATGATAGTCTGTAAATTTCACATTAACATTGTTTTCTTGTAAATAATTATTGGATTTACATTTATTGAGCATAGGCTGCATATGCAGCCTATGCTCAATAAATGTAAATCCATCAATTTAATTTTCCAGACGATCCTAGATTTGCACTATGATCATTTTAGTCGTACGAACTTTAGTGAAACGGGCCCCTGAACCTATAATCATAGTTTGGCAGCAGCATTAATGACCCATTTTTACGACCAAGATCACAAGCCAAATTACACGTTTACATTATATGTAGAAAGGCGCAATATTTATTGTTAATCAAACAGTCAATGTGCACACAAATGGCCATAATATCTCAGAAAACGTATATTTTAACTAGTTCAGTCATATTCAGACAAGCTACAGACAGGCAATGGTCCTGTGAAAGCATAAAGACAATACACATGCCCGATCAGGGGGCCGTTTCACTAAACTTCGTAAGACTAAAATGTTCGTAAGTCTGTTATGATAGTCTGTAAAGTTCCCATTAACAATGTTTTCGTGTAAACAATTATTGGATTTACATTTATTGAACATAGGCTGCATATGCAGCCTGTGCTCAATAAATGTAAATACATCAATTGAAATTTTCAGACGATCCTAAATTTGCACTTACGAACATTTTAGTCGTACGCAGTTTAGTGAAACGGCCCCCAGGTGTCTATTCAATGTGTGTTACAAACAACAAAATGTCCATGTTAGTGCGTCTGCAACAAAATATGTGTCATAATTCATAATAATTAATAAACTTGATTGTAAAAATAATAAATAATAAAATATAAGTAAAAGCATTATGATTTTGAATTCGATCTGTGCAGTCTCAGACAGGCAGTGTCTGGTGAGGGCTTACACCATCCTATTACACAGGGATTATCATAGTTAACACATTTCATGTTGGAGTAAAGGGTATCCAAAGTTAGAAAATATTGTTTTCTAATGTTTTCATTTCTCAGTGTTTGCATTTCTTCTATGGTGTTGCCACTGAAACGAACCGTCTCGACGAGACGTTTTCAAAGGAGTGCTAACAACATATACTACTTTTCAGAGAAACAAGAATATAAAATGTATAATAATGCCAATCAATACGTGGGGTAATGGTGAATGAATGTTAGTTTTGCCAGAAAATGTCTCAGATGATGTGTCTGATATAAAGAACAGTTTGTGCCTACTGAGTGGGCATGTACCTTTAACGAGCGGTTTACATCAGTAAACATATGAGAAATTCAAGTTACATAACCACGTGTGCTAATTCTGTACAGAGTATACACGTTTTTCAACATCTATTGGCAATGCCAATTCGCAATCAATCAGCCAATCAAGCTGATTGATTGCACGCCCATAATGTGCATATAGTTTGAAACAACTAAATTAACACATATTGGAAAGATTAGCTCGGGCGCCAGTGTATCAAGAAATCGATAAGCCTCATTTTGTCATGATGACGTAATTTTGTAATCCATCATATTTCGCTTCGACCGTATAAATCTGTCACGGACGCAGCGGGACCGGAAAGACTGCAACAAACCTGGCTGCCTCATGATGGGATAGCGTCCGTCGTCATATGGTGGCTCGTTAGGGACATTTCAACTATTCGTTATATACCGCGTCGAAGAGGGAAATAGAAAATAGTAGGTTAGTGCCGTGAATGGGAAAAAATAGCTGGCAAGGCTCTACCGAGCATATTCCGTTTCCGTGCCGCGCCAGATAGATTCCCATTCATGGCACTAACCTATTATTCTATTTATCCCGTCTACATCGTGACCTACAAATAGCTTTAAAATGCAAAAACTAACCCCATCCAAAATCAAAGAATCGACTAGTATGACTACTGCACATATTCATACGCAGTTATTAGGTCGTATTTACAGGATATCAACAATGTTTCACGGCACCGTGTTTCACGGCACATGCGCACTGTCTTGACGGGAAAACAGTTAACTTCAAATCCTTGCCAATGCGTGTCAATCGTTTTCTTTCAAAATGCTTAAATATTCTGCTCAAAAGCAAGCAGATTGGTTGGCTGAGCCTGAGCTGTGCTACAGCTCAGGCTCAGCCAACCAAACAGCTTGATTGCGAGTTGCGATCGCCAATAGACGTTTGGGCAAGAGTAACACAGGCGGCTGTGCACAAAAGAGGTAACTGCCGTTTGCTCGATAAAAGCCGTGTAGAGTATAGACGAAAATTAAGAAACATAGTTTTCGTCTCTGTGGCGCTGAGACGACGCTACGAATTTTCCGTTCTTAACTGCTTAAATGTCGTCTCCACGAGCCGTAGAAACAAAGGAATGAAACTGATGATATATAGGTATCACTACTTCGCTGTAAAGGAGCGGAATAACGAAATTTCAGATTCTTAATTGTCGTTTGTACACAGTGTAGCAACAACGTGCTCGAAGGGTTCTTAATATTCGTCTAAAACGATGCATTGAAACGAAGAAATGGCATTTAATTTTTTAATCGCTATTTCTAAAGGCATAGAAACGAACAAGCGAATTTAAGAATATTTCTCTTCGACTCTAGTCGGCATAGCAACGCAATTTGACATTCTTTATTTTCATCTCTATACGACGTACAGGCGAGAGTTCATCCTTTCAGTGATACATAGCGGGAATAGATTTTGACACGCTAATTTTCCGATCAATCAGTTTATGAAAAGGGCGTGTGATGTTTTTTATAAAAACATATTGAAAATTACTTGCAAAAATTTCAGATCCCGATGAGACGGCTCGTTCCGAGCTGGCTCATCTGGATCTAGACTGTCTGCATACACCGTTATATAATATGTGTAGTGTTGAAATGGTTAAGGATACATTTATTATTTTTTATTATACTGAATTAATTTATTACATTATCACAGCCATTTTGGCTGTGATAATGTAATACATTATGTATAATAATTCTGCATACTTGTAATCATCAAATAAATGAAGTTGTTAGTTCTGTATGAAATAATGCATTTCGTGAAAAATAAATGATTACTCCCTCAAAGTATACTTTGTTAGAAAAGTATAATTTGCAATGTTGATGAAATAGACTACATGCATTGATCAGTAGCCTATTTCACCAACATTGCAAAGTATACTTATCTAGCAAAGTATACTTTGAGGGAGGAATTATTTTGGCTGTGATAATGTAATACATTCTGTATAATAATTCTGCATACTTTTAATCATCAAATATATGAAGCTGTTAGTTCTGTATGAAATAATTCATTTCGGGAAAAATAAATGATTACTCCCTCAAAGTATACTTTGCTAGAACAGTATAATTTGCAATGTTGGTGAAATAGCCTACAGGCATTGACCTGTTACGAATACCCGGGTTACAACGAATTGAAAACGGACGTTTCATTGGTCGAACGGCGTCAACAGGCTGTCTGCAATGATACCAGTTGTATAGTTTGTATTGCGCGATTGCGTCTTCCGGCACTCGCCATCATTTCACGACAATATTCGACTTAAAAAGAAATGTCGAAAATCGTCAAAATGAGAAATAAAATCCTTCTAATAATGGAAAAGGGGAGATAATTTTGTTTCCCATAGGCATACTATGGAAAATTTCTCAAAGAAATACCACTTTTCAGCTTTTGGACATTTCTAGAATGTTAGCTGAAGTGATGGTATCAAGGAAAATGTCTGCTTCAGGAAATTTTGCAAATTCTGTCAGAAGAAACAAATTACCGTATTTACCATAGTTATTTTTTACTTATCGGAAACTGGATTTTTTGGCAAAAATCCAGCACAACTTTTGGTAATTTCTTTGCTACAGTTGTATAGATAGCATGTGTAGAGTGTTTTCTGGACCCATTGAATCAATTTTTAATACTGAAATGAGTGCGTGATGCCTGTGTGTGAAACCAAATTGTACTCAATAACCTTGAATTGTGTGGGTTTGCTGTGAATTTTACCCATTATTGCATAACATTTGTTACAGGAAATAGCAAAACAAATCAGTTGTGTGAAACAGTGTTCGACTCAATGCGTAAGTGTCATTGCGTAAAGCATTTATGATCATTTATGGAGTTAGTCGTATAAACAGGGCATAATTAGTGGACCAACGGAAATCATGAAAACGTCATTATTATTATGACAGAGAGATAAATCAAATAGATGCTGCAGGAAAGGTATGTCTGTGTCAAAGATTTGTATTATATTATTTTCATGCTCTTCACATGCAGGTTACATTTTCTGTGTGCGACTTGATGTGTGGGTGACATAGAGATTTCGAAAGTGAAAGTAGACGGTTCCGTCAAAAAAGGGGAAATAGCTCATGTAAATCAACCCGCATGACCCCGTGGCATGGATCTAGAACCGGCTTAGGTCACTGACCCCAAGAATGGAAGTAACACAATTGATTTTGGCGCAGTTAGTTTGCGATTGTCATGTTTGTGAGAATGTAGGTCTATGGGAAATCAATTGGTTGCCTGTTTCCTACAAATCTCAACACCATCTCGCATCCCAATCAATCCATCAATCAGGGAACATCTAATCAAGTCTGCACACAGCCGCTTACATCCTTGATATTTAAAATCAATTTAACAGCTATTTTACTGTATGCTTAGAATATGAAAAATATGACATGATGTTTCTAAAGCTAATTTATTGATGCATCTATTCATATCATTAGTTTATTTACTTCTGACCATATTTTATTATATAAAGTTTGTCCTTGCTCTCAGCGACAAGAACTTGCACGCACCAGTGACTTCATGGGACAGTTCAAGATTTTGGAAGACATTTTTTCATTTCTTGTTTTATTGTACCCGTCACTTAATTTTGGACAAACATGCGTGTGATGCATTCTAATCATTACTCTACATGACTGACGCATTCGTTTGGTTTCCAGCTGTTTGACCATGTGATCGGCTGGTCCCACGTTTCTGGCAAATAATTTCTGCTATGAATTGCACTTGCAGAAACTTTGAAGAAAAAAATAAAATGAACAGTGAGTGACGACCACGTCCACGGTCATGTCTGGTCGCACAACACAGCAGGTGACAATAGAAAGAGGACGCAGCCAACAATGTTTATCGGCGTTAATGCATCTTACGAGGATAAAGATAATGATTACCTGTGGTAATAATCAGTATTCAGCATCCATTCAGTGTTTATGGTGTCATTAATTTACTGCGACCCACCTGTTTGCACCTTGTCGATCCACGAGGCGCCAACGGGTCGGTCCCAGTATGACACCATTACGCATTCAGTTTCAAGTCGCCATTGGTGAGTTGTCGAGTGTTAATTTTGCACCCTTGTTTTACAGAAAATATGTAATTATTGACTTTAAATTTTAGCGGGAAAATACATATTTTTGGTTCACGCCCGCTTGCGGACAGCGCAATATAGTCGGCACATTGGCGTTAGTCAATGAAACATGACTCGGACCTCACAAATCAAGACAGTCATGAAGTCGCGATTACATTGGCGTATGTATTTATACCCCCCGCAACGAGTTGTGGGTGGGTATACTGGAGTCGGGTTGTCCGTCTGTCCGTGCGTGCGTCCGTCACTAAACTGAACATCAGAGAAATATTGTTATAACTTCTATTTCCTTCACTCTAAAATGCTTAATATTTCACACATGCATTCATGTATGGCTCTACTACCATGCTGTGACAAACCTACGACCGTCCAACCTCCGCTGATCCCAAGGTCAAGGTGACATACTTAGTCTCTTTACAAAACTTAACAGAGAAATATGTTATAACTTCTATTTCTTTCATTGAAAATTCTTAATATTTCATGCATGCATTCCTCTAAGGCTCTACTATCATGCTGTGACAAATCCCCGCTGATCTCGAGGTCAAGGTCACATACTTAGTCTCTTTATAAAACTTAACATGAGATAAATTGGTTATAACTTGTATTTCCTTACTCGGATCTGCTTCACATTTCACACACACATTGCTCCAATGGACCTCTACCACCGTGTGACAAATTCACGTTCGTGCCCAGAGTCAAGGTCACAAGCCCACACACTTGGATTTTGTTTTACATATTTAGGGGTACCTGGGCCCACGCGGGGGGTATTCCGTAAGCCTCGCTTACTGACCAATCTAGTTGTGTCCGGGTTGAAGTTTTTTTCGGTATACTGTCAAAGCCACGGCGGGCATGCCATTAGTCGTGACTTCATGACGTCATGACTGTCTTGATAAGTTGATATACAGTCATGATGTCTCTCTTGTAAAGTGGTATTTTCCTGTGGAATTTTCAAAAACAGTGAATAAGTATCAACTATACATATTTTTAAATCAAATAACTTGTGGGTTATTACAATATGCATTAAATAGTAGTTGAGAAATATTTTAAGTTTTTATTTATTGTGGAAAGCGAGACAGTGATCACAATGGCGTCCGGGTGTCCGTTCGTGTGTCAGTCCATCCGTCCGAAATATGTGTTAACGTTTTTAAATACCTTATATCTCTGCAGTTCTAAGTCACATTGACTTGAAACTTCATATGCTTATTACCGTAGTCATCATTCATATATTCATGCGGCCCCTGTGCCCAAGGGCAAATGACTTAGAAGTTAATTTTTTGTCAAAATTTGTGTTAAAGTTTTCAGATACTCACTATCTCTGTAACCATAAGTCGGATTTGCTTGAAACTTTGTACGCTTATTGGTCATCATCCATATATTCATTCTGTGTCCCACTCGTGCGGCCCCTGTGGCCCTAGGTCAAGGTCAAATGACTGACAAGTTTGCGTTAAAGTTTCTGTCAAAATTTGCGTTATTCACATACTTACTATCTCTGTAACCGTAAGTTAGATTTGCTTGAAACTTTGTATGCTTATTGGGCATCATTCATATATTCATTCTGTGTCCCACTCGTGCGGCCCCTGTGTCCCAAAGTCAAGGCCAAATGACTTAGAAGTTTGCGTTATTATAAAATCTGCTCATTCCATAGTCTGCCCATGTGGTCCACATGCCCAAGGTCAAATAACTTTGAGATTTGTGTTAATGTTTTTACATACATGTACCTTATATCTCCACAACACTTACTCTGATTTACTTCCAACATCCAATACTTCTTATTCATCATCCATATTTTCATTCTATAGCCTGCCCATGTGTGGACCACATGCCCAAGGTCAAATTACTTTGAAATTTGTGTTAAAGTTTTTACATACCTTATATCTCCACAACACTTACTCCGATTTACTTCAAACTTCAAATAATTATTTATTATCTTCCATATTTTCATTCTATAGCCCACCAGCCCCGTGCAGGCACCGGGGCGGGATCAACTGATCCTGAGAATAGTGCTGCAGTAGCCATTGCTTGTCGTAAAAGGCGACTAAACTGGCTTAATGATTGGGTTCATACTTTCCGGAACCCACTATACCGGATTTGGCCCTCATGTACATTTTTGGCTTTCTTGTATGTGAGAGTTGAGTCGGGCTATGCCCCATATATAAAAGTAAGATTAGCGCTAATCCTATTACTTTTTAGGGGATGGGTATAAATGATGCTGGTGTGGCGAGGGCCTGGCACCAGATCAGGTTGTTCTAATTTCAGGACTGATATATATTTTGATTGTAAATATTGAGTTCTGAGGTTGGGATTTACCCCCCTTGGACAGGTGGATATGGGACTCGACCCCGTTGACCCGTCTGCGTGTAGACTCCCTGAGGCTTGTACCTCTATGTCAGAAAAGCGGACGTTAAACCCTATTCACTCACTCACTCACTCTATAGCCCACCCAAGCGACCTACATGACCAAGATCAAGGTCAAATGACTAAAATTTGCTTTAAAGCTTTTACATACCTTATATCTCCACAACCCTTAATTCAAACTTCAAATAAATACACTCTGGCCATCAAATGCCTCAGCGGGCTCGACATGCGGGCCGCGGGCATCTGGTTGTTCATAGAAATTAAAAAATTATATTGATATCAACAATATAATGCTGGTGTATGTTTGTAAATGTAAACTAGGGTTCAATCCAAGTGTTTATGCAGTTAGATGCTGTATATGTTCAGTTTTATTGAAAAATATAAAATGCCAATAAACAAATAGCAGCCATCACGACCCAACTTGATTGGGCCGGTGATGTTCTTGACTGCTTCATGACTGTCTTGATAGTTCTGTGAGGTCTGAGTCTACTTCTGTGTTCAGGATTTTAAATACATGTTCACTAGGAAATTCAACAGTGCTGCAATTTCCAGGAGTAAAAAGCAATTCAATTCTAGCGGTCACATTGGTTACAAATTTATTTTGGTAAATTTTGTCCTGTCACATGATGCATGACAGTTGATTTTGTTGTTACAATTGTACAATTGTATGTTTTACAGAATTTGCGTTAAGTTTTTGTTTGTCAGTCCAGGTGGTGGCCGGGGTATCCGTGAGCCTCTACTCACATTCTCTAGTTGTAATAAGTACCGGTATTTATTATTTCATCGCATATTGGTACAAGCTATCCTGATTGAAGCTGTAAGTGGAATAAGGTTGCTAACTTCATGTTAGAGGAGTTAGCCACCTTATTCCACTGACCACTTCACGTATGTATAAATTTTATGATTTCATCGCCTATTTGCACCGTTAAGCAATATAATATATCCATTTAACCGTGCATAAGCAATACTAAATCCATTCAAAATGTGTGTGTTAGCCGTAATAAATCCATTCAAATTACGTGTAGGTAATACTAAATTCATTCAAATTGTTAATAAATCCATTCAAATTTGTGTGTAAGCAATAATAAATCCATTCAAATTGTGTGTACTCAATTGAAATTGTTAATATTTCCATTCAAATTGTGTTTAAGCAATAATAAGTCCATTCAAATTGTGTTTAAACATTAATAAATCCATTCAAATTGTGTATAAGCAATAATAAATCCATTCAAATTGTGTGTGAGCAATAATAAATCTGTTCAAATTGTTAATAAATACAATTATACATTCAAATTGTGTATTAAGCAATAATAAATCCATTCAAATTGTGTGTAAGCAATAATAAATCTGTTCAAATTGTGTAATAAGTAACCATGTATATTATGTTTTATAGGACCAAATGGATTTGACCCTGTGAAGGCTTCCACTAGCACCGCCCCGTGCAGGCACCGGGGCGGGATCAACTGATCCTGAGAATAGTGCTGCAGTAGCCATTGCTTGTCGTAAAAGGCGACTAAACTGGCTTAACGATTAGGTTCATACTTTCCGGAACCCACTATACCGGATTTGGCCCTCATGTACATTTTTGGCTTTCTTGTACGTGAGAGTTGAGTCGGGCTATGCCCCATATATAAAAGTAAGATTAGCGCTAATCCTATTACTTTTAGGGGATGGGATAAATGATGCTGGTGTGGCGAGGGCCTGGCACCAGATCAGGTTGTTCTAATTTCAGGACTGAATATATATTTTGATTGTAAATATTGAGTTCTGAAGTTGGGATTTACCCCCCTCGGACAGGTGGATACGGGACACGACCCCGTTGACCCGTCTGCGTGTAGACTCCCTGAGGCTTGTACCTCTATGTCAGAAAAGCGGACGTTAAACCCTATTCACTCACTCACTCACTCCACTAGCACCGCCTTCAGCCAAGATGGCTTCAACGACAGTAAAAATGTACGTACATGTATGGTGGGTGGTTGGTCGGGTGAACGTGACGGCGTATATTATATTAACGGTAGGGGTTCCTTCTTGTAGGAATCACGATTTGCCTGGTTTGACCCGCAGGTACTTTTTTACCTTTGGCTGTTTTGTTACCTGGGAGTTGAATTGCCCAAAGATTATTACTGATCCTACTGCTTTTGGGAGGGGGCCAAGAGGTGGCGAGGACCTGGCATCAGATCAGGATTATTCTGATTTCAGGGCTGAATATATAGTTTTTGTCAAGCCTGCTTTAGCAGAAGCGGGACATAGGCATAGCTTTTCCATCGGCGTAGGCGGTGTCAATATTTCACGTTAAGTTTTTGCATTTAGCTCAGTTTCCAGAAAACTATAAGTCCTTTGACCTCCATACTTGGTATACATAAACACTGTGGTGTAACCATCTCACACAGAGGGAGCCCATGTGACCTTGACCTAGTTTTAATGGTTCATTGACCTACTTTTCACATGCATTCAACGTTACATTTTTTTGCGTTTAGTTCTGTTTCTAAAACTTAACACTCCGATGAATTCATTGTAACTTCTGTTTCCCTCAATGGAATGCTTTAATATTACATACATGCATTTGTAACAACATCCCGCATCATTCTACAGAAAGCCCATGGTGCCCGCTAACCCCAAAGGTTCGAAATTTCCAGGTTTGGAAAACTGAACGCTCAGTTTAATTTATTACAAGTTCTGTTTCTCTTGTTGGAATGCTTCGGTATACATCAACACTGTGGTGTAACCATCTCACACAGAGGGAGCCCATGTGACCTTGACCTAGTTTTCATGGTTTATTGACCTACATGTCACATGCAATGTTAAGTTTTTGCATTTAGCTCAGTTTCCGGAAAACTATAAGTCATACAACCTTCAAACATGGTATACAGCAACACTGTGGTGTAACCATCTCACACAGAGGGAGCCCATGTGACCTTTGCCTAGTTTTCATGGTTCATCAACCTACTTTACACATGCATTGAACATTAAGTTTTTGCATTTTGCTATGTTTCTAAAACTTAACGCTCAGGTTAATTCATTGTAACTTCTGTTTCCCTCAATGGAATGCTTTAATATTCCATACATGCGTTTGAAACAACATCCGAAATCATTCTACTGAAAGTCCATGGTGCCCGCTAACCCCCAAAGGTCAAGGTCACAAGTTTAGAAAATTCCGGGTTTGTAAAACTGAACGCTCAGTTTAATTTATTATAACTTCTGTTTCCCTGGATGGAATGCTTTAATAATTCTTAGGTGTAAACTATAGCAACATCCTGCATGATTTTACAGAAAGCCCATGATGCCTGCTAACCCCAAGGTCACAGGCTTAGAAAATGCTCAGTTTTGAAAACTTAACGCTTGGGTTAATTTATTGTAACTTCTGTTTCCCTTGATGGAATGTTTCAATATTTCATACATGCATTTGTAAGAACATCATCTGCAGAAAGTTCATGGTGTCCGGTAACACCAAGGTCACGGACTTCAAAAATGTCTAGTATAGAAACTTAGCATCGGTGCCAGGAGATACATGTCGTTGGCAGCATTCTTGTTTGTGTTTAGCTGTGTTTATTGGAAAATAAGTGTTTTGGTTTCAGTTTATTATCCCCTCGCGTAGCGAAAAGGGGATATAGGGATGCAAAAGTTGTCTGTCCCGTTTGTCCATTACAAAAATTAGCATTGGGGTTAATCTGCAATAACTTCTGTTTCTATTGATGGAATGCTTTAATATTTCAGGTGCATTTGTAACATCATTCTACAGGAAGTGTATGGTGCCCGCTAACCCCAAGGTCAAGGACTTAGAAAATGTTTTGTTTTGAAAACTTTACACTTCATAATAACTTCTCATTCCCTCAATGGAATGCTTTAATATTTCATAGGTGCATTTTTAACATCTCACATCATTCTACAGAAAGCCCATGGTGCTCAGGCCATCCATAATTATATCTCCGTTTCCTGTAACCCGACCGACCCGCTAAAAACGGTGCGACCTGATTTTTTTTTTATTGCAATTTCATTTACAATTTTTTTTATTTTCTTTTTACAATTTTATTTATTTTTTATTTTTCAATTTAGTGCTACAGTGGGTTAAAAGGGTTAATATAATCTCTGGCCCTAAATGGCATACATGTTCATACAACAACACATACAGCAATTGACATACTTTTATTGCAAGACTTGCAATATTGAATTTAAAAATTATTAATATTAAAAAGGTACAATATTTTAACACTTGTACCTTTTTAATATTAATAATTTTTAAATTCAATATGTCATGTGACAGAAAAAAAATATTGCCTACCAACCGACCCACTTCAAAATTCTGGGTCGGTTACAGGAAACAAACAATTTTTTAAGGACGGCCTCACTAACCCCAAGGTTATTACAAGCTCCTTATGCACTCTCAAACTGCACCAGGCGGGACATCTTGCTCCGCGGAGCTCTTGTGATAATATTTGGCCACAATGTGCGTCTAGAGATGGTGCTTTGATTTGCATATGAGCCACGTCCGACCGCCCAATGTCAAGGTCACCGAGTACTTGTGTTCACCTTGTTTGTGATGTTTTTAGCCAGGTTTTTGTTTAAAAAATCCAGGCTATTGGATTGGCGAAAGCCGGGCGGGCGGCGTCCACAATCAATGATAAGTTTTCGTGTTTGAGTCCATTTCTTTGGTACTGTACCACCTAGGACCACCAAACTTTCACAGCTTCATAACCAAGGGGTGCCCACCATATACAACTATCCAACATGTGAGCATTTTTAGCCAGGTTTTTTTTTTAAAACAACCCAGGCTATTGGATTGGCGAAAGCCGGGCGGGCTGGCGGCGTCCACAATCAATGTTAAGTTTGAGTCCATTTCTTTGTTACTGTACCACATAGGACCAACAAACTTTCACAGCTTCATAACCAAGGGGTGCCCACCACATATCACTATCCAACATGTTACCTTTCATTTTCAATGTTAACTATTCGCGTTTACAATGTTAAGTTTTCGTGTTTAAGTCCATTTCTTTGGTACTGTACCACATATGACCAACAAACTTTCACAGCTTCATAACCAAGGGGTGCCCACCACATATCACTATCAACATGTTACCTTTTTAGCCCGTTTTTTTTTTTAAAAAAAATCCAGGCTATTGGATTGGCGAAAGCCGGGCGGGCGGGCGGCGTCCACAATCAATGTTAAGTTTTCGTGTTTGAGTCCATTTCTTTGTTACTGTACCACCTAGGACCACCAAACTTTCACAGTTTCTTAATCAAGGGGTGCCCACGTGCACCACATATCACTATCCAACATGTTACTTTTTTTTTAACTTGACCCATTTTTTCCGCACAGTCGACTTAGCCATTTTCAATGTTAAATTTTCGCGTTTACAATGTTAAGTTTTCGTGTTTAAGTCCATTTCTTTGGTACTGTACCACCTAGGACCACCAAACTTTCACAGCTTCATAATCAAGGGGTGCCCACCACATATCACTATCCAACATGTTACTTTCTTTTTAACTTGACCCATTTTTTCCGCGCAGTCGACTTAGCCATTTTCAATGTTAAATTTGCGCGTTTACAATGTTAAGTTTTCGTGTTTAAGTCCATTTGTTTGGTACTGTACCACCTAGGACCACCAAACTTTCACAGCTTCATAATCAAGGGGTGCCCACCACATATCACTATCCAACATGTTACTTTTTTTTGAACTTGACCCATTTTTTCCGCGCAGTCGACTTAGCCATTTTCAATGTTAAGTTTGCGCGTTTACAATGTTAAGTTTTCGTGTTCAAGTCCATTTCTTTGGTACTGTACCACCTAGGACCACCAAACTTTCACAGCTTTATAACCAAGGGGTGCCTACCACATACAACTATCCAACATGTGACCATTTTTTTACCTTCACCTATTATTTCTACGTAATTGACTTAGCCATTTTCAACGTTAACTTTTTAACGTACGTCTGGTTAAAGTTTTTTGGTTGAAGCTTTTTCGTTATACTATATCTCTGCAACTGCTTCGCCCATTACCTTGAAACTTCACATGGGTGTTTATCATCATCTATATTTTCATTCTAACCCTCAACCGTGCGGCCCCTGTGCCCAATGTCAAGGTCAAATTACTTTGAATTTTTTTGTTAAAGTTTTTTTGTGTACTATATCTCTGCAACTGCTTCAACCATTACCTTGATACTTCACATGGGTGTTTATCATAATTGTCGCACCTGCTTGCGGAAAGCGCGATATCGTCGGCATTTTGGCATACGTCCTTCCGTCCGTGTCCGGTTAAAGTTTTTCTTTTCCATCTACTATATCTATTTTTAGCTCACCTGAGCGAAGCTCATGTGAGCTATTGTTACCGCAATGTGTCCGCCGTCGTCCGTGAACATTTTCAAACGTCTTCTCCTCGGTAACCATTGGGCCTATAGTCACTAAACTTCATGGTCATGGTCCTTAGGTAGGGGGATTACAAAATTGTTAAAAAATGACGTCATTACGTAATCCAAGATGGCCGCCGTCTAAAAATAGCACAAATTCTTCAAAAATCTTCTTCTCAAGAACCGCCAACCGGATTTCGACAAAACTTGGTAGGAATGATCGATGTACATTGCTCTTTCAAAAGTTGTTAAAATGGTGACCCCGGGGTCAAAAATGGGCGTGGCCCGTGGGGTCAAATGGGGTCAAATTTTATTTTTGACCGAATATGGTCATGTCATATATCATATTGAAGGTATCAATGAGGCGATCACTCTGGTGCATATTTTGTCGAAATCGGATGGTTATGTCATCCAAGATGGCCGCCGAAAGGTCAAAAGGTTGTTCTTTTATTAGAGATTTCAAAATTCTTCTTCACATGAACTGCTTGGCCCATGATAGCCAAACTTAAAAGTTATGGTCCATGGGTGAAGCCTTTTCAGATTTGTTAAAATGGAGGTCATCTCTAATCCAAGATGGCCGCCGTCTAAAAATAGCATAAATTCTTAAAAAATCTTCTTCTCATGAACCGCTAGCCGGATTTCGACTAAACTTGGTAGGAATGATCGATTTACAATGCTCTTTCAAAGTTGTAAAAATGGTGACCCCAGGGTCAAAAATGTGCATGGCCCGTGGTGTCAAATTGGGGTCAAATTTTATTTTTGACCGACTATGCTCATGCCATATATCAAATTGAAGGTATCGATGAGGCGATTGCTCTGGTGCAATATTTGTCGGAATTGGATGATTATGTCATCCATGATGGCCACCAAAAGGTCCATTTATTCAAGATTAAGAAGTTAAGATCCTTGGGTGAAGCATTTTCAGATTTGGTAAAATGAGAGTCATCGCTTAATCCAAGATGACCGGCGTCTAAAAATAGCACAATTTTTTTAAAACACATGAACTCAATGTCACATTCTCCTCTGGTGTTTGCCCCGTGCAGGCACCGGGGCGGGATCAACTGATCCTGAGAATAGTGCTGCAGTAGCCATTGCTTGTCGTAAAAGGCGACTAAACTGGCTTAACGATTGGGTTCATACTTTCCGGAACCCACTATACCGGATTTGGCCCTCATGTACATTTTTGGCTTTCTTGTATGTGAGAGTTGAGTCGGGCTATGCCCCATATATAAAAGTAAGATTAGCGCTAATCCTATTACTTTTAGGGAGGGATGGGATAAATGATGCTGGTGTGGCGAGGGCCTGGCACCAGATCAGGTTGTTCTAATTTCAGGACTGAATATATATTTTGATTGTAAATATTGAGTTCTGAAGTTGGGATTTATACCCCCCTTGGACAGGTGGATATGGGGACTCGACCCCGTTGACCCGTCTGCGTGTAGACTCCCTGAGGCTTGTACCTCTATGTCAGAAAAGCGGACGTTAAACCCTATTCACTCACTCACTCACTCCTCTGGTGTTTATGGAGTCAGGTGAGCGAATTAGGGCCATCATGGCCCTCTTGTTTTAGTGTCCATGCCTCGCCCCAAGGCGCGACATGCAGGCCACGGCCATCTAGTCTACAAAAAGTGGGTATAATTATGTTATCCAAGTGTCTATGCTTGGAAAAAACCTGGCCTTCGTGGCTTTGCCTCGTTTCTTGTTTTGAACTTGACACATTTTGTCAGCGCAGTCGACTTAGCCATTTTCAATGTTAACTTTTCGCGTTTACAATGTTAATTTTTCGTGGTTAAGTCCATTTCTTTGGTACTGTACCACCTAGGACCACCAAACGTAATTGACTTAGCCATTTTTAACGTACGTCTGGTTAAAGTTTTTTGGTTAAAGTTTTTTGTTGTACTATATCTCTGCAACTGCTTCGCCCATTACCTTGAAACTTCACATGGGTGTTTATCATCATCCATAATTTCATTCTACACCCCAAACGTGCGGCCCCTGTGGCCAATGTCAAGGTAAAATTACAAATATTTTTTTAAAGTTTTCGTGTACTATATCTCTGCAACAGTTTCACCCATTACCTTGATACTTCACATGGGTGTTTATCATCATTGTCACGCCCGCTTGCGGAAAGCGCGATGTAGTCGGCATTTTGGCATACGTCCGGTTAAATTTTTTTGGTTAAAGTTTATCCATCTACTATATCTCTTTTTTTAGTGTCCATGCCTCGCCCCAAGGCGTGACATGCAGGCCACGGCCATCTAGTCTACAAAAAGTGGGTATAATTATGTTATCCAAGTGTCTATGCTTGGAAAAAACCTGGCCTTCGTGGCTTTGCCTCGTTTCTTCTTATTATTATCAAGGCTGCCAGCGCAGGGATTACCTTAGTGATAGTAATTTGATTGTTCAGCAATTTGTTATCAGTCGGCGTGTATTCAGTATATGCACAGTTAGTTACCTAATAAATTACTTTACTGCAGGTGTTCGAGTATGGAACGATCATAAAGGATGCTGTCGATATCACTATCCAATCGGGGAGATGGTCTGCAACTCAATAATCAGGTATCTACATTGGCCACACATCGCAAAACACAAAACTGGCTGCTGTAATAAGTTACTGACAGTTAACTTGTTTTGCTGACGGAAATTTTTTAACCAAATGTTTTTCTTTTTTCTGCATACCGGTTTATGTTGTGTGCACGTCTGTACATTGTTGTCGACTTTAGATGAATATTTTTGACAGCAACAGTAGAACAAAACTGTGGCTGTGACTGGAAAAAATAGGACTTATGGGATTTGCCAAGGTGTAGCGCCTGTCAAATGTCACACTCCTAGAACCCGATAACGATGTACAGTCAAACTTGTATTAAGCGACCTCCCAAGAGAGACACCAAAAGTGGTCGCTTAGAACGAACAAAAAATGGAAATCCGGGTACTGGTATGTCCGGTTATATGGTTTAATATTCGGAATCAGGAAATCGCGAATATTAAACATTAACATAGAAATAAATACATTAGAATACTACCGGTAATGTTTATTGTGCACTTTTTTGAATTATTGAGGCTTTATTTCGTCAAAATAGAAAGAATTTGAATGTTATTGCAAAATAAAATTGCCCAGCTGAAATCGCAAATAAGCATGAGTTAATTCCCTTTAGTAATCACTAAGAGCGAGTTTGAGCTTAACCTATAGTTCAACTAAACAACCGCGAATGCAGACTGGTTCGACCAGAGTGACGTCGTACATCTACTATAGTTCGACTAGCCAAAAGACGCCTGTTCCTCCAGTTTCAAGATGGCGGTGAATAGGTAAAAAGTTCTAGAGACCGGGAAATTTACATGGAAATTCTCTACTAGACATGCGCAATGCATCTACTATCGTTCAACTATAGTACAACCCGAACTCGCTCTAAGGAAACTAGCGAATCAGAATGAGGTTTCAGGTCAATAATCATAAACAATGCAACATTCACACTTTGACAGTGACAGGGGATTTGTTTCCTTTGTTTGTCACATGCTTGAGGCTAATTTCACCTGGAGAAAGTGACATCCTGTCAATTAATGGTCGTTTAATGCAAACGACCACCATACAAAATATTTGACCGCTGGTCGTGTTAAGGAAAAGTCGTTTAATACACTGTCCTTATATAGGCCAAATGGTCGGTGGGAATTGAAAGTGGTCGCATAAGACAAGTCGCTTAATGCACGTGGTCGCTTGTGCAAGTTTGACTGTATTTTGCTTGTTGGAAGCATGATGGGTGTTTCATTGTTGGAATGGCGACTAGTGCGGATGCACAGGCTGATCTAGATCTACACTGGTCGTAAAACCCATCAGCCCCATTTCTCCAGTCACAGCCACAATTGACAGAACCTGGTAGATAGATACCTTTATAACAAAATATAGAGCATGTGCTTATAACATTTTAGGCCCATGTTCACCTACTTCATACAGTTTGATTAGCATTTGGGACGGCTTAATATGTTGTGTTCTAAGGAATATGTCTACTGTGTACTATCAATTGTATCAACCAATGTTGTTATTTACCGCCCCCAGTTGTGTGACATCCGGTCCACGAACAAAGTTACATGTTGCCAGTGTGGACTATGAAGCCACCATCACCCTGTGGGACGCCTTTAAAGGTCAGAAGTCCAAAGTCTTTCAGGTTTGTCTTATATTTATTGATACCATATATCTGAATAATTTTGAATTGTTTGAAAACATTGCCCAAAAAAATGGGCACGTTTCTATTTAAAACGATAGTGGGGCTGTTATATTATAAGGGACATTGGCATTTTAAGGTAGGAAAATGTCCACCCCTCTCGTTCATTTAAGATCCTCTATGTAGTCACTCAAAATTTAACATTAGTTGAATTAGTTTTTAGCTCGCCATGAAGTGAAATGATTAACAATATTGCGGTATTTGACATAAACTAATTAACCTTTAACCCCTAAGTAACTGGGATGGATTTTGATATGTTAATTTTGCAACCAATTCAATCGTCACAAAAATTATTTTCAAACCAGTCCATTTATGAAATTGGGTGGTTTTGTTCTAAAAAATATGAAAATTACTTGCAAAAAGTGCAGATCCTCATGTTATAAGTCGGCTCATCTGGATCTACACTGTTTGCCAATGACACTATACAGGTGTGTGGTGTGGAAAGGGTTAACAAAATGCCATCATATGTTGGGACGTAAACCCATTCACTTCCACTTTTGACATAAACAATAGAAATGAACCTTTAACAATAGACCATCACATGTTTGTAGGAGCATGAGAAGCGATGTTGGAGTGTCGACTCAACCGGATGGATCCCAAATTGATCGCATCGGGGTCTGATGATGCCAAAGGTACGGTACTAATGCACATGTCAGCTTTTTTTCTGTCGTGTTAATCAACGATCGGGGTTCATCCTTACAGGAATGCCGACTTACATGATTTGGCCCTCATATACATGTTTGGCTTTCTGATACTTGATAGCTAAATCCTGTTATACCCCTGTAAAAAGTAATAAGATTAGTGCGGATCATATTACTTTTGAGGTTGGAGCTAAGTGACTGGTGTGGAATGGACCTGGCACTAAGTCGGGATATTCTAATTTCAGGACTGAATATATAATTTTCTGTAAATAGGCAGTTCTGACTTTGGTAATTTCCCTCATTATGGACAGGTTAAATATGGGATAGTCCAACTCGTTGGCTCGGCCTTAAATGACCTTAGCTGTTGATAGGCTGTTAAACACCACAATCATCAATCAATCCTGTAATGGTGGGTTGTGTATACCTTGGTAATAAAAATCTCAAGATGTCCGAATGATACTGCAAAAAAATTGCAGATGGAGAAATTGGATACATGAACTTGGTAAACTTGTTTAATAAATACCATACTAAACAGTCCACTATTTAAAATTTAAATCAACGGTCATATAAGACCCTGCTTTAAAATCATCACTTGTGTAAGATCTATTTAAATCATCACTCGTGTACGATCCTCTATTTAAATCATCACTCGTGTACGATCCTCTATTTAAATTGCCGCTCCTGTAAGATCCTCTATTTAAATCATCACTCCTGTGAGATCCTCTATTTTACATCATCACTTGTGAGATCCTCTATTTAAATCGTCACTCCTGTAAGATCCTATATTTAAATCGTCACTTCTGTAAGATCCTCTATTTAAATCATCACTCCTGTGAGATCCTCTATTTTACATCATCACTTGTGAGATCCTCTATTTAAATCGTCACTCCTGTAAGATCCTATATTTAAATCGTCACTTCTGTAAGATCCTCTATTTAAATCATCACACATGTCAGCTCTATTTAAATCATTACTCCTCCACTATTTGATCACTCTATTTGTCCATTGCAGTGAAGTTATGGTCAACCAATGCTGACCACTCTATATCGAGTCTGGAGGCAAAGGCCAATGTGTGTTGTGTGAAGTTTAACCCCGAAAGCCGCTGTCACCTCGCGTTTGGCTCAGCAGGTATTTGTTAAAAAGGAAAGAAACGGGACCAGTGGGAACTTTTTATGCTCCCGACCGCTGCGACCACAACAATCCGAAATCTGCATTAAAGTTTTTAAATTAGTTGTCCGAGTCAGAGCTCCACCCCAGATTTCAAATTCATTGCATATTTTACAAATGTATTATTGATTTTCTTAATAAAATATGGAACAAATAGTAAAAAAATAAAGCAAATTTAAAAACACAGTCTATGCGTCTAAATAGCAGTTTTGATTTATTTATGTACTTAACCCTTTCACCCCCGGAATGGATTTTGATATGTTAATTTTGCAACCAATCCAATCGTCACAAAATTATCTTCAGGCTAGTCCATTTATGAAAAGGGGGTGCTTTTGTTCTCAAAAATAACTTTCAAAAAGTGCAGATCCTGATGAGACGCTCGTCACGAGCCGGCTCATCTGGATCTACACTGTTTGCCAATACCATTATACAGACCTGTGGTGTTGAAAGGGTGTGTTTGTGGTTCAGTAAGCATATTTTATTAATTGTGGCTGTGACTGAAATGGGGCTGATGGGATTTGTGACCAGTATGTATCCTGATCAAATAGCACACTCCTGTAGCCTGATATCGATCAATATCGCTTGTTACAAGCATGACGGGTGTTTCACTGATGGAATGGCGAACAGTGCAGATTCTGATCAGACAGTGCGGATGCACAGGCTGACCTGGATCTACACTGGTCACAAAACCCATAAGCCCCATATCTGCAGACACAGCCACAATTTATGATCGCATCTAAAGTCCCTAAGGTTTCTTTTTCTCAGCCGGCAGCTCAACTGAAATAACAGATTTGGGCCCAAATGTCATCCCCGACCTCCTGGGACATTGTTGTATATTTGTTATTGGGTGGAATCGAATAGAGCTTGTAGCTTCATAAATGGCCCACCGTTGAGAAAAACTGCCTTACAACGTATGCAACATAGTCCCAGATCAGCCTGTGCACCATTCTATCCATTCTTTGTTTTATGCTTTGGAAAAATGAGTTTTGTCGCTCTGATTGTACAAGCACACATGATGGTCAGAGTGTACACTGGCCACAAATTGAGTACGGCCGTTTTCTGTGGGCGCTCCCAGCGATGGTGTAGAAATACAGCACATGTGGAAGACCCTGACCTGTGACACACAAAAACTGCCCATGAAAACACTTCCATTACCCGCCACCCACTTGGTCTCGTACAGTACTATGTTCTATATAGAACATGGTGTTGAACTGCTTAGTCTACATAGACCATAGTACTATACGAGACCAAGTTGGTGGGGTAATTCATTTTTTTAATGTGCATTTTTTTTGTGCGTCTCGGGTCCAGGTCTTCCACCTGTGAAATAGGGCAGTCCCGCGGGCATGAATTCTTCAAGCAGGATTCGTGATTATAGCATTTTCTCGGGTCTGTTTTCCAAGCCGAAACTGGCCTATGAAACGGCTCGTTTTCATGCTCTGACAGGATTGAAGGACAGAACGAGGAAAATTGTATACCGTAATAACCATAAATATTGTTAAACTTTTAATTGTATAAGTCTAATAACTTATATATAAAAAAGCAAGTTGTTATTCTTATAATAATTTGATTTGTCATCTAATTGCAGGTTGATCCACGTGGAGGACGAGCCATGGCAGGAGCAGGAGGAAATTCAGAAGGTCGTCTGTCGGAAGGAGAAGGTTATCGAGGCCCAGGAACGGTGAATACACTCCCTCGACACCACAAACAGAAAACTTAACGGCCCTCAATCAGCTAAAGGAGCACTATAGCGCGACAGCCAGGAGAACGGACTTGGTTCTGGGTCGATGAAGACGAAATTGACCACGACGGAGATCGGGGGTTTCGATACATGTTGATGGAGATACGTTCCCTCCCTCAACTTGGTGTCTTGTAACGACCCTCAAGCAGCCGAAGTAGCACGAAATTGACTATAAGGCGATTATAAAATAAATGCTAGATTCTCATCCATTTTTTTCAAAAGGTGAAATTTTATTTTTTATTTTATATTTTCAGGATATCAGAAATACCGACCATCGACCATCATTTGTGTTTGCATGCTGGGAATGAAAACAATGGCTATATGCTTAATAGCAAATGACAATTCATCAATGTCTTTCTTATTTCTCTCTGAAAATATGTAATTACCCATCGCATTCTCCCAACCAACCACCAAGTATTGCCAATAAAAAAAATCGGGGCGGGCCTTAATTCTCGGGGCGGGCAGGGATGAGAATCTAGCATTTATTTTATAATGGCCTAACCGAAATCAGGGGTTTTAAATGTGCGCTGATTGTGCCAATTTTGTGTAACAACCCTCAGTCTATAGTGCTATGGTGAGAAATGTGACGCTACACAAATCCCATAATCCTGATTTGTCCAGTCACAGCCATAAATGAGTTTCTGGGTCAGTCGAGAGAAATCACTCGACATCCGAAATGGGGGATTGAAGACGTTCATGTTCCAGTCGCGACAAACTGCACGTTTGTAACGGCCCTGTATGTTATGGTAACATTGCAAGACTTACATTGGTTACATGTGTCGTCCGCGAACATGATGGTGTAAATTAACGGTAGGCGTTCCTCCTTATAGGAATCACCATTTGCCTGGTTTGGCCCTCGGGTATGTTTTTATCTTTGGCTCTTTTGTTACCTGGGAGTTGAATATTGCCATTATAAAAGTAGTAAGATTATTGCTGATCCTACTGCTTTTGGCAGGGGGCCAAGCGACTCTGGTGTGGCGAGGACCTGGCATCAGATCAGGATTATTCAGATTTCAGGGCTGAATATATAGTTTTGTTATTGTAAATATTCAGTTCTAATTTTGGGATTTCCCCCCCATTTGTACATGTACAGGTAATATATGGGATTTAGTACTAAACCCATTGACCCGGCCTTAAATGACGGTAGCTGTTGATAGGCTGTTAAACCCCAACAAACAAACATGTGTCGTCCATTCATACGTCCGTTCATGGTAATTTTCTGATATTTATTAAGCTTCACTTTTACAGATTCCCCTTCCTCCTCCCACAATCGCAGTAGGTGAAATATGGGATTCGACCCCGTTAACCCACCTAAAATGTTGACTAGCCGTTAAACACCATTAATTCAATTTACCAATTGTTATAAAATTTCGGATGTTATTACAAGAAAATCTAAAAGCATTATGCTGCATACAGTTCTTATGAGATGAACCATGTGATTTTGTACCTATTAAGGATATGTGCGAATATCAACAGAAGCTGTAATATTTTCTGTAAATGATATCAAAAGTTGACAATGTTTCATAGTATTGCCCTGAACATTTATCAACTTCAGTCATTCACAGAAAATATAGTAAATATTTTTCATGAGATAACGCCCATATTCTTAGGTATCAAGATTCGAGTCTTCCAACATGTGGGTTGCAGGAACTTGCTGATCAACAGGTGTTATGGCAAAACCTCTCTTGTTCCTATAATATATGTCTTTGAACACGTTTTAATCAATCTCTAATCAGGGCTACAGATAAGGAATTAGTAATTGAGTATTGTCACTCCATCATTTCTGAAGCAATTAGGTATTTCAAAATTATAATTGGGTAAAATAAAATCACACTACTGTTTACACATCAGCAGACAGCAATTATTGAATAGTTTGCTTCGAAATGAAAACATGTCTTGGCATTTCATTAGAATTGTCTCCATGGAGACAATTCTAATGAAATACCAAGATGCGTTTTCATGGAAAATAAGAAAAATATGCTATATTTGTGGTTGTTTGTTTTCTGCAGCATGATAAAGGTACCACAAATATTTTATTGCTTTTTGATACTCGCTACCGGTACTTTGATTTCAATTGTTTTTTTTGGCAATTTTAATTGGGTATTTAAGCAAATACGCAGCTTATCTGGAGCACCGTCTAATCATATATGATGATCAGGATCTACACTGTTCACTGATTTAACCCATTATAGGCCCGGTACATTTATAGTAATACCGGTATGAAACTTTTGAAAGGTTTTTTGCCATTTTCTTTATTTCTTTTCGAAGTATATGTTGTTACCACTCATTTGAAATTAGTGGTGACATTATTTGTTTTTTATGGAGAAAAATAGTCAGAATTTTTTCTCAACAAAGTATTGTGTCCATAAACTTCAATGCATTAACGTCATAACGTGCTATACATGTCTCACGTAGATGTACTATACGACCAGTGTAGATCCAGATCAGCTTGCGTATCCGCAGTTTGATCAGAATCTGCACCGACCGTCAAATGTTGACATCTGTATGTGTAGTTGTTGTACATTTTGTTGATAGCTTGTATTAATGTAACGGTGTGTGTATATACCTCAAACCTCGGACGCCTCTGTGAGGTAATAAACTTGTTCTCTACATTCTTGTTTCTTCTACATTTCAGGAGGATCGGAGGATGCACGTATCTGGATGAATCCATCCTTAAGGATTCATATTTACTGGGATTCACACCTGGTGGCAAGTGGTCTGGTGTAGTAAGGGTGCCTGGCAGCAGATCAGGATATTGTGTCTGTGCTGGAAGGTTTTGTTGTAGTGTTGGTGCTGAATGTCCAGTGCCCACCCACATACAGGTGAATTCCTGTCTGAATAATGACCTGCTTGTTCGGGTAATCGTACCCTTCTCGTGGCCACACGTAAAGTCTATGGAAATCTAATAAAAAGCCCTACTCATAAACCGATAGCTTCTTTCACCAACAAACTATAATGTATGTGTTCATTAAGTCTTCACACAGATGCTGCCAGCAAGGAAATTACACCATTTGCTGTAGTTGGACAAGAATAAGCATGTGTTGATGTTTTATATGAATAATTTTGCTTCTACACACCTGTAGTGTAAATACACATGTAAAACATCAACACTGGTGTATTATTTGCAGATTACAGTAGTAGGTCTATTTTTATCTGCGGCTGTATCTGCATAAAGACTTGCTGATCACATTCATATGGTTTATTTGTGTAAGTAGCTAATTGTTATTAGTACGTTTTTTTAATAGATATTCATAGACGTTACATTTAGACAGGAATACACCACAGGTGGAAGGCAAGATGACATGTGACATAAACAAAAAACCAAATACCCCACCCACCTATTGTCGTACTGTACGTTATGTTTCCTTATAGGAAACATAACATACAGTACGACACCAGGTGGGTGGGGTAATGTGGTTTTTAACGAGTGTTTGGTCACGGTTTCCAGTCTTCCGCCTGTGCAGTGGGAGCACTGTATGTTCAGCACCGAGACAACAATATCCTGATCTTGCGACAGCCACCCTTACAAATGCGAGATTACTTGTCACCATTCGTAGTGTGAATCCCACTAAATGAATACGTATCCTCCCATCCTCTTCTCCCCATATCTCCCAGATTACAAATAATTGAAATAGAAACGTTCCTGGTCATTGTTTATTAATAATAAACCAATTCATTGATACAGATATTGTATAACCCCCTATGTCGTCCCAATGCCTTTGGTCAAAGTCAAATGACACAAAAAATTGTGTTTGTGTTTCTGCTAGTAGCCACACTCGCGTTTCACTGAATGATTGACCCTGATCAGACAGGATGTGCAGGCTGGACTGGTCACATCGGCCATAAGCCCTATTTCTCCAGCCACAGCCATATGAGCCGCCAATACACATTTGTGTGCTTTGTAATCATGAACGGACATTAGGAGTTAAGATAAATGACAGTGAAACGCCAGCTACATAAACACATTGGAATAAACATTTGTAGAGAATTGATTTGGGTTAATATGTTGATTAATTCTCGACAAGTGTTTCTTCCATATAATTCCAACCCAATTCTATTCACACATGGTCTGATGTAGGTCCTATGTCCATGTTTATGTCCTTAAATGTCTCGCTGGATTCATGTAGGGGACAATCTGTGATGCAGAAACATCGAGAGCGGCCATCTTGATTTGATTCATTGGTGTTTAACAGCCTATCAACAGCTAGGGTCGTTTAAGGCCGGGCCAACGATTCGATCCTGTATATAACCTGCTGCATCGAGAGTAGCCATCTTGGAAGCCATACAGACGTATTGGTATATAAAGGTTGTAACTGCAGTACTAACAGGGAAAATGTAGGATTTTATCATCATTTATGTCTGAATAATGTATTTACCAGAAAAATCAATGAATTTTGATATATAGAAAATGTAACTGTATATAAAGATGAGTTTAGCAAAATTTACAAAAAATATAAATAAAAATGTTCATTTACACGATTGCATTTCTTTTTATGTTAAAAATAAATATAATTATACTCTCCCTGCTGACTGCATGGGTAATAGGTGCCAATTGCAATCAATTTTCATTAGAATGATGAGGAAAAAAGTATTAATGCATATTGGTGGGTGGGGTAAAGCACATTAAAACCCATTTTCAGACTCGGTGGACTATTGTTATTTAAAAGCTAATTTGTGGATTTGTTCAGTTTTTCATGCTGATCAACATGTGTAAGTTTCAGCTTAATCGGAAATAGTTGATGAATTTCTCGAAAAAAACACCAAGGGGTACACCTTGATGTTTTTTTTTATGGAAAAACATTTTTTATGTCCGATTAAGCCGAAAGTTGCACAGTTTGATCAGTATGGAAAACTGAATTAGTTCACAAAATTTGGGGTCAATCGGGATTAAAAAAAATTTTGTTGCAGTTAGGGTTATATATAGTACAACTAGAGCGATCACAGGCGCGACCATAGTACCCCCCACCAATATCGCTTTTACACATGAACCGGTTTAATATCAGACATGGTTTCATATGTTGGTATATTTCATGCCCCTTTTTACCTTTGACCTCAAATTGTGACCTTGACCTTGGTTATGGCTATTGAACGCGACACAACATTTCATCATGGCAAACACTTGTGCCACATCATTTGAAATCCATTCATTGGTTAAGAAGATATACAAAATTTTAGGCGCATTTTTGACCTTTGACCTCCGAGTGTGACCTTGGCATTGCTTGTGGACACATTGGTATTGAACGCGATGCATCGTCTCATCATGGCAAACATTTATGACAAATCATTTTAAAATCCATTTGTCGGTTTAGAAGATGTACAGAAAGAAAATCTTATGCACATGTTTGACCTCCAAGTCTGACCTTGGACGTAGGTACGTGGTTTTTTTTAACGCGACACTTCGTCTCATCATGACAAAGAATTATTCGAAAATTCCATTCATCGGTTTAGAAGATATTATATACAGAAATAAAATTTCAAGCACAGTTTTTACCTTTGACCTCTAAGTGTGACCTTGAACTTGGTATATGGCTATTGAACGTGACACAACATTTCATCATGGCAAACATTTGTGCCACATCATTTGAAATCCATTTATTGGTTTTAGAAGATATACAAAATCTTATGCACATTTCTGACTTTTGACCCCCGAGTGTGACCTCGACATTGCATGTGGACACATTGGTATTGAACAATACACATCATCTCATCAAGGCAAACATATGTGACAAATCATTTGAAAATCCATTTGCCGGTTTAAAAGATGTACCAAAGGGAAATCTCATGCATATGTTTGACATCTAAAAAAGACATCTTAAGTGTGACCTTGACCTTGGAAACAGGTACATGGGTTTTTGAATGTGACACATCGTCATCATGTCAAACGTTCGAGTCGAATCATTGCAAAATCCATTAGAAGTTATAGTGTGGAAACGAAATATCATGAACATTTTTTACCTTCGACCTCTTTGTGTGATCTTGACCATGGATGTAACCACATGGGTATTGAATGCGACACATCGTCTCCTGGCAAACATTTGCAGCAAATCGTGTGAAAATTTGACCTTTGACCTCTTTGTGTGATCTTGACCATGGATGTAACCACATGGGTATTGAATGCGACACATCGTCTTCTGGCAAACATTTGTAGCAAATCGTGTGAAAATTCATTCATGGTTTAGTAGTGTGATCTTGACCTTGGACGTAGACACATGGGTATTGGATGTGACATATAGTCTCATCATGGCAAACATTTGTGCCAAATCATTTGAAAATTCATTCATCGTTTTAGAAGATATAGTGTGGATACAAAATGTGACCTTTGACCTCTAAGTGACCTTGGAGGTATTGAACATGACATCTCATCATGGCAAACATTTGTGGCAAATCATTTGAAAATTCAGTGATCGGTTTAGAAGATGCCAAAAGAAAATTTCCAACAGACCGACCGACATACAAGCTGATGTGGACATGTATGATGTATTGAAATATTAACGTAATCCTTCAAGGGATATAGAAGTTATGATGGAATTTCAAGAGAAACATCCGCAACTTTCTTAATTTTTTAACACATTAATAAAGCATATTTGGTGATAATTGAAATGTATTTACTAGAAATTGACATATTATCTTATTGCTATCAGTATGCAGTAATGTTTAGAGTAATGCCTAGCCATAAAGAGAATAATATTAAGCTAGAAATGTGTCCATGGGATACGGATGCCCCCACTGGTAGCCTATATCAACGGAAGCTGTAGAACTAGCAGGCCCTAAGAATAGAGGACACATATGTGATGTGTCGTGACGATAATATTCCATTTACGATTACTCTTCTAAAGGGTATAACCAGTTTCAACTCTCACATACAAGAACGCCAGACATATCTGATGGTTAAGCAGGGTCTCCAGTCGGGATTCCAGTAAGGTTGAATCCTGATCGTTAAATAACCCATCACATACTCTCAACCAACTACCACATCGTGAATATGGATATAACTTCAAAAGTACAAAATCCAATAATTTTTTTTGCATGCTGCATGCCTCTAAATCGTGATGTACACATGTGTAAAGTACCATGAACATACGCCATGCGGTTTACGACGTACAACCCAGACAAAGACCCAAACTAACAAGAACATTTTATCAAAGGGAGATAACTCCAAAAGTACAAATTCAGAGTTGTTTTTCTTGCATGTAACATGCCAAAGGCATATACAACTTGCAGACTTAAACAAGGTGAATATTTATGTGACGGACGGACAAACAGACAGGGGTAAAACATAAGGTCAGGCCCCCCCCCCCCCCCCCCCCCCCCCCCCCCCCCCCAATAAACAAGAGGCTGAAATGGGCCTGTATCGCTCACCTGACCTACGGACCATAACTGTGAAGTTTGACCAGTATCGGCCAAACGGTTCACACAAAGAAGATGTTTGAAATCTATAAAAAAAGGATGACCTTTCGGCGGCCATCTTGGATGAGGTAGTCATCCGATTTTGACAAAAAAAATGCTCCAGAGTGATCGTCTCCTGGATACCTTTGATTTGATAATGAACATATTTGGCCAAATGTGAATGAATCTGACCCCACTTGACGCCCCCCCCCCCCCTCCATAATTTTAACAAATCTGACAGAGCATTGACTATCGACAATTCCTGCCAATTTCGGCCAAAATCGGTCAGGTGGTTCATGAGAATTTTTTTTTTAAGAATTTGACCTAATTTTTTATGGCGGCCATCTTGGATGCTGCGATGACCACCATTGTAACAAATATGAAAAGGCTTCACCCACGGACCATAACTGAAGTTTTGACCACCATCGGCCAAGCAGTTCACGAGAAGAGGACGTTTGAAATCCATAATAAAAGGAAAACGTTTCGGCAACCATCATGGACGACGTAATTATCCGATTTCGATAAAAAAGCTCCAGAGTGATTGTCTCCTCGATACCTTACATTGGATATACAACACAACCATATTTTGACCCCCCGGGCCCCGCCCATTTTTGATCCCGGGGTCATCATTTTAACAAATCTGAAAGAGCATAGTCTATCGTCATTTCTGCCAAGTTTCGTCGAATCGGTCTGGCGGTTCGTGTGAAGATTTTTAAGAATTTGAGCTATTTTTCTACGGTGGCCATCTTAGATATGCGATGACATCCATTTTAACAAATCTGAAAAGGCTTCACCCATAGACCATCCCCGTGAAGTTTGGTCAACATCAGCCCAGCAGTTCAGAAGAAGAAGAGGTCAGAAAGTGTTGACCGACTGACGGACGGATTATCGATTTATGTTTCAATGAATCCACATGACATACAATGAATTGTTAACCCTAACCCTAACCTATAAATTACATAACTATAGTACATGAAAGAAAATGAAAGATCTGTTTGTTAGTGTGTGTTTTACTGTGATTTTCCCCACCCACCAATAGCTGCATTAACTTTTTTTTTCATTATCATTTCAATGAAAACTGATTGCAATCGGCACCTATTGACCATGTAAATGAGTGCATGGATTATATTTATTGTTTAATGAAAAGAAAATATGTAATCTAGTAAAAGAATTCCATTTTTAATTTATTTGTTTTTGTAAATTTTGTGAAATAAATTCATTTTTACATGACACTTTAATTTCTAAACACCAAATTATTTTTTTTCTAGTGAAATATCATTAAGTTGACATAAATGATCACAACATCCAACATATTACCTGCTGGTACTGCAGTTACAACTATTTATACACCAATATGTCTATATGGCAGCCATTTTGGACGCCATCTTGAATTCCAGGACACTGACCATGATTCAAGATGGCTTCCAAGATACCCACTCTCGATGTTCTGCATCAGAGATGGCCCCCTACATGAATTCAGCGAGACATTTCGGGACAAAACATGTATACAGAACCTACATCAGACCATGTGTTAATACAGAATTAGGGTGGAATTATATGGAAGAAACATTTTGTGAGAATTAATCGACATTTAACCACGGTAAATTTCCCCCAACTGTTGTTTATTCCAATGTGTTTCTGTAGCTGGTGTGTCACTGTCATTTATCTCAACTCATAAAGTCTGTTGATGATTGCAAAGCACACAAACGTGTATTGGCGGCTCATGTGGCTGGAGAAATAGGCCTTATGGCCGATGCGAATAGTGTATACCCAGACCAACCTGCGCATCCTCACAGTCTGACCAGGGTCTGCACTGTTCACCAATCAGTCAGTGAAACACACGAGTCCGGCTACTAGCAGAAACACAAACACAAATTTCCGTGTCATTTGACCTTGACCGTGGGCATTGGGCCGCATCGGTGTATATATATATAGAACATAAAGCATATGAAGTATCAAGACCATTTGAGACACGCCATGTGACTTTGTACCCACAAAAATGTGTGATTTTTCATGAAATTTATTTACAGAATCTGTGATATTTTCTGTAAATGACGTCAAAAGATTTTGTCAACTTTCGCCATCATTTACTAATTTTTCATGATATATCGCACATGTTCTTAGGTACAAAATTACATCACTTGTCAAATTTGACTAGAGCTACAGAGATATTATGCATGTGAAGCCTATTGAGATAATATGCATGTGAAGCCTATTATCTTATGTTTGTTTGTTGGTGTTTAACGGCCTATCAACAGCTAAGGTACTTTAAGGCCGGGCCAGCGGGATCGATCCCGTATTTAACCTGCTGTATTGGGGGAAAATCCCAGATCCAGAATCGTAATATTCACGTATAAAGGCGTATAATCAGATTCAACTGTCACATACAAGAAAGTCAACGAACTACATGAGGGCCAAACCAGGGGCCGTTTCACTAAACTTTGTACGACTAAGATATTCGTAAGTGCAAATTTAGGATCGTCTGGAAATTTACATTGATGGATTTACATTTATTGAGCATAGGCTGCAAACACAGCCTATGCTGTATGAATGTAAATCCAACAATTATTTACAAGAAAACATTGTTCATGTGAAATTTACAGACTATCATAATTTTGCACTTACGAACATTTTAGTCATACAAAGTTTAGTGAAAACGGCCCCTTGGTCTCCTGTCGGGATTCGAGTAAGAATGAACCCCGACCGTTAAATTACACATCACATGCTCCCACCTGCCATCCACAAAACCTATTATCTTATGAATCGACGGACGGACGGACGGACGGACGTACAGACGGAATGGCGAAACCTATATAGCCCCTGACATACTACATATGCGTTATGTATACTGAAACTATTTAACGCAACAAGCAGGTAAAATTGGTATATATTAAATGTTGCCCAGTGACGACAAAATTGTTAATTTTGACAACGTTATAAGCTGGTCTAATGGCAAATTTCAAATTTAACATCTGTAAATTTGACAAAGAAACTAGTGCTCCGCACTCGTTTCTTTATCGGATTTCCAGATGTCTTGAGAAATAAATCCGGTATTTCAAAATGATAGTTGAATAAACTCTATATATTCACCCATTACATAGTTTGGCAAACATTTTATAATGAGGATAAATAGTAATTCAGTATCTATCCAACACACATGTGTAAATCAATAAGGGTGTCCAATAACATGCCAACCTCTGTGTTGCGTTTTTAAATCGGTTCAGTTTACATTATATTAACTAGATTTGTCAGTATAAGTGAAGCTTACGGAATCCCCCCCCCCCACCCCTCCCCCCGCGTGGGCGCATGTGCCCCTAAATATGTAAGGAAATAGAAATTATAACATATTTCTCTGATGTAAGAGATCAGCATGGGTTGGACGGTCATGGATTTGGCGCAACATGGTAGTAGAGCCATATGGGAATGCATGTGTGAAATATTAAGAATGTTAGATGAAGGAAATAGAAGTTATAACATATTTCTCTGATGTTAAGTGTTGTAAAGAGACTAAGTATTTGACCTTAACCTTGAGATCAGCGGGGGTTGTAAAGTCGTGGATTTGGCACAGCCTGGTAGTAGAGCCTTACAGGAATGCATGTGTGAAATATTAAGCATTTTAGATGCAGGAAATAGAAGTTATAACATATTTCTCTGTTGTTAAGTTTAGTGATGGATGGACGGACAACCTGAATCCAGTATACATCCCCCCCACAACTCGTTGCAGGGCGTATAACAAGATCTAGTACAGATTTTACGCGTGAACCACATGTGACCCAGTAAGCTCCGTCTAGTGATTATAAAACACGTTGAGAAGGTTCTTGAAATGTGGCTGTGACTGGAGAATGTTTGTTTGTTTGTTGGGGTTTAACGGCCTATCAACAGCTAAGGTCATTTAAGGCCGGGTCAATGGGTTTAGTACTAAATCCCATATATTACCTGTACAAGTACATGTACAAATGGGGGGAAAATCCCAAAATTAGAACTGAATATTTACAATAACAAAACTATATATTCAGCCCTGAAATCAGAATAATCCTGATCTGATGCCAGGTCCTCGCCACACCAGAATCACTTGGCCCCTCCCAAAAGCAGTAGGATCAGTAATAATCTTACTACTTTTATAATGGGTAATAACACAATTCAACTCCCAGGTAACTAAAGAGCCAAAGATAATAACGTACCTGATGGCCAAACCAGGCAAATCGTGATTCCTATATGGAGGAACCCATACCGTTAATTTACGCCGTCTCATTCGCCCGACCACCACCCACGCAGTGACTGGAGAAATTGGGCTTGTGGGTTTTGTGACCAGTGTAGGTCCAGATCAGCCTATGCAGCTGCACAGTCTGATCAGGATATGCACTGTTCACTATTCCATCAATGAAACATGTATCATGCTTCTAACAAGGAATATAGATCGTTATCAGGCCAAATGGGTGTGCTATTTCATCAGGAGCTACACTGGTCACAATATCCATAAGCCCCATTTCTCCAGTCACAGCCACACACGTACTTACTACTATCAAACAGTTTCATTGGTCAGTCGCGAACACAGCCGAGGCTTGACCAATGAAATTGCTTGGTTTTGAAAAAGCTGAGTTGAGCTATGATTAGAGAACCTGAATGGAATGTTTTATGATCACTACTTTAAAGGGACTGTGTCTCAGGAAAACATAGCTAAGGTCATATAGGGACGGGACCACAGTTTAAAGTCTCATCAACACACCAGTGGGATAGAAATACTATGAAAGTATTTTAAGCACTAGGGTAGGTCTAGAACTCACAACCTTCAGTATTGAAATCCTATTTTCTATCCCTCAACCTATATTCTACCCCATCCCTTGGAAGTGATGAAACTGATTGGAAAAAAATAGTTTAACCCTTAGACCGCTATCTTAATTTTTTTGTCGTCTGCTGTTTATTTTCTATTTTCCATTTTTATCATCAAAAACATGCATTGACAGCACTAAAGAATAATTTTCAACATGCTTTAAAAGCACTTCAGAATCATTTGCATTGGAAATGATTATGAAGTGTTATCAAACCATGTTTTTATTGAGAAATAAGGCAAGATATAAAAGCAACGGCAGATGACAATTGTTGTGAGTAGCGGTCTAAGTGTTAAGGATCATTACACAAGTGACATAAGTTTACTTTGTAAATTTTCCTTACTGGTATGTGTATTATTGTATACCGAATATGCATAACCAAATTATCTCCCCTGTTTATCACAGATTCTGATCATTTTTGGGAATTTGATCAAATGGTGTGATTGGTTTTATAGGCCATTGCAGTGCATGAAGCGAAAAACCATGTATTAAATATCCGAGACGTCATCTGAGACACAGTGCCATTAAATGTTTTGCCAGGTCATATTTTTGATATAAATAAACCTACCGTAATAACCCTAAATTTTCAGACACAATTTATGATGGGAAACACATATAAATATGTGGTTTGCCACAACAAAGAGTGTCCTAATCCTAGGTTGGTTTTGGAAATCCATATTTTATAGGAGTTTCCCAAAGAAAACAGTGTCAAAATAGTTAAGGTTATTACGGTAATATTGTAAACATGCTGGCAATATGAATAATTCCAATTCTGAAATGTTAAATGGTAATTTTACAACAACCTTCAAATGAGCTTGGAACTATGTCACAGGTCGAGTACAAAACTGGATGGTAGTCAAACAAAAATTTGCTGAAAACATTAATCACATTACCAGTGCATAATTGTGAAATCTTCAGTTTTCATGAACAAAATCAGAAAGTTGGATTGGTCGAACTGTCTCATTTGGGAACAAATTTCAAGAACACGAACACAAAGTTTTGAAAGGCCCAGACCTTCGATTTCTTGATCGATTGGTCAACTGGCAGTCTCGGCCAAATTCCAAACTCAATTGAAGGTTGTAGCAAGGTCATCGTTATCACTAAGCTAATCCCCTCACTGGCAGCCTTGATAAAAAAACAACAAAACAACTTTAACGCATTTGCCTTACAAACAAGGTGAACATAAGTCCTCAGTGACCTTGATCTTGGGCTGTCGGACGTGGGTCGTATGTAAAACAAAGCACCATCCCTAGACATACATTGTGGTCAAATATGATCGGTGTGAAGTGGTTCATGAGATAATAATTCCAGCACAAAAATATTTACACAATTCCCTAACATTTAATTGGTCCGTTGCAAGTCTCCGTCCAAAATTTATATCCCAGTAAACTCCATGCAGAACTACTTTCCGTAACCGTCAGGCGCAGTTAAAATAATTCTTAAGAAAACGGAAAATAAACACATTTTCTTGATGAATTTATTTCAAATGCTGGAATTATAAGGAATGAATGGTCTTTTTGTTGAATTTATCGGGGATATAAACTTGTAAAAGTCGCGGGAATACTGGACGAGGCCTTCCGGCCTTCGTCCAGTATTCCCGCGACTTTTCCAAGTTTATACCCCGATAAATTCCACAAAAAGGCCATTCATTCCTATATTGAACAAGAAACGAGGCAAAGCCACGAAGGCCAGGTTTTTTCCAAGCATAGATACTTGGATAACATAATTATACCCACTTTTTGTAGACTAGATGGCCGTGGCCTGCATGTCGCGCCTTGGGGCGAGGCATGGACACTAAAAAAATAGATATAGTAGATGGAAAAACTTTAACCAAAAAACTTTAACCGGACACACGGACGAACGGACAGACGTATGCCAAAATGCTGATGATATCGCGCTTTCCGCAAGCAGGTGTGACAATGATGATAAACACCCATGTGAAGTATCAAGGTATTGGGTGAAGCAGTTGCAGAGATATAGTACACGAAAAAACTTTTAACAAAAAAAATCAAAGTAATTTGAACTTGACATAGGGCACAGGATCGTGCTTTCCGCAAGCAGGTGCGACAATGATGATAAACACCCATGTGAAGTATCAAGGTATTGGGTGAAACAGTTGCAGAGATATAGTACACGAAAAAAAAAAGTTTCAACAAAAAAATTCAAAGTAATTTGACCTTGACATTGGGCACAGGATCGCGCTTTCCGCAAGCAGGTGCGACAATGATGATAAGCACCCATGTGAAGTATCAAGGTATTGGGTGAAGCAGTTGCAGAGATATAGTACACGAAAAACTTTACAAAAAAATTCAAAGTAATTTGACCTTGACATTGGGCACAGGATCGCGCTTTCCGCAAGCAGGTGCAACAATGATGATAAACACCATGATGAAAAAATAAACAAAAAACCCAATGTGAATATCAAGGTATTGGGTGAAGCAGTTGCATTAGATATAGTACACGAAAAAACTTAAAACAAGCATTCAAAGTAATTTGACCTTGACATTGGGCACAGGATCGCGCTTTTCCGCAAGCAGGTGCGACAATGATGATAAGCACCCATGAACCCATGTGAAGTATCAAGGTATTGGGTGAAGCAGTTGCAGAGATATAGTACACGAAAAAACTTTAACAAAAAAATTCAAAGTAATTTGACCTTGACATTGGGCACAGGATCGCGCTTTCCGCAAGCAGGTGCGACAATGATGATAAACACCCATGTGAAGTATGAAGGTATTGGGTGAAGCAGTTGCAGAGATATAGTACACGAAAAAACATTAACATGATAAACACTCATGTGAAGTTTCAAGGTAATGGGCGAAGCAGTTGCAGAGATATAGTATAACGAAAAAGTTTTAACCAAAAACCTCTAACCAGATGTACGTTAAAAAGTTAACGTTGAAAATGGCTAAGTCAATTACGTAGAAATAATAGGTGAAGGTAAAAAAATGGTCACATGTTGGATAGTTGTATGTGGTAGGCACCCCTTGGTTATGAAGCTGTGAAAGTTTGGTGGTCCTAGGTGGTACAGTACCAAAGAAATGGACTTAAACACGAAAACATTAACATTGTAAACGCGAAAACTTAACATTGAAAATGGCTAAGTCGACTGCGCGGAAAAAATGGGTGAAGTTAAAAAAAAATTAACATGTTGGATAGTGATATGTGGTGGGTACCCCTTGATTATGAAGCTGTGAAAATTTGGTGGTCCTAGGTGGTACAGTACGAAAGAAATGGACTTAAACACGAAAACTTAACATTGTAAACGCGAAAACTTAACATTGAAAAGAAAATGGCTAAGTCGACTACGCGGAAAAAATGGGTGAAGTTAAAAAAAAAGTAACATGTTGGATAGTGATATGTGGTGGGCACCCCTTGATTATGAAGCTGTGAAAGTTTGGTGGTCCTAGGTGGTACAGTAACAAAGAAATGGACTCAAACACGAAAACTTAACATTGATTGTGGACGCCGCCCGCCGCCGCCGCCCGCCGCCCGCCCGCCGCCCGCCCGCCGGGCTTTCGCCAATCCAATAGCCTGGATTTTTTTTCAAAAAACCTGGCTAAAAATGAAAGGTGCTACTAACGTACACACAAACATGGACTAACGCTATATCCCCTCTTGCCTATCGGCGAGGAGATAATAAAACCGCCGCTATTCTAGCGTGATGCCGGTATTACCGGGAGATTTCACGGTCTCCCCCAATTGTTGTAAGATTTCTTTTCTAAAATCGTCAAATCATCCATCGACCTCGTTTATACACTTGTCTTCGACGACCCAGAGTTGGCAGTCGGAATCGCGTATCAATCTCTCGTCGTGCGACACTATCACCACCGCTGCAATAAATTTTATTTGATTCAATGGTGTTAAACAGCCTGTCAACAGGTATGGTCATTTTAGGCTGGGTTAACGGGGTTGATTTATTTATTTAATGGTGTTATACGGCCTGTCAACAGCTAAGGTCATTTTAGGCCGGGTAAACGGGGTCGAATCCCATATTTCACCTGTTGTGATGGGGGAAAATCTCAAAATCAGAACTGAATATTTACCGAAAACTTAGTAACTTAGCCCCACACCCAAAAAGTAATAGGATTAGTACTAGTCTTACTACTTTTATAATGGATATAACCGAATTCAAATCTCAAGCACTGGAATAAAATCAAATTTATCAGGTAACTGGGGATGCATTGATCGAATAATAAAACATTGCCAATGTATTTCAGAGCTCCAGATAAGCTGCGTATTTGCTTAAATACCCAATTAAAATTGTCAAAAACCCAATTGAAATCAGAAGTAGCGAGTATCAAAAAGCAATAAAAAAATTGTGGTACCTTTATCATGCAGCAGAAACAATAAACAGACCACGAATATAGCATATTTTTCTTATTTTCCATGAAAACACATCTTGGTATTTCATTAGAATTGTTTCCAAGGAGACAATTCTAATGAATTGCAAAGATATGGTTTCATTTCGAAGCAATATTGCTGTCTGTTGATGTGTAAACAGTAGTGTGATTTTATTTTACCCAATTAAAATTTTGAAATACCCAATTGCCTCAGAAATGATGGAGTGACAATACTCAATTACTAGTTCCTTATCTGAAGCCCTGGTATTTACTAAACACGCATATCTGGGTCACCACCATATTCGCTGACGTTGCATGAACGGTGTCACACGATGTTACTGAATATAGTCAATCTAATGAGACAATGTTAACATTTTTACAAGTTCGTGTTCTTTTCAACGAAAACCATGACGTTATTTTGCTCATCCTCTAGAATGACTTGATAAATAGAGTGCCAGGCTAGTGTCTTTTGATATTGAGTTTATCAGGCTTGGCTTGGAAAATATGGGATTCCTCACGTATCCTAGCCTTGCCTGATAAACTTGGAAAAACTTTATTGACATTATCATCATAAATAGTCCATTGGATGTCGTGTACGTTGTTGGTGATAATGACGTGTTCGATCGTACTATTATGTTTAAACAAGGCATAACTCGACACCAGGGGCCCGTTTCACTAAACTTCTTACGACTAAAATGTTCGTAAGTTCAAATTTAAGATCGTCTGTAAATTTCAATTTATGGATTTACATTTATTGAGCATAGGCTGAATATGCAGCCTATGCTCAATAAATGTAAATCCAATAATTGTTTACAAGAAAACATTGTTAATGTGAAATTTACGGACTATCATAAGTTTGCACTTACGAACATTTTAGTCGTACAAAGTTTAGTGAAACGGGCCCCTGTAATGTAAATGTGCACATGTCTTACATCAAAAGAAAGCTGATTGAATATTTGTTTGAATTATCACAAACAATAGTGTGTTCCATGCACATGTTTAAAATGGTACCGACTAGCGAATGTCATTTACGTCCAAATTTGCGTGTAGACGCGTAACAACAATCAACACTCGGGTGAACGTTCATGTTATTATTTTATCTTTCTCATCGTCGGAACTCATTTATTTTTGTACTAGTGATTAGGGTTAAGATGTGAAATGCGTATGTCCGTGAAGTATTATGTCAAGTGAGTTATTTTGGAATGACGTCGTTTTTGCGGTGAAGTAAACCAGTGTAGACACGTGAAAAATAGAAAATAAATACCCCGCATCTGAAGTGAAGATATATTGATACTCAAAATATCTTACGAATTCAAGGCCAGTTTATCATACATAACTATTAGTGTTGTGTTAAGTTATCAAATTATAAATGGTTTGTCATTTCATCGCCAAATCGCCAATATATTATGCATATTGCTTAGATGCACACTTTTCATAAGGGTATAAATAGTTTGTGCTATAAAATTCAGTGGGAAATCTGAACACGTTATTGATATATTTATATTTGATGCTATGCTACAATAGGTGTCACATCTTGTCACAACGTCGTAAATGCGCATTTTATTTTAAACATTAGAAAAGTCAATCGAAGAAAATTCATGTCACACATTCAAATAACTAAATAATATTAAACTTATACAATGTGTATTTTGTAGTCTTTCTTGTGAAATACAATGTGTAGGATCCGTGTAGAAAATGAATGAAAAACTGCGCATTTCAAAATGTCTAGTGAAAATGTCACACTTTAAGGATTAAGTCGCGAATGCACATTTTTTAAAGTTACGGTAGTTTGTGTGATGCAAAATATTTGCTGAATTTATATAGCATGATAATTATATTGTAACCACAAAATGTGTTTTGTAACTTCTTTCTAATCGTGTACATTGTTTGGCGATCGCACATAAACATCATAAAAAACTACGCATTTTAAAATGTCTAGTTGAAATGTCACACCTTGCAAATTACGTCGTTATTGTACGTTTTATAAAACGTTGCCGTAGTTTATGTGATAAGAAATGTCTGTCTAACTTTCTTGTACGATAATACTACTGTAATTACGAAATGTGAATTTTATCTTCTTTCTATTAATGTAAATTTCATGGTGGTTGCCCATAAACTTCATAAAATAATACATACTTCAAAATGTCTCGTGAAAATTTCACATCTTGCGAATTACGTCACTATTTTACATTCTTTCAAGCGTAAACGAAGCTTGTCGGGTATGGAATATATGCCAGTATCTGTTATAAAATAATAAATATTGTAATTACAAATGTGCATTTTGTCTTCTTTCTAGTAGAGTACTTTTTGTGGCAGTCGCACATAAACATAATAAAAAAATAGGCACTTTAAAATGTCTAGTGAAAACGTCACACGCCGCAAATTACGTCGCTATTGTACATTTTAAAAAAGTTTCTGCAGATTGTGTAGTATAAAGGATATGCCTAAATTTGTTGTACGATAGCGATATTGCAATTACGAAATGTGAATTTTATCTTTTTTCTATTGGTGTGCCTTTTGTAGCGGTCGCATATGAACATAACAGAAAAATACCAACTTTTAAATATCTAGCACAATCCCTGACCATGAGTATGTGCATAGACCTGGTGCATTCAAATGTATTATTTATATTATCATGTATTATTACACCCACATGGTGCTCGCATTGTATTTACTAATGATTATGATACAGACAGCCATTGTATTATGTACATAATTGTATGTTTGCGCTAGAAACGTCAGTCACTGCAAAATACGACGCTGTTTATTTTCTTTGTTCCATTTTCATCATCAAAAACATGCTTTAACAGCACTTTAGAATAATTTACCACATGTTTTGACAACACTTTAGAATCATTTCCAATGGAAATGATTCTGATGTGTTGTAAAACCATCTTTTTATTGACAAGAAAGAATATAAAATATCTACGTTTCATCATAAATAGTCCATTTGCAAATACAAAATAGGCATCGAGTTAGAAAATACTTTTTACACACAAGGTTTATCTGGAGCCCTGTTCAACGATTATAATGCTGAATTATTTTTTGTCATCTGCTGTTTAATTTAATTTTAAATTGTTCTCATCAAAATATGTTTTGACAACACTTTAGAATCATTTCCAATGGAAATGCTTAATATACAGTGCAGTAAAATCATGTTTTTATTGAGAAAGAAGACGGAATATAAAACAAGAGCAGTTGGCAGCACCCACCTCCTGTGTAGCTATTGATGGTGTCTGCAAGGGCGTCTATCGACTCCAGATCCAGGTTGTTCGTCGGTTCATCCTGCAACAGACGCATGGAAAGGTCATTGGAGTCGTGATCTCACATACTGATTGTTTAAACATATGTTACTGAATAAAATTGACCTATGCAGTGTATTAAAAATCATACTAGTTTTAATAAATATGTAAATAAGACTGCTTCAGACAATTGGCACGCTCACAGGGTCGAGATCTAATAAACTGATTTGTTGGTATAAACATACATGTATTTTATTGCATACAATAATTCCGCCACGGAAGCGGTGTCGTGTCTGCCGAGCCATGTGACCGTAACATGATCATGGGCATGTGCTAAAGTAAGCATCATAAAAACCGTCAGAGAAGTGCATGCTTAAAACACGAAAAAGGTCAAGGTTGAAGAAACTTTTTGATTTAAAAAAAATGGCTAAGTGTTTCGACAACCATGTGAAGGTAAAAAAGGTCAAGGTCATGTTAATGGCGGCATGAGTGTGTTCCAAATGCTTACATGTATCAAGTTTCTAAATATTGAAGCAATCCATCAAGTAATATTAATGTTATACGAAGATGAAGAAGCTTGTACAAACTTTTTGACGCAAAAAAATGGCAATGTTTCCGCAAAAATGTGAAGGTAAAAAGGTGTGTGTTCCAAATGCTCACATGTATCAAGTGTCCAAATATTGAAGCGATCCGTCAAGTAATATTAAAGTTATACCATGATAACGTAGCTTGTACAAACGTTTTGACATTTCAGACGACGACGACGACGGAAAAATCAGGCGTGACAATAACACACCAGTGAGTGTAATAGCTAGACTTGTCGGTAAGCGAGTGTTTACGGAATATGCACCACCCTCAAACATGTGCACCAATGTATGTGAAAAAATGTGAAGGTACAAAAGGTCAAGGTTATGTTAATGGGGGCATGAGTGTGTTTCAAATGCTCACATGCCCAAATATTGAAGCAATCTATCAAGTAACATTAATGTTATATCATGATGAAGAAACTTGTACAAACTTTTTGACACAAAAAGAAATGGGTAAGTGTTACCGCAAAAATATGGAGGTAAAAAAGGTTGTCATATTAATGGCGGCATGAGTGTGTTCCAAATGCTCACATGTATCAAGTGTCCAAATATTGAAGCGATCCATCAAGTAATATTATGATAGTTATACCATGATAACGAAGCTTGTACAAACTTTTTGACATTTCGGACGACGACGGAAAAAGCAGGTGTGACAATAACACACCAGTGAGTGTAATAGCTAGACTTGTCGGTAAGCGAGTGTTTACGGAAAACGCCCCACGCCCAAACATGTGCACCAATGTATGTGTAACTTTTGAGAATGCACTGTGACTGTGACCTTGACCTTGGAACCAGCAGGAGTCGGAGGGTCATTGACTTGTCACAGCATGACATACCAAAAGACATTTACCACTATCAGATGAATGCATCAAGAAGTTCCATGAAGGAAAACAGCTTACAAGATATTTATCCGCCACACTACGCTTTGAGAATGCACTACGTCTGTAATCTTGACCTTGGGACTAACGGGGATCGGAGGGTCATGGACTTGTCACAGTATGACATACCAAAAGACATTTACCACTACGTTAAGTTTTGTGAAGCACGGACAGACATTCCGACTCAAGTACACCCTCCAGACAATTGCCTGCAGGGAGTATAATAAGCAAGTTAAATGGTAACTTCGCACAAACAGTTGAATTGTAAATTTTGCCAGACCAAAACAATAACAATGTGAAAGTGAAAGGTAATTTGTTTGTTTGTTGGTGTTTAACGGACTATCAACAGCTAAGGTCATTTAAGGCCGGGCCAATGGTAATAATGTCCCAGAAACAGCTACGGTCATATAGAGACGGAACCTCGGTTTAAAGTCTCATCTGACAGACGAGTGGGATGGAAATACAATGCAAATATTGTTCATGTCTAGAGTGGGGATTGAACCCACAACGTCTGGTATTGAAGTTCAGTGCTCTAACCTCTAGGCCACAGCCCATCCCAGACAATACACAGTTTATTGTGGGGGAGGGGCAGGCGGGAAGGGGATATAATTGACAACTTACCAGTACATGTACGTAAGGCTGTCTACATGAAAGGTCGGCGAGGGCAACTCAAGACTTTTGACACCCAGGTCACGGTTCTTGATCGTGTGGGCGTGGCTCGCCAACCCAAACCTCCCCAGCATTTTACGGCTGTCCTGGTATTCCAGGTTAAACTCGCGCTGAAAATTGGAAATAATTTTTTTATTTCTCATCAAAACTATATATTGGTTCAAATGGTGGTCACAAGATATACTTTCATCGAGAAATAAGAAAATTCATAAAGAAAATACATGTATTTCAGAATTTTCATACACCCGTAAATCTATTCTGAATGTAATGGGATACGTCCATGCAACAGCAAGATGCAACAGCAAGGTCATATACAGACGGGCATGTACGTAACCTGTATGGGGGATTGATTTATTAGGGTTTTACATCCATTCAACAGCAAGGTCATATACAGACGGGAATGTACCTGTATGGGGGATTGATTTATTAGGGTTTTACATGCATTCAACAGCAATGTCATACACAGACAGGAATGTACCTGTATGGGGGATTGATTGATTGGGGTTTTACATCCATTCAACAGCAAGGTCATACACAGACAGGAATGTACCTGTATGGGGGATTGATTGATTGTGGTTTTACATCCATTCAACAGCAAGGTCATACACAGACAGGAATGTACCTGTATGGGGGATTGATTGATTGTGGTTTTACATGCATTCAACAGCAAGGTCATATACAGACAGGAATGTACCTGTATGGGGGATTGATTGATTGTGGTTTTACATCCATTCAACAGCAAGGTCATATACAGACAGGAATGTACCTGTATGGGGGATTGATTGATTGTGGTTTTACATCCATTCAACAGCAAGGTCATACACAGACAGGAATGTACCTGTATGGGGGATTGATTGATTGTGGTTTTACATGCATTCAACAGCAAGGTCATATACGGGGGATTGATTGATTGTGGTTTTACATCCATTCAACAGCAAGGTCATATACAGACGGGAATGTACCTGTATGGATGATTGATTGATTGTGGTTTTACATCCATTCAACAGCAAGGTCATATACAGACAGGAATGTACCTGTATGGTGGATGGATTAATTGGGGTTTTACATCCATTCAACAGCAAGGTCATATACAGACAGGAATGCACCTGTATGGGGGATTAATTGATTGGGGTTTTACATACATTCAACAGCAAGGTCATATACAGACAGGAATGTACCTGTATGTGGGATTATTGATTGGGGTTTTACATCCATTCAACAGCAAGGTCATATACAGACAGGAGACCTGTATGATTGATTGATTGGGACATCCATTCAACAGCAGGTATACACAGAGGAATGACGTATGGGGGATTGATTGTTCATCCATTCAACAGCAGGTCCTACACAGACAGGAATGCACCTGTATGGGGGATTGAATTGATTGTTGGGGTTTTACATCCATTCAACAGCAAGGTCATATACATGACCAGGATGTTACTGTATGGGGGATGATGATTGGGATTGGTTTTACATCCATTCAACAGCAAGGTATACACAGACAGGAATGCACCTGTATGCATTGATTGATGTTTTACATCCATTCAACAGCAAGGTCATATACAGACAGGAAATGTACCTGTATGATGATTGTTGGGGTTTTACTCCATTCAACAGCAAGGTCAAACACAAGACAGGATGCTCTTGGTATTGGGGTATTGATTGATGGGTTTTACATCCATTCAACCAGCAAGGTCATAAACACAGACAGAATGCACCTGTAATGGGGAATTGATGATTGTGGTTTTACATCCATTCAACAGCAAGGTCATATACCATTCGGGAATGTTACTGTAGGGGGGAATTGGTTTAGGAGTTGTTGGTTTTACCATTTCCAATCAACAGCAAGTAAAACCATACCAGGAATGCAACCTGGATGTGGGGATTGATTGATTTGGGGTTTTACATCCATTCAACAGCAAGGTCATATACACAGGAATGACCTTTAAGGGGGATTTTGATTTATTTGGTTTTTACATCCATTCAACAGCAAGGTCAATACAAGAACCAGAAATGGCACCTGGTATGGGGATTTGGGTTGATTGTTGGGGTTTTTACATCCATTCAACAGCAAGGTCATATACAAGAACAGGTTATTGTTAACTGTATGGATTGGGGGAATTGAATGGTTTTACATCCATCAAACAGCAAGGGTCAGGATAACCGACAGAATGCACCTGGTATTGGGATTGATTGGGGTTTTACATCCATCAAACAGCCAAGGTCATATACAAGACAGGATTGGGGTTTTTACTTATGAAGGATTGGTGGCCTTGGGGTTTTACATCCAGCCTTCAACAGCAAGGTCATACACAGACAGGAATGTAGCTGTATGTGGGATTGATTGATTGGGGTTTTTACATCCATTCAACAGCAAGTCATATAGCAGACAGGAATGTACCTGTATGGGGGATTGGTGGATTGGGGTTTTACATCCATTCAACAGCAAGGTCATATACAGACAGGAATGTAGCTGTATGGGGGATTGGTGGATTGGGGTTTTACATCCATTCAACAGCAAGGTCATATACAGACAGGAATGTACCTGTATGGGGGATTGATTGATTGTGGTTTTACATCCATTCAACAGCAAGGTCATATACAGACAGGAATGTACCTGTATATGGGGGATTGATTGATTGTGGTTTTACATCCATTCAACAGCAAGGTCATATACAGACAGGAATGCACCTGTATGGAGATTGATTGATTGTGGTTTTACATCCATTCAACAGCAAGGTCATATACAGACAGGAATGTACCTGTATGGGGGATTGATTGATTTGGGTTTTACATCCATTCAACAGCAAGGTCATATACAGACATGAATGTACCTGTATGGAGGATTGATAGATTGGGGTTTTACATCCATTCAACAGCAAGGTCATATACAGACAGGAATGCACCTGTATGGGGGATTGATTGATTGGGGTTTTACATCCATTCAACAGCAAGGTCATATACAGACGGAATGTGACCTGTATGGGTGATTGATTGATTGGGGTTTTTACATCCATTCAACAGCAAGGTCATATACAGACAGAAATGTACCTTTATGATGATTGATTGGATTGGATTGGGTTTTACATCCATTCAACAGCAAGGTCATATACAGACAGGAATGCACCTGTATGGGGATTGATTTGGGGTTTTACATCCATTCAACAGCAAGGTCCATATACAGACAGGAATGCACCGGTATGGGGATTGGTGGATTGGGGTTTTACATCCATCTTCAACAGCAAGGTCATATACAGACAGGAATGTAACCTGTATGGGGGATTGGTGGATTGGGGTTTTACATCCATTCAACAGCAAGGTCATATACACGACAGGAATGCACCAGTATGGGGTATTGATTGGGTTTTTAATCATCCATTCAACAGCCAGGTCATATACAGACAGGAATGTACCTGTATGGGGGATTGGTGGATTGGGGTTTTACATCCATTCAACAGCAAGGTCATATACAGACAGGAATGCACCGGTATGGGGGATTGGTGGATTGGGGTTTTACATCCATTCAACAGCAAGGTCATATATAGACAGGAATGTACCTGTATGGGAGATTGGTGGATTGGGGTTTTTATTTTACATCCATTCAACAGCAAGGTCATATACAGACAGGAATGCACCTGTATGGGGGATTGATTGGGGTTTTACATCCATTCAACAGCCAGGTCATATACAGACAGGAATGTACTGGTATGGGGGATTGGTGGATTGGGGTTTTAACATCCATTCAACAGCAAGGTCATATACAGACAAGGAATGCACCGGTATGGGGGATTGTGGATTGGGGTTTTATCATCCATTCAACAGCAAGGTCATATACAGAACAGAAAGTACCTGTATGGGGGATTGATTGATTGTGGTATTACATCCATTCAACAGCAAGGTCATATACAGACAGGAATGTACCTGTATGGGGGAATGATTGATTGTGGTTTTACATCCATTCAACAGCAAGGTCATATACAGACAGGAATGTACCTGTATGGGGGAATGATTGATTGTGGTTTTACATCCATTCAACAGCAAGGTAATATACAGACAGGAATGTACCTGTATGGGGGAATGATTGATTGTGGTTTTACATCCATTCAACAGCAAGGTCATATACAGACAGGAATGTACCTGTATGGGGGAATGATTGATTGTGGTTTTACATCCATTCAACAGCAAGGTCATATACAGACAGGAATGCACCTGTATGGGGATTGATTGATTGTGGTTTTACAATCATTCAACAGCAAGGTCATATACAGACAGGAATGTACCTGTATGGGGGATTGATTGATTGGGGTTTTACATCCATTCAACAGCAAGGTCATATACAGACATGAATGTACCTGTATGGAGGATTGATAGATTGGGGTTTTACATCCATTCAACAGCACAGCAAGGTCATATACGAACAGGAATGCACCTGTAATGGGGGATGATTGGGTTTTATTTTTACATCCATTCAACAGCAAGGTCATATACAGACAGGAATGTACCTGTATGGGGGATTGATTGATTGGGGTTTTACATCCATTCAACAGCAAGGTCATATACAGACAGGAATGTACCTGTATGGGGATTGATTGATTGGGGTTTTACATCCATTCAACAGCAAGGTCATATACAGACGGGAATGTACCTGTATGGGGGATTGATTGATTGGGGTTTTACATCCATTCAACAGCAAGGTCATATACAGACAGGAATGTACCTGTATGGGTGATTGATTGATTGGGGTTTTACATGCATTCAACAGCAAGGTCATATACAGACAGGAATGCACCGGTATGGGGGATTGGTGGATTGGGGTTTTACATCCATTCAACAGCAAGGTCATATATAGACAGGAATGTACCTGTATGGGAGATTGGTGGATTGGGGTTTTATATCCATTCAACAGCAAGGTCATATACAGACAGGAATGCACCTGTATGGGGGATTGATTGGGGTTTTACATCCATTCAACAGCCAGGTCATATACAGACAGGAATGTACCGGTATGGGGGATTGGTGGATTGGGGTTTTACATCCATTCAACAGCAAGGTCATATACAGACAGGAATGCACCGGTATGGGGGATTGGTGGATTGGGGTTTTACATCCATTCAACAGCAAGGTCATATACAGACAGGAATGTACCTGTATGGGGGATTGATTGATTGTGGTATTACATCCATTCAACAGCAAGGTCATATACAGACAGGAATGTACCTGTATGAATGATTGATTGTGGTTTTACATCCATTCAACAGCAAGGTCATATACAGACAGGAATGTACTGTATGGGGGAATGATTGATTGTGGTTTTACATCCATTCAACAGCAAGGTCATATACAGACAGGAATGTACCTGTATGGGGGAATGATTGATTGTGGTTTTACATCCATTCAACAGCAAGGTCATATACAGACAGGAATGTACCTGTATGGGGGAATGATTGATTGTGGTTTTACATCCATTCAACAGCAAGGTCATATACAGACAGGAATGCACCTGTATGGGGATTGATTGATTGTGGTTTTACAATCATTCAACAGCAAGGTCATATACAGACAGGAATGTACCTGTATGGGGGATTGATTGATTGGGGTTTTACATCCATTCAACAGCAAGGTCATATACAGACATGAATGTACCTGTATGGAGGATTGATAGATTGGGGTTTTACATCCATTCAACAGCACAGCAAGGTCATATACAGACAGGAATGCACCTGTATGGGGGATTGATTGGGGTTTTACATCCATTCAACAGCAAGGTCATATACAGACAGGAATGTACCTGTATGGGTGATTGATTGATTGGGGTTTTACATGCATTCAACAGCAAGGTCATATACAGACAGGAATGTACCTGTATGGGGGATTGATTGATTGGGGTTTTACATCCATTCAACAGCAAGGTCATATACAGACAGGAATGCACCTGTATGGGGGATTGATTGATTGGGGTTTTACATCCAATCAACAGCAAGGTCATATACAGACAGGAATGTACCTGTATGGGGGATTGATTGATTGTTGTTTTACATCCATTCAACAGCAAGGTCATATACAGACAGGAATGTGCCTGTGTGGGGGATTGATGGATTGTGGTTTTACATCCATTCAACAGCAAGGTCATATACAGACAGGAATGTGCCTGTGTGGGGGATTGATTGATTGTGGTTTTACATCCATTCAACAGCAAGGTCATATACAGACAGGAATGTACCTGTATGGGTAATTGGTTGATTGGTGTTTTACATCCATTCAACAGCAAGGTCATATACAGACAGTAATGCACCTGTATGGGGGATTGATGGATTGGGGTTTTACATCCATTCAACAGCAAGGTCATATACAGACAGGAATGCACCGGTATGGGGGATTGATGGATTGGGGTTTGCTTGCTGTTGAATCCCAGTACCATTCACCACTAAGGTATAATGTTTATTTGTTGGTGTTTAACGGCCTATCAACAGTTATTAAAGGTCATTTAAGGCCGGGGCACTAAGATATAAATCTTTACAATAAGTTCAATTTCATGTTAGCTGGTCACATATGAGACACACCATGTGATTTTGAACATGTGCCGTATCTCATGAAAAATGTTTACAAAATTTACGATATTTTAAATGACATAGAAAGTTGACGAAATTTTCATAGCAAATGCGGAATATACTTCCGCATTCGCTATAAATATCTATTACAGAAAATATCACAGTTTCTGTAAATATATTTCATGAAAAATCGCACCTGTTCTTAGACACAAAATCACATGACGTGTATCACAGATGTACCTGCCTGTAATAAACCCAAGACTTACCTGCATGTGTTCTACCGGCGACTCGTCCGGTCGCAGTTGATCGCCGGAGTGCTGGTCGTATTTTCCTATTCGCTGTAAACAAAATGTGAACTGTGAAAGGTTTAATGTCCCAGCAACAGGTAAGATAGTATAGAGACGGGGACTCAGTTTCAAGTGTAATCCGGTGGCAGGAAATACTATGAAATTTAGCCCAATGGGTATTTGAGTCCCATGCTCTATCCAATATTATATCAAGCCATCACACAAATGATAAGAATCACAAGTAAGTGAGGTATAACAACACATGGAATGGAATGGTGTTTAACGGCCGAGTAACATTGTCATTTGTGACTGTGACTGGAGAAATGGGGCTTATGGGATTTGTTACTAATGTAGCTCCTGATCAAATAACATGCTAGTGAATCCTGTAGCCTGATAATGTTGCTTGTTAGAAGCATGATGGGTGTTTCAGGGATGGAATGGCAAACAGTGCAGATCATGATCAGACAAACTACTGTCTGTTTCATGAAACCTGCCCAAATTTTACGACTATATAAACAATGCAGTAACAATATTTTTTTGGGATAATAACTTTTATCAAAATTTAAGAATGAGCCTTCTTTTTATTTCGTGAAATTTGGTCAAATATTGATTTTATTACGAAAAATTACTTCTCTATGGGAACTTAACATGGGGTAAATGAGGTGACGAACCAGGAAGAGGAGATGAAAAACAAAAATATTTGGAAATTTATTCTGAAATCTAGCTAGATACATGTAGCTTTAGTCGAGACGTGGGACCCCCAAAAATGGGCCAACCTTGTACTAAGGTACTACTAACGTTTTTTGATGGATTTCGGTAGTTTAATATGTCCTTAAACAGAATCCGCCGGATGACACGCTGTCATCCTTGAGCATTTTTTTTATCGTCGTTTGAAAAAGGTCACCAAAATATATATATTTTTTTTTAAAATGCACACATATTATATTACCGATAAATACGTACTAGATTAGATCGCTGTTATATGAATATAACTTTGGTTGTACTTTTATCTCAAGCACTAAATACTATATATATGAATGAATTGTTGACAAATCATACTCGGACAAGTTAACTGGATGGGCATGAGCCGTGCTCGGGGACGGCAAATTATACAAATGCTGTAGGCCTACTACTACTCTAAATTCACATCTAGTGTCGATTTACTCGCGTTTTGCATATATGGTACGATTAACGCAGCTGGTAGTGTACCCATACAACTGCATGCTATGAAAATACAGCTATAAAATCACAGCGTTGTTATAGTCAAATATTACTAGTAATTCCCAGTGTTGTTCAAGTCAACTATAAAATCACGGCGTTGTTCAGGACAACTATACAATCACAACGATATAACAGTGTCAAATCTGTGCTGATGAACATCATTTGGCGCTATTATGTAGACATGCGTTATTGCATCGACACATATATTGCATTGCTTTGTATGATAATCTACGTATTCGTATTAAGTACATAAACAAAACTTGAAATCCGCAAGTGCGTATCCAGACGGTACAACGTTCAAAGGATAAACCATTGGCATATTCAATACTAAGCTGCGAAAGCGGTAGTGTATTATTAGTCAGGGTTTTTGTGTCACATTCTTCTATCACAATGTCTACTACGGTATGCATCTTTCCAAACTGCACGCAGGGGGACAGTTGTCTTGTATCGTCAGGTCCACAGAGAATACGGACAATAATAGCGGCAAGTAAGTCGCGGGGTGACACCCTTCATTTAACTCTTGAAAATGAACATGAGAACAATCCCGATTTGAACATAAAATGTCACAAATCGTGTGTAACTACATACACTTCGAAACAGCATATCAGCAGGTCTAATAAGAGACATGGTCGCATGGAAGAGCGGTGTCACAGCGCACCTCCTATCAGACGCAGACGGTCAGAGTTGCAATCATTTGAATTCAGAAGGCACTGTTTATTTTGCGGTGGTCCATGTGTGCCACGCGACAAAAAGAACCCATCGAGATGGAGAGAAGTAGTACAGTGCAGTACTACAGACATTCCCGGAGGGATGTGCATGAAATCTAAGATTTTGCAAGTTTTTGAGGACAGGGCGATTCTCAGGCTGCTGATGTAAGAATAAGAATCCTTGGCGCATCATCTGATCTTCACGCCGCAGATGCACAATATCACAGGGATTGTTATCTATTATTTATGCAGGAGAAAAATGTTAAGGCGGCACAATCTAACATGTATGCCAACCAAATTGCCGACAATGATGGAGTTTTTCTTCATCTTGTGGAGATAATGAATGATGATCCACGTCATATATGGACATCTGTTGAACTTCACAACCGGTATAATGAGTTGAGCATGGAAATTGATGCACTCAGTCGCAGGGACATCATTACGAAACTACAGAACCACTTCGGCAACCGTTTGGTGAAACTCGATATTTGTGAAACTCGATATTTGCGGTTGTGCAAGTCTATTCTGTTTCAAAGATCACTTGCCTGGTAATCTTCGATTAGAGAAAGTGGATGACAATGAGGAGAAAGTTATGATGGCTAAACTTACAGATAAAATCACTGCCGAATGTCGCGATTTGCCGCGAACACAAAACTATGACATCGGCATGTTCAGAAAATCAAAGACCATAGAAAACACAAGCTCCACACTTCTTTCGTTGATATCAGGCCTAGTTTCTAATGGCAAGGTAAGTAGAGCCTCTATTACCCTCACGCAATCGATCCAAGCTCACATAACAAAGTCATACAATCAAACAACGTTGGGCTTGGCCTTGAAAGTACACCATCGATTCGGATCTAAGGAACTGGTGTATTTATTGCACGAAATTGGGATCACAGTTACATATGACGAGGTTCTAAGATTCCGTACGTCGGCAGCAATATACACAGGTTCGCAGCCGTATACACTTAGAGGACTGAATGTAGACGACGGTGGAGAGTTGGCGTCCTGGATAGACAACTATGAGCTGAATTAGCCACGCCAAATGGGTGTAGGGAAACTCATGCGTTGGTTGTAGAAGTCACGCAACAGCCTACCAATGATGTTGATAAGGAGGATGAAACTGATAGCAACACATCACACCCTGTCATACCAAGGGTCAGTTTGGCGGAAATGAGCAGCGCAAAGCTCAGTGAATTGTCGCCCATTGAAGTTCAACATTACGACGGTCCTAAAAATCCACTTCCACCTGCCGTCAATGTGCACTCTGGTGTTCCATACAACGTTGACACAGAGAATGGATGATATTAGCTCATCACTCAAAGCGGATTTGGACTGGCTCACAAACATAGCAGCACATGATGATGATACTGTGCCTGTTGAGTGGTCAGGCCACATGACACATTTGGCAAGAGAGAATGGATTTGTGGCAAAGGCCACCAAATACATGTATGGCCCACTGATTGACTCACCGCCCAGTCACCCAAACACAGTACTCACCAGTTTAGTTTATATAGAAGATTTTTTTAGATCGCATGGGCAGCAGTATGTACACCTGGTAGCAGACCTTCAATTGTTCAAAGTAGCCATTCAAATAAAATGGGTGAACCCGACACGGTGGAAGTATTTGTTGGTCAGACCTGGTGGAATGCACACATTGATGTCATTTCTTGGCTGCATTGGAACCCTGATGAAAGGTTCAGGATTGACCGAGATATTGAGTGTCGCATATAAAGGCATTAACTCCATCATGCTCGGTAAAGCATGGCCTAAGGCTCTGAGAGGATTTCGTATGGTTGTTGTGGGACTTCTCAAACGCAACATTCTCTCTGGTGCAAGGACAACAGAAGAAATGGATGATATGCTAGCTTCAGCTTGCTCATCAAGAACAGGTCAGCTTTGGGTGGATTGTTTTATCTATCACACAATCCTAGCACATCTGTTTGTTAGGGCTGAACGTGAAGGGAAGTATGCACTACACATGTATTGTATGAGTAGGATGCTTCCATATTTCTTCCAGCTGGACACTGGAATTATGCCAGGTACATCACATGGCATCTAATGGAATTCATGAATTTGGTGGATGATAAAGCATTGGAGATGTTTTATGAAGGCCGGCATGTGTGCCGACATAGGTCTGGGGCATGGAATGGTGTGTTCTCAGACCAGTTTGGGGAACAAACGTACATTAGGTACGGAAAGGCAAAGGATGGTCTAGTTGGAATGACACTCTCTCCTGACCAGGTGGCGAGATGGGTTCTTTCTTACCACATTTGCAACTCTGTGTCCCTGGCTATGGATGACATGTTTCATGACCGAGATGACGACGAGTACGATCCTACGACAGACAAACACAAGGAAGAGGGGCTAGATACACAGAAGGAAACTTGATGAGATTGACCGGCATAAAATACAGCAGGAATTGTCGAAATAGAAGTAGTAGTAGAAGTAGACGCAGAAGTAGTAGATGGGAATGAAATGCTGTATCACGTCACCTGGCCGAAAACGGGAACAGTTAGACATCTTGTGCAAAACTTTACACGAGCAGTAGAAAAGCGATGCGCCGTGGTTTTTGTTTTCGACAGATATATAGAAGGCTCAATGAAAACGCACGAGCGCGTTAGAAGAACTGGTTCCACTGTGTGTCGAACAGTAAATCTCGCTCTAGAGACGGTCTTGCCAAACAGAGAGACAATAATGAAGAGCTCTCACAACAAGAAGAAAGAGTTGATAAAAGTGATATGTGCGGAAAACAATGCTACAAATGTGACCATGGTCGGGGAAGACACGACACTGTACACGCACGAAGAAGCTGATTGTATCATAATCAGATGTGTGAGTCTCTCGTTCAGGAACAGCAGTGCCAACACATTCATGTCATCTCAGATGATACCGATATATTTTCACTGTTGGTGTACTTTTGCTGGAAGTGGCAGACTCCTGTTCAAATCTGTATGAAGAAGTCGGATGGACGAGTGGTTGACATCAATGCCACGGCTGCAAAGTTTGGACCGAAAGCATCTCAACTGCTAGCCGTTCATGCAATTACAGGATGCGACACAGTCAGCTACATGTTCGGTAAAGGGAAGGCATCTGCCGTCACGTCAATGATAAAACATGATGTTTCCCTGGATTTGCTTGGCGAGACAGACGCACCACTTGATGAAGTGACAGCTGCTGGGGGAACGTTTGTGGGCTTGTTGTACAAAGCCAAAGACACTTCATCATCAATGAATCAGCTCACTTACAGACAATGCTTTGGAACGCATCGGATAAGTGCTCACCACCCGATGTGAACATATCAGACTTGGGTGGGACATAGTTGGCAATATACCCACGCCACGTACTGGCGTGTCTGATGTGGCACCGTCAGAACTGATGCGTGTTGTGGCGTGCGGATGTAGTGCACAAACCGCTTGTTCCAGGCATACATGTTCATCTCATGGAGCAGCACTATCATGCACGTCATTCTGTAAATGTATCTCCCTTGGAATGTGTAACAACCCACACACCAAACCAGAAGAGACCGACACCGACGACGAAAATGATGAAGGTCGTGATGAGTAATACCGATTGAGTAAATTTTACGTTTTCGACTAACAAAAATATGAAAAGAAAAATATTTTCTACAAATAAGAAATTCTGCCGAAATTGGCGGCCATCTTGAACGCCATCTTGAATTTATATATGGAAAATGAATTGATTGTTTTTCTAAATAGCTCAGCACCGTGTTTAAATGAATTGTGAACGTTTTGTGAAAGAAAATAGTGTCTTTTCCGCAAATATATAATTATTAGAAAATGGCGGCCATCTTGGACGCCATCTTGAATTTTAAGAAATGCTCAAGGATGACAAAGTTTCATCCGACGGATTTCGAATAAGTACATCGCCAGGGACAATAATTCATCAAAAAACGTTAGTAGTACCTTAGTGCAAGGTTCAACCCCATAACGTCCCGACTACTTGGAAATGATCTCAGAAAAACAAAATTACATTTTGAAAATTGGTCCACTATTTCCAAAATTAGAAACATTTCCCCATGTTAAATCGCCATAGGCATATTCACTTGTCTATGGGGATTTAACAGATAAAGTGAAGCAGATCTGGGCAAGGAAACAGAAATTATAAGCATTTACCCGAGCGTCAAGGTTTCGAACGCACCAAGTCTGTGACCTTGACCCTGGGCTTAGCGGGGGCGGGACGAATGTAGATTTGTCACAGGGTGGCAGAGGACCATTGGAGCAATGCGTGTGTGAAATGTGAAGCAGATCTGAGCAAGGAAACAGAAATTATAAGCCATTTACCCGAGCGTTAAGGTTTCGAATGCACCAAGTCTGCGACCTTGACCATGGGCTTAGCGGGGGTGGCACAAATGTGGCTTTGTCACAGGGTGGCAGAGGACCATTGGAGCAATGCGTGTGTGAAATGTGAAGCAGATCCAAGCAAGGAAACAGAAATTACTAGAAATGTGGCCTGTCGGCACATGAATGCCCCCGCTGGCAGCCAAAGAAAACAAGGCATATTTGATTACAAGCCATTTACCCGAGTACGGACGGATGCCGGTAACACTATATGCCCCACTCACCATTCGGTTGCGGGGGCATAATAAGCCATTTACCCGAGTGTTTGTGACCTTGACCCTGGGCTTAGCGGGAGCGGGACGAATGTGGATTTGTCACAGGGTGGCAGAGGACTATTGGAGCAATGCGTGTGTGAAATGTGCAGCAGATCCGAGGAAGGAAACAAAAATTATCAGGCATTTACACAGCGTTAAGGTTTCAAATGCACCAAGTCTGTGACCTTGACCCTGGGCTTAGCGGGGGTGGAAGCGCATGTGGATTTGTCACACGGTGGCAGAGGACCATTCGAGCAAAGCGTGTGTGAAATGTGAAGCAGATCCGAGCAAGGAAACAGAAATTATAAGGCATTTACCCAGCGTTAAGGTTTCGAACGCACCAAGTCTGTGACCTTGACCATGGGCTTAGCGGGGGCGGGACGAATGTGGATTTGTCACAGGGTGGCAGAGGACCATTGGAGCAATGCGTGTGTGAAATGTGAAGCAGATCCTGAGCAAGGAAACGGAAACAAATTATAAGGCATTTACCCACGTTCGTTTAAGGTTTCGAACGCACCAAGTCTGTGACCTTGACCCTGGGCTTAGCGGGGGTGGGACGAATGTGGATTTGTCACAGGGTGGCAGAGGACCATTGGAGCAATGCGTGTGTGAAATGTGAAGCAGATCCGAGCAAGGAAACAGAAATTATAAGGCATTTACCCGAGCATTAAGGTTTCGAACGCACCAAGTCTGTGACCTTGACCCTGGGTTTAGCGGGGGTGGAACGAATGTGAACTTGTCACACGTTGGCAGAGGACCATTCGAGCAATGCCTATGTGAAATGTGAAGCAGATCCGAGCAAGGAAACAGAAATTATAAGGCATTTACCCAGCGTTAAGGTTTCGAACGCACCAAGTCTGTGACCTTGACCCTGGGCTTAGCGGGGGCGGCACGAATGTGGATTTGTCACAGGGTGGCAGAGGAGCATTGGAGCAATGTGTGTGTGAAATGTGAAGCAGATCCGAGCAAGGAAACAGAAATTATAAGCCATTTACCCAAGCGTTAAGGTTTCGAACGCACCAAGTCTGTGACCTTGACCCTGGGCTTAGCGGGGGCGGCACGAATGTGGATTTGTCACAGGGTGGCAGAGGAGCATTGGAGCAATGCGTGTGTGAAATGTGAAGCAGATCCGAGCAAGGAAACAGAAATTATAAGGCATTTACCCAGCGTTAAGGTTTCGGGACGTACGTATGTTACGTACGTTACGTACGTATGTTACGTTACGTACGTTACGTACGTACGCTAGTACGTACGCTACGTACGTACGGACGCCGGTAACACTATATGCCCCTCTCACCATTCGGTGGTGGGGGCATAATAAGGCATTTACCCAGCGTTAAGGTTTCGGGACGTACGTACGTTACGTACGTTACGTACGTTACGTACGTTACGTACGTTACGTACGTTACGTACGTTACGTACGTTCGTACGTTACGTACATAATGTATGTACGTACGTTACGTACGTTACGTACGTTACGTATGTTACGTACGTTACGTACCTTACGTACGTACGTACATTACGTACGTTACGTACGTTACTACTTACGTACGTTTAACTTACAGTTACGCTTTTACGTACGTTACTTACGTACTAATACAGTTACGTACGTACTTACGTACGTTACGTTACGTACGTACGTACGTTACTTGAACGCACGGTACAATATGCCCCCCTCACCATTCGTGGCGGGGCATAAGCCATTACCCCAGCGTAAGGTTTCGAACCAGCCACCCCCTCCAGAAGTCTGTGACCTTGACCATGGGCTTAGCGGGGGCGGGACGAATGTGGATTTGTCACAGGGCGGTAGAGGACCATTGGAGCAATGCGTGTGTGAAATGTGAAGCAGATCCGAGCAAGGAAACAGAAATTATAAGCCATTTACCCAGCGTTAAGGTTTCCAACGCACCAAGTGTGTGACCTTGACCCTGGGCTTATAAGGCTTATACAGAAATTATAAGCCATTTACCCAGCGTTAAGGTTTCGGGACGTACGTACGTACGGACGCCGGTAACACTATATGCTCCCCTCACCATTCGGTGGCGGGGGCATAAAAATCAAAAGTAGGCTCATTCTTAAATTTTTCTATAATTTAATATTATCGAAAAATATATTGTTTTTGCATTATTTACATGCCGTAACATTTGGACAGATTTCGTGAAACAGACAGTAGAGCAAGCAAGCAGGGACTTACAGATACCGGCCTCTGCCAGGTCTGACCATCAAATATTTTCTAAGTCATTTGGCCTTCACCTCGGGCATGAAAGTCACATGGGTGGGTATACAATGAAAATATGGATGATGATAAAAAAGTATATTAAGTTTCAAGTCAATCCGACTTACGGTTGCAGCAATAATGGGTACCCAACAACTTCAAAGCAAATCTTACGGACAGATAGAAATACAACAAGAGTTGTCAAAAGACAACGAAGCTCGCCTGTTGGCAGCCTTCACTCAAACTTGGCACAGTTGCATAAAAACATGAATATTATATAACTTGACCTTGGGTTAAGCGGCGTGCGGTGGACCTTGACATTGGGGTCAGTGGTGCAAGGTGGGTCGTGGGTTTGCTATAGCATAATATAGCATATTAAGATGAATGCATGTATGAAATATCAATGCGCTCCCTGAAAACAGAAGTAAAACAAAATTTAACCCAACGTTAAGTTTATGAACGCACTAAGTTGGTGATTTTCTACAGCATGATAGCTATTCACATGAGGAATGCATGTATGAATGTGCTAAGTTTGTGACCTGGACCTTGGGGAAAGGGGTGGGGGGGTCATAGATTTGCTGCAGCACAATAGAGGATCATCAGTAATGCTGATGAAATATCAATTAGAAGGAAAATCATCAGTAAAATGCCATGGGGTATGATATCAAGGCGGTTCCATGAAAGGAAACAGATGTTATAAGACATTTACCCCAACGTTAAGTTTATGAACATGCTAAGTTTGTGACCTTGACCTTTGGGTAAGGGTTGGGTGGTGGGTTGTGGATTTGCTATAGCACGATAGAGTATCATCAGATGAATGCATGTATGAAATATCAAGGCGTTCCATGAAAGGAAACAGATGTTATAAGACATTTACCCCAACGTTAAGTTTATGAACATGCTAAGTTTGTGACCTTGACCTTTGGGTAAGGGTTGGGTGGTGGGTGGGTGTGGATTTGCATAAGCACGATAGAGTATCATCAGATGAATGCATGTATGAAATATCAAGGCGTTCCATGAAAGGAAAAAACATGTTATAAGACATTTACCCCAACGTTAAGTTTATGAATGTGCTAAGTTTGTGACCTTGACCTTGGGGTAAGGGGTGGGTCATGGATTTTCTATAGCACAATAGAGAATCATCAGGTAAATGCATGTATGAAATATCAAGGCGTTCCATGAAAGGAAACAGATGTTATAAGACATTTATCCCAACGTTAAGTTTATGAATGTGCTAAGTTTGTGACCTTGACCTTGGGGTAAGGGGTGGGTCATGGATTTTCTACAATAGCACATAAATAGAGTCTTATAGACATAGAATTTTTAATAATAGCCAACAGGTAGAGAATCATCAGGTAAATGCATGTATGAAATATCAAGGCGTTCCATATCAAGGCGTTCCATGAAAGGAAACAGATGTTATAAGACATCTACCCCAACGTTAAGTTTATGAATGTGCTAAGTTTGTGACCATGACCTTGGGGAAACGGGTGGGAGGTGGGTCATGAATTTGCTATAGTACGATAGAGTATCATCAGATGAATGCATGTATGAAATATGAAGGTATTCCCTGTAAATAAACAGAAGTTTACACAACATTTACCCCAACGTTAAGTTTATGAATGTGCTAGGTTTGTGACCTTGACCTTGGGGTAAGGGTTGGGTGGTGAGTCGTGGATTTGCTACAGCATGATAGAGGGTCATCTGAGGAATGCATGTATGAAATATCAAGGCGTTTCATGAAAGAAAACAGATGTTATAAGACATTTACCCCAACGTTAAGTTTATGAATGTGCTAAGTTTGTGACCTTGACCTTGGGGTAAGGGATGGGCGGTGGGTCATGGATTTGCTATATCACGATAGAGTATCATCAGATGAATCCATGTATGAACTAGATTGGTCAGTAAGCGAGGCTTACGGAATACCCCCCGCGTGGGCCCAGGTACCCCTAAAATATGTCAAATATCAAATGTTTGTGGGCTTGTGACCTTGACTCTGGGCTTAGCGAGAGCGGCATGAACGTGAATTTGTCACAGGGTGGTAGACGTCCATTGTCACAGCATGATAGTAGAGCCTTAGAGGAAGGCATGCATGAAATATTAAGAATTTTTTGATGAAAGAAATAGAAGTTATAACATATTTCTCTGATGTTAAGTTTTGTAAAGAGACTAAGTATGTGACCTTGACCATGGGATCAGCGGGGGTTGGACGGTCGTAGATTTGTCCCAGCATGATAGCACAACCTTAGAGGAATACGCAAGTGAAATATTAAGAATTTTCAATGAAGGAAATAGAAGTTATAACTTATTTCTCTGATGTTAGGTTTTGTAAAGAGACTAAGTATTTTGACCTTGACCTTGGGATCAGCGGGGTTTGGACGGTTGTGGATTTGGCCCAGCATGGTAGTAGAGCCTTACAGGAATGCATGTGTGAAATATTAAGCATTTTAGATGAAGGAAATAGAAGTTATAACATATTTCTCTGATGTTAAGTTTTGTAAAGAGACTAAGTATGTGACCTTGACCTTGGGATCAGCGGGGGTTGGACGGTCGTAGATTTGTCACAGCATGATAGCACAACCTTAGAGGAATGCGCAAGTTGTGGATTTGGCCTAGCATGGTAGTAGAGCCTTACAGGAATGCATGTGTGAAATATTAAGCATTTTAGATGAAGGAAATAGAAGTTATAACAATATTTCTCTGATGTTACGTTTTGTAAAGAGGCTAAGTATTTGACCTTGACCTTGGGAGCAGCGGGGGTGGGACAATATTTCTCTGATGTTAAGTTTACGGACGCACAGACGGACAGACGGACGGACAAACGGACTCCAGTATACCCCCCCACAACTCGTTGCGAGGGGTATAAATATGAAGGCGTTCCCTGTAAATAAACAGAAGTTACACAACATTTACCCCAACGTTAAGTTTATGAACAAGTTTGTGACCTTGACCTTGGGGTAAGGGTTGGGTGGTGGATCGTGGATTTGCACTCAGATCGAGTCATCAGATGATGCAGTAGAAATATGAAGGCATTCCCTGCTACCATGATTGAGGGTCATCTCAGAATGCATGTATGTACCTATCAGTGTACCATGAAAGGAAACAGATGTTATCAAGACATTTATTTACCCCAACGTTAAGTTTATGAATGTGCTAAGTTTGTGACCTTGACCCTGGGGTAAGGGTTGGGTGGTGGGTCATGGATTTGCTACAGCATGATAGAGGGTCATCAGATGAATGCATATATGAAATATGAAGGCATTCCCTGCTACAGCATGATAGAGGGTCATCTCAGGAATGCATGTATGAACTATCAAGGTGTTCCATGAAAGGAAACAGATGTTATAAGACATTTACCCCAACGTTAAGTTTATGAATGTGCTAAGTTTGTGACCTTGACCCTGGGGTAAGGGTTGGGTGGTGGGTCATGGATTTGCTACAGCATGATAGAGGGTCATCTGAGGAATGCATGTATGAAATTTCAAGGTGTTCCATGAAAGGAAACAGATGTAATAAGAAATTTACCCCAACGTTACGTTTATGAATGTGCTAAGTTTGTGACCTTGACCTTGGGGTAAGGGTTGGTTTGGTGGTGGGTTATGGATTTGCTACAGCATGATAGAGGGTCATCTGAGGAATGCATGTATGCAATAACAAGGTGTTCCATGAAAGGAAACAGAAGTTATAAGACATTTACCCCAAAGTTAAGTTTGTGGACGACGCCGACGACGCCGACGATGCCGGGGGTATGCCCTAAGCTCTTATTACCCTCGACATGCTTCGTATGCCGGAGGTATAAATAGCAGTGAACAAATATAATTCAGCAATGAAATGGACAAATGTAGCTCATAAGCAGCGGCCATGTACGTACCAATCTATGGTTCTTGTGCATTTCATCAGTTTCTGAAATATAAGGGTTCATATCTCTTATAGAGAGCCGTGGCATAATTATATTTCTCCAAAATAGTAAAATGCTGGGCTGTACATGACTCGACAACTCCACTCGTCCACTTGTATTGGCTAGTGAATTTTTTATCTGGACGAGTGGTAATTTGTAGAGACAGTGCTGCATAAACATTAACCCTTACACCGCTATCTTAATTTTTTGTCGTCTACTGTTTATTTTCTATTTTCCATTTTTCAAAAACATGCTTTGACAGCACTTTAGAATAATTTACAACATGCTTTGACAGCACAGTGCTGTCAAACCATGTTTTTATTTAGAAATAAGGCAAGATATAAAAGCAACAGCAGATGACAATTGTTGTGTGTAGCGGTCTAAGGGTTAAAACAGATAGGAATGTATCTGACAGTTTAAATCCAATCTGGATGAGTGGACAATTGAGAATTTATCAAGGCCTACTATATTGGCACATCAAAATATTCCTTCATTTAACTAGATTTGTCAGTAAGCGACGCTTATGGAATACCCTCCGCGGTTGGCTCAGGTACCCCCAAATATGTAGTTATAACATATTTCTCTGATGTTATGTTTAATGACGGACGGACGGACAGACAACCTGACTCCAGTATACCCTCCAGAACTCGTTGCGGGGGTATAAATATAATATGAAATCGGCCTTACAACCCGAGACCAGTGTAGATCCAGATTACATTGCAGACCTGGTTCATCAATCAATAAAATGTGGGAAACATTAACAGCAAGGTATCAGTGGACAACCTCCACATCAATAGATTTAATTGATTATTGGTGTTTAACAGCCTATCAACAGCTAAGGTCATTTATGGCCGGGCCAACGGGTTGGACTATCCCGTATTTAACCTGTCCATGAGGAAAATTCCCAAAATCCGAACTGAATATTTACATAAAAATACATATTCAGCCCTGAAATTAGAATATCCTGACATGGTTCCAGGTCCATTTCACACCAGTCACTTAGCTCCAACCCCAAAAGTAATAAGATCAGCACTAATCGTATTACCTTTTAGTGAGGTATAGCAGGATTTAGCTCTCAAGTACATCAATATAAACATACCGGTTCTAGAACACCAACAAACAGGTTGAGGAAGGTACTTTTGCCCACTCCATTCGGACCTACTATCGCCACTGGAAACAGAAAAGGCGAAAATGTACCAGAGGGCTAAACCAGGAATATCGGGATTTCTGTTAAGGATGAATCTCATTGTTAGATTTACCCATCGCATGCTCCCAACCAACTGCCCATGTGAAATGGTTCAACCCTTACAATGCTGAATTAAATTTTATCGTCTGCTGTTTTATTTTTTATTTTCCATTTTTCTCATTAGAAACATAATTTGTCAACATTTTAGAATCATATTTCCAATGGAAATGATTCTAAAGTGTTGTCAAACAATGTTTTTATTGAGAAAGCAGACAAAATATGAAACAACAGCATATGACAATTTACGTTTTCAGCATTCTAAGGTATAACGTCCCAGCAACAGATAAGGTCATATAGAGACAGGACCACAGTCTTAAGTGCCATTCGACAGACAAACAGGGGTCGAGACTCGCAGTGTCCCAGGACCACGAGGACGCCTGTTTTGTATGAACGTTCAAGAAGATCTCATTCAATATAATCTGGATGTGTATGCTGATGGAATCCCTTACAAAGAAGATAGTGTCAACCCCGATAAGTTGGATGGAAATACTAAGGTCATATAGAGGCAGGAAATCTGCTTCTGTTGTCATCTGAAAGACCAGTGGGATGGAAATACTAAGGTCATATAGAGACGGGAAATCTGTTTCTGTTGTCATCTGAAAGACCAGTGGGATAGAAATACTGTGAACAATAAGGAAGACACATACATGTATGAAATAGTCTCTAGCTATCATGGTTTAAAAAATTTACATCTTAACCCTTTCCCTGTTTTGCGATATTTTGACTCTTCCAAATCGAAAATATCTGAATAAAAGAATCAAATGTTGGGTGAAATGATGGTTAAATTATCTGATAGAGTAGAAAACATTGTGGGAAAAGGTGAAATTGCTTGTTACAAGCAATTTCTCCTTTTCCCACAATGTTTTCAAAAGACATCTTCTGCAGAGGCGTGAAAAGTCGTCTCTATCAGGGAAAGGGTTAAAAAGGCAAACTTGTGAAATTCAATTAATTTTTTCAGCCGACAAAGAATGGCTAAAATTTAACTGTCACTGTAGAAATGGAGCATATGAGATTTGTGACCAGTGTAGATCCTGATCGAATACAACACTCCTGTAGCCCGATAATGATCTATATTGCTGGTTAGAAGCATGACGCGTGTTTCATTAATGGAATGGCAAACCGTACAGATCCTGATCAGATGGTGCCGACACACAGGCTGATCTGGATCTACACTAGTTGCAAAGTCTCTTCATATCACAGTCCATTTAAGTCATTTCGGGTTGAAAGGGTTAAATAGTTAACATCTTACATGACTCAAGGACTGCCATGGCTGAACATACCAACACTGAATACCACGTCCAGTATGTACATGTACAGCACCATACGCGATTATAATAATAATAATAGAAAATTGTTTGCAAAACAAAATGCCACCGCTGTTGAACATTCAAGAATACAACAGCAATCACTGAGTGAGTGATTGGGGAAAGAATTATTTTTAGATGCGGATGGATCAGTGGGACAGGGAAAATTTTATGTTATGCACTCCTGCACTTGATGGTTGTATATTTGTTTGTTTATTGGTGTTTAACGGCCTATCAACAGCTAAGGTCATGTAAGGCCGGGCAAACGGGTTCGATCCCGTTTTAACCTGCTGCATTGGGGGAAAAATTCCAAAATCAGAACTGAATATTTACATCGAGAAACAAGTATGAAGAGTATCGGCCAAAAACTGTAGAAATAGTTAGCCGGATAAGGAAACAAGAGGGCCATGATGGCCCTATATCGCTCACCTGTGCAATGTCACAAAAATCAAGCAAATACTGGTATGTATAATAAAGGGAATAACCGTAATCAACTGTTCATATACCAAATATCTATGACGTGTATGTGAGTGTCAACCAGTCTCCAGTCAGAATTCCGGTAAGGGATTGAACCCCGATCCGTTAAATTTAACCTCGCATGCTCCCCCCTGCCACCCACGGTTTTTTAGTTAATGAACAGTATGCCACATATCTGTGAAAGCTATATTTTCTATGGTAATAAGCAGTGATATATTACCTATTGCCCCGTTTTCACTGGTTGAGCATTGAAAATATAGTTTTGTTGAACCATGACCTTCATTGTCGTTCATTTATGATTACAGTTTTATCTGGAATTATGTTTATGCATAATACCGAAGAAAAAAAAAAAAAAAAAACAAAAAAAAAAAAGACAAAGGAAAAAAAAAAAAAAGCACTCTTGGGTACTTCCAAATGTAGAACATTATCTCGTTTATATTGCATATATACCAGTATTTTACCTTAATATTGAATGACCTAGAAATGATATTGAAAGACTCTGAAAAAATGGCACCCGTATTTATTCGAAAGTGGATCCAGATGAATAACAAAACTCAAAAAGAAAGAAAAATTAACATCAGTGCCGATTCTGAACATTTTGGCCCAGAACAATTACAAAAACTCAAAAAATAAATTGACAGACAGACGGACAGACTGGTCTAAACTACAGGCACCGCCGAATCTCTGCGGTGCCCTAATTAAAGGTGAAAGCACTCCATATATCCTTCGATATACCCAAGCCAAATTCCCAACATTGCTAAGCATACTTATCTAGCAAGGTAATACTTGAGGGAGTAATCATATCTTTTTCCCGAACGGCATTATTTCATTAGAACTAACGGCCCCTGGCATATAATGATGATGAAAAGTATGTAGTAATTATTATACTGAAATTATTACATTATCACAGCCAAAATGGCTGTTGATAATTGTAATACATTCAGTACATGTGTGTTATAATAAAAAATAATAAATCTATCATATTGAAAATTTCTCCCTCAAAGTCTACTTATCAAGATGATATACGTTTGCAATGTTGGTGAAATATCTAACAGAATTAATAACCTGTCTGATATAGCGATAAACATGGTTAGTCAATTCAGACCATCAACTTTCTGAGACTACCATGGTACCATTGTGGTGGCAGACGAACGGAAAGACAAAGCCAATGCATCAGTCATTGTAAAACCCGCCCCCCCCCTCCGGGGGAGGGGCGGGCTTTACCGTGGCCTACCCCGGGGCTTTTCTTTCCATGATGCCCGCACTGCGGGACTTTACCGGGGCTTTAACTGTTGCTAAGAAATGAGCGGGACATACCCCGGGGCTTTACCGGGGCTTTACCGGGTATTATCAGACTGTTATCAAGATATTGTACATGTAATGTTTACCTTAATACTGTTGGAGGGAAGGGTGACATTGTTTTAAACCTGTTTAATACGATCTACAATTCACTGTGGACTGTTTAATACTGGCAAATTTTGTTTAATATAAACAAAAATTGTTTTCATAAATAATTCCTCTGTTAATTTGCACTGCCGTTATCCACGTTTATCCGTTATCCCAGCCCCACACCCCCCCAACACGTGAAAAATTCTGAGACATTCCCCCCCCCCCCCACACAACTGAAGGAAAACCCGAGACCACCCACCCCCCCTGGAAAGTGAATTCATTACCCTAGCAACACTGGAAAATCACGAGACCCCCCCCCCACCTGAAAGTGATTCTTTACCCAACAAACCCTGGAAAATCCCGAGACCCCCCCTGGAAAATCCCGAGACCCCCCCCCAACCCCCCACTGGAAAAATCCTATATCTCACACACACACCTCCCCATGTAAGCTAAAAGTATAAAGTGCTGCATTTATACTATTAATAGAGGGGGGTGTACTTTTTATGAACCCTGTCTCGAAGACCGGTGGTCATATAGTGTTTTGCACCCGTCCGAGTGTCCGAGCGTATAATAACGTAAAGAAGTTTGTATCATGCAAGGGTCCACTTTTGCGCTATTAAATACTATTCACACATATACAGACCCCTTCCTTCTACCGAGTCCGAGGTTGGTGCCAAAGTTTAGCGAGGCTATTTATTTGGTTACTTACTATTAACCAGGAACTACCAATTTCAAAGCAAACAAACACATATTTACCCTGTACTTAGGTCGACCCTACTTGTCCCTAACGTCATTTGGATGCGGAGCTAGATGCTCACACATGCTACTAAGATGCCCAGCACTACACGAAGTTCGAAACAGACCTACCCGGCCGTTTCGTCAAGAAAATCCAATAAGAAAGTGCTAGGAGACTCGAACTTTTACAACTAAACATATCTGGTCAATTACCCAGCGATCATCGACTGTATCGGTTTTCAAAAAACAACTATATCACTAAGTCAACCACCCTAGAAATAGAACGTGATTAGCAGGCCAAATGTGCTACCCAAATACATCTACAACGAATAATGCTGCTTTGGGGTTGTAATAATGGCCTATCCCATACTAATAAAAGTTCCAGAGATCTACTATTTATAAGTGACATTTTGCTCAACAACACATCATTTTCGTGCAAGAATATTTCACATTTAATAATCACCAGATGGCCCCGCAGTGCGGGCATTTACGGGGCCTTTACCGACCATGTTGCCACCGCAGTGCGGGGACCTTCACCGGGGCCTTTAACAGGCAACGAAAATATAAGCCCCGCTATTCCCCCGTAGGGGTGGGTGGCGGGGACATACATTGACTGATGCATAACTACCGCAAAATGCGCTCATAAAAAAAATTCAGGGAGCCTAAAATTAAAAGCAGAAAAAAATTAATTAACACATTCAATCCATTTTTCTCAACAAAAACATGGCTTTGAGCACAAGCTTTAGAAATCATTCCAATGAACTAGAACTATCACAGGAGTGATCATAATACCCCCACAAAGAGATGACTTACACATATCTTAACAATTAGGAAGAGTTTATATAGGTTTGAATAAAGAATCATGATCATTCTTTAATGCTGCCATAGAGATGAGTGGACATTGACTTTTACCTGCGTACGTGGTCAATGAAAAGGAGATAATGTGAAACATTTGAAAATTTATTCATCAGTTATAGAGGATCTTACACGAGTAATGGATTACTATGATTTTTGATTAAAAAAACTCTGTGCCAAGTTTGTCATAACACAATGACTCAATTTAATAAAGAAAAGAAAAAATGTATAAGTTAAAATGGATGATATTTTTGTAAAAAAAATATTTATTTGTTCGGCATAAAAAGTGTGTATAGTTTTCAGATCAAATCCACTGAACGGTTTTCAGAGGATTTGTTTACACAAACTATGCAGTTTATCTGTCTGCCGCCTGCAATAGGTTTGCCTACAACTGTGACATTGAAACGTGAATCTCGTTTCAAGTCTCATCCGATAAGACCAGTGGATTGAAATACCCGGTAACTTACCAAGGCCTAGGGCGGGTTGCACCAACAACCTCTGGAATTGAAGTCTAGTGAACTAAACACTAGGCACACCCCATCCAGGACTCACGGGTATCAGCTGGGACCGAGGGATGGGTTTTTTCTTGCTATACACTCCCTATGTACACATCCTTGGTCACTGGAATTAGAAACTAGAGCAAGTGAGCAGAGCTCACGCATACCCCCAAATACTTTAACAAAATATATCGGACACAAATTTCTAAGTAAAATTACGCTTGACCATGATATTAAGGCCGCAAGGGATGTGTTATGGAATGAAAATATGGAGTGATGAATAAGGAAGTATATAAAGTTGAACAATCCGACTTACATTACAGAGATAATTGCGTACCCGAAATCTTTAATGCAAATTGTAGACAGATGAATGGATGGAATGACAAAACTATATACCCCTCGACATACTCGTATGGCGGGGGTATAGCTACGAGCTATCACAGGAATGTATGGTACATCGACGAACAAATATATTTCAGGCCTGAAATTAGAAATAACCTGACCTGTGGCCAGTCCATACCACAACCAGTCACTCACATCAGGGGTATATAACCAATTCAACAGCACATACAAAATGCCAAGACGTACATTATGTTAGGGCCAAACCCAGTTAGCCGAATTCATCAACAAAGCAAAGTATATTTACAGCAAAGTTAACTTTGAGGGAGTAATCATTTATTTTTCCGAAATGCATTATTTCATATAGAACTAACAAATGCATATATTTCAATGATTAAAAGGTATCGAATTATTATACTGAATTTTATTACATTATCACAGCCAAATGGCTGTGATAATGTAATAAATTTCATATAAAAACAAGAGCTGTAGGAGAACAGCAACTCAACTACGATGGTTGTCGATGTACACATAGCTTGACAAAGAAGGTGGCTGCGGCCTGCATAAAAACATTAACCAATGTTTACTAAAAACATTAACCAAGGGAAACTAGAAATGTGGCCTGTCGGCACACGAATACCCCCACAGGCAGCCAAAGAAACGAGGCATTTTTGATTATAACCATTTATCCGACGTTAAGGTTTTCAAACGCATCAATCTGAGACCTGACCCTGGTCCATAGTGTGAAAATCCATGCATCGAGTAGAAGATATAGAACGGAAGGGAATTTCAATAGGTTTTGACCTTTGACCTCAACTATGACCTTGACCTTGGACGTAGTTGCTGTTTATTGATCGAGCCACACCCCTCTCATCCTAAGAAACATTTGGCCAAGGCATTTGATAAATCCATGCATGCGTTAAAGATATAGACGGAAGGAATTTCAATAGGTTTGACCTTTAACAGTGACCTTGACTTGGACGTAGTGCGTGGTTATTGATCGCGACACACCTTCTCCATCATGAAAACAATTGTGCAAGCCATATTTTGAAAATCCATGCATCGAGGTGTAGAAAGATATAGAGCGGAATGAATTTTGATATGTTTTACCTTTGACCTTCAACAGTGACCTTGACTTGGACGTAGTGCGTGGGTTATTGATCGCACACACTTCTCATAATGAGAAACATTTGAGCCAAGCCATAAGTAATCCATGCATCGTGGTAGAAGATATATAGTGGAAGGGAATTTCTCATAGGTTTGACCTTTGACCTTCCAACTGTGACTGACCTTGGATTAGGTGCGTGGTTATTGATCGCGTATAAAGGGGGGGGGGGGGGGGTTAAAACCAATAAAAAAAAAAAAAAAAAAACACAACCTTCTCATCATGAGAAACATTTGTGCCACATTTTGATTATCCATGCATGTGGTGTAGAAGATATAGATCGGAAGGGTATTTCAATAGGTTTGACCTTTGACCTCAAACTGTGACCTTGACCTTGGACGTAGGTGCGTGGTTATTGAATCGCGACACACCTTCCGCATCATGAGAAACATTTGTGCAAAGCCATTTGATAATCCATGCATCGGTGTAGAAGATATAGAGCGGAAGGGAATTTTGATATGTTTGACATTGACCTTTCAACTGTGACCTTGACCTGACGTAGGTGCGTGGTTATTTGATCGCGACCACTTCTCATCAAGAGAAACATTTGTTGCCAAGCCAATTGATAATCAATAGCATGGTGTGTAGAAGATATAGAGCGAAGGAATTTCCAACAGACCGACAGACTGACCGACCGACCGACCGACGACCGACCGACAAGCTGACTCCATAATATACCCCCTCAAACTTTGTTTGTGGGGGTATACAGAGCGGAAGGGAATTTCCAACAGACCGACAGACCGACCGACCGACCGAACCCGACAAGCTGACTTCCTATATACCCCCTCAAACTTTGGTTTGTGGGGGTATAACTAGAGGGATTTTTTCAAACAAAAACATAAGTTTCCCCCCACCAACACGCATGTTATCAAGACTCGGAAATTAGAATGTAAAGGCAAGAACAGCATTTATCCCGTCATACACAGTGCGTATGTGCCGTGAAATCACGGTGCTGGAAACATTTTTGATATCCAGTCAATACCTATTTTAGCATTTTACAGTCCATTTGAATGGAGTTGAACGGGATAAATAGAATAGTAGGTTTAGTGCCCATGTAATGGGAAAACATATCTGGCGCGGCACGGAAACGGATGTGCTCGGCAGAGCCTCGCCATCCCGTTTCCTGAGCCCTTTTGCCAGATTATTTTTCCATTCACGGCACTAACCTACTTATTCACTATATTTGTAGCTACCTTGTTTTTCTGCGTAAGGTTAGCTGTAATTGGGAGATAATAAAATAAAAAGAGACACATATGCAATTTTCACTTGTCAAGTGCCATAACTCTGCCATACTGAACCTGAATCAGCATCAAAAAGCCAAGGTGTACAACTGCACAAAGTGACAAACAAATTCCCTGTAAAATTTTGCACCTCTAACTCAAACACTTTTTGGAAATATGTGTACACAAATATGTGATGAATTTGTGATGCAGCCAAAATTAACAATTTTTCAAGGGTCATAACTCCTTCCTGTACTGATGACATACAGGCCTGAACAGGATTTACACTAGTTTCAAAGTACTCATGCGAAAGAACCAGTGGGATAGAAAAACTATGAAAACTACAAAAAAACATGCATTGACAGCACATTATAATCATTTCCGATTGGAAATGATTCTCAAGTGCCTGTCAAAGCATGTTTTCATGTTGATGTCTAAATGTGAGATTCATACCTTCATACAATAAACATGACCCATTTACCTCCACCAGTCCGCATTCCCTCTGTGTGACCGTGATCATGTCACGATAACTGGAGTGCAGGGATTCCGCTGGCGATCGCCACTTTCGCAATTGGCGATAAAAATAAAACAATGTAGATAAAAATAACAATTTCCAAAACAAAAACCCAAATTTTTTTAATTTTTTTCTTCCGAAAATTGTAATTTTTTATTCGCCAATTTTTTTGTTTTTATAGAAGTGGCAATTTTTTATTCCCCCATGGAAAATCTCTGAGTGGTGTAGTCGGGACCGGGCTCCGTACCCCAGGTACATCATGTTGGCCTTGTACCGCAAGACGCGACAGTAGTCTTGATTGGCTGAGTGAGCATAGCTCAACAACGATTCAAAAAATCCTGTATTTAAATATTAAAGTTGAATTAAAACAACTCTGGAAAAGAGGACAGTCGAGTTTTGATTGGTCGAATGAAAAAGCTGAACAACAAATCAAAATCCTGATTGAAACCGTTTAATCAATAAAGTGAAAGTGAATGTTGTTTATCATTCCTGCAACAGCTAGGTCATATCGAAACGGGATCTCTGTTTCAAGTCTCATCCCGAAAGACCCAGTTGTATGGAAAATACCGTACTTACCATGCCTAGGGCGGGATAGCACCAACAACCTCTGGAATTTGAAGTCAAGTGCTCTAAACTCTTAGCCACATACCCCATCCTGGTCTCACGGCCGTACAGCTGGGACCGTGGATGGTTTTTTCTTGCCAATACACTCCTAATAGTACAGCTCCCCTTTGGACACTGGAATTAAGAAACTAGAGAGCAAGTGAGCATAGTCTCACGCATACCCCAAATACTTTAACACAAATATTATGGATCACAAATTCTAATAAAATGACCTTTGACCATGGATATGAAGGCCGCATGGGTGTGTTATGGAAGAAAATATGGAAGATGATAAGGGAAGTATATCAAAGTTTGAAGTCAATCCGACTTACAGTTGCAGAGATAATTGTAACCACGAAATCTTTAATGCAAATGAGACGGATGGAATGATGGAATGAAAAAACTATACCCCTCGACATACAACGTATGGCGAGGGGTATAGCTATGTGCTATCACAGGAGTGTTTGTACCATCGAAACAAATATAATACAGCCCTGAAATTAGAATAACCTTACCTGGTGCCAGGTCCATACCACACCAAGTCACCACATTAATGGGTATAACCAGATTCAACATCACTACAAAATGCCAAAGACTACACTGTATGTGAGGGCCAAACCATAGCCTATTTCATCAACATTGCAAAGTATACTTTACTAGCAAAGTATACTTAGAGGGATTTAATCATTTATTTTTTTCCTGAAATGCATTATTTCATATAGAACTAACAATTCATAATTTCAAGATTAAAAGTATCAGAAAATTATTATACTGAATTTATTACATTATCACAGCCAAATGGCTGTGATAATGTAATAAATCAGTATAAATAACAAGAGCGTAGGAGAACAGCATAGCTCGACTACGAGGGTATTCGATGACACATAGCTTGACAAAGAAGTGGCTGCGGCCTGCATACAAAACCTTAACCAAGGTTGACTAAAAACATAACCAAGAAACTAGAAAATGTGGCCTGCCCCGCACACAATACCCCACTGGCAGCCAAAGAAAACGAGGCAGTTTTTGATTAAAGCCATTTAGCCGAGCTTAAGTTTCAAACGCATCAAGTCTGTGAAACCTTGACCCTGGGCATAAGTGTGATAATCCATGCATCGTGTAGAAGATATAGAGCGGAAGGGTATTTTCATAAGTTTGAACCTTGACCCTTCAACTATGGCCTTGACCTTGGACGTAGGTGCGTGTTATTGATCGCGACACACCTTCTCATCCTGAGAAACATTTGTGCAAGGCATTTGATAATTCCATGCATCGGTGTAGAAGATATAGAGCGGAAAGGGATTTCCATAGGTTTGACCTATGGACCTTCAACAGTGACCTTGACCTTGGACGTAGGTGCGTGGTTATTGATCGCGACACACACTTTCCATCATGAGAAACCATTGTGCCAAGCCATTTGATAATCCAATGCATCGGTGTATAAGATAAGAGCGGAAGGGAAATTCAATAGGTTTGACCTTTGACCTTCACAGAGGACCCATGACCTAGGACGAGGTGCGTGGTTATAGATCGCAACACCTTCTCATCATGAGAAACATTTGTGCCAGCCATTTGATAATTCCCATGTCATCGTGTAGAATGAAAGAGCTGAATGGAATTATGATATGTTTTGACCTTTGACCTTCAACTGGTTTTTGACCTGACCTTGACGTATGTGCGTGGTTATTGATCGCGACACACCTTCTCATACATGAGACACAATTGTGCCAACCATTTGATAATCCATGTCATCGGTTGTAGAAAATAGAGATGGAAGGAATTTCAATAGGTTTGACCTTTGACCTTCAACTTTGACCTTGACCTTGGACGTAGGTGCGTGGTTAATGAATCGCGACACACCTACTCATCATGAGAAACATTTGTGCTATAGCCATATGATAATCCATGCATCTGGTTTAGAAGATATAGACGGAAAAGGGGATTTTGATATGTTTGACCTTTGACCTTCAACTGTGACCTGACCTTGGACGAAGGTGCGTGGTTAGTGATCGCGACGACACCTTCCATCAAGAGAAACATTTGTTGGGGGCCAAGCCATTTGATACTCCATGCATCGGGTGTAAAAGATATAGAGCGGAAGGAAATTCCAACAGACCGACAGACTGACCGACCACCGACCAAAAGTTTGAAGGGGTATAAAGAGCGGAAGGGAATTTCCAACAGACCGACAGTAACCGTACCGACCGACCGCCCGACCGTGACCGATCCGACCAAGCTGACTCCTATATAACCCCCACAAACTTGTTTGTGGGGTATAACTTAGAGGGTTTGTTTTTCAGACAAAAACATAAGTACTCCCCCCACACCAACACGCATTTATCGAAGACTCGAAGAATTAGAATGTAAGTCCAAGAACAGCTTTATCGCCCGTCAACACAGTGCGTATGTGCCGTGAACACGTGCCGTGGAAACATTTTGATATCCCAACAATACTAATTTTTGCTTTTTACACCATTTTTAGGTGTAGACCGGATACAAAGAATTAAGGTTTAGTGCCATGAATGGGAAAAAACAATATCTGGCGCGCACGGCACATCACGAAACGGGATGTCTCGGCAGAGCCTCGTTCCATACCGGTTCCGAGCCTTGGCCAGATATTTTTTCCCATTCACGGCACTAACCACTATTCACTATATTATTAGCTACCTTGTTTTTCTGCGTAAGTTAGCTGTATATTGGGAGATAATAAAATAAAAAAGACACCATATGCAATTTTCACTTGTCAAGGGCCCATAACTCTTGCCAATACAACATGAAATCTGCATCAAAAAGCCAAGGTCACAACTGCCATAGGACATACATTCCTGTAAAATTTGCAACTCTAACTCAAACCACTTTTGGAAATACTGAGACACAAAATTGGTGAAGAATTTGTGATTGCTGACAAAATTAACAATTTCAGGTCATAACTCCATCCTTACTGGATGACATTATCAGGCTGTATCTGGATTACACTAGTTGCAGTCTCATCGAAAGGACCATGGGATATAAATACTATGAAAGCATACAAAAAAACATGCTTTGGCAGAACTTAGAATCATATCCGTTGGAAAAGATTCTCAAGTGCTGTCAAAGCATGGTATTTTTCATGTTTGATGTCTAAGGTGAGATTCATACCTTCAAACAATAAACCTGACCCATTTACCTTCCACCATTCGCATACCCTCTGTGTTAACCCGAGATCATGTCACGTTAACTGGAGTGCAGGGATTCCGCTGGCGATTCGCCACTTTCGCAATTGGCGATAAAAATAAAACATTTGGTGATAAAAATTACAAATTTCCAAAACAAAATCCCAATTTTTAATTTTTTTCTTCCGAAAAATTGAATTTTTTTATCGCCATTGTTTTGTTTTTTTTGAAGTGGCGGATTTTTTTATTTCCCCTAGTGTAATCTCTGAGTGGTGTGAGTCAGTGGGACCGGGGCTCGTACTACAGGTTACATCATGTTGGCTTTGTACCGCAAGACGGACATCAGTTTGAATGGCTGAGTGAGCTAGCTCAACAACGAAACAAAATTCCTGATTTTTAAATAATAAAGTTGAATTAAAACATCTCTGAAAAGAGGGACAGCGAGTTTTGATTGGGTCAATGAAATTAGCTGAACAACAAATCAAAATTCCTGATTGAAACCTTTTTTAATCAATAAAGTGAAAAAGTTGAATGTGTTTAACATTCTGCAAACAGCTAGGGTCATACGAAACGAGATCTCGTTCAAGTCTCATCGAAAGACCAGTTGGACTGAAATACCGGTATTTACCATGCCTAGGGCGGGGATTGCACCCACAACCTCTGGAATTGAAGTCTAGTGCTCTAATCTCTAGCCACACCCCATCCTGACTCACGGTTACAGCTGGACCGTGTGAGGTTTTTCTTGCCTATACACTCCCTAAAGTACACTCCCTTGGTCACAGGAATTAGAAACTAGAGCAAGTGAGCAGAGGCTCACGCATACCCCAAATACTTTAACACAAATAGTATGGACACAATTCTAAGTCAAATTTACCTTGACCCAGGATATGAAGCCGCATGGGTGGTTATGGATTGAAAATATGGATATGAAAAGGAGTTATATAAAGTTTAAATCAATCCGACTTACAGTTGCAGAGAAAGTGGTACCCGCAATCTTTAATGCAAATGAGACGGATGAATGGATGGAATGACGAAACTATATACCCCTCGACATACTTCGTATGGCGGGGAAATAGCTAGAGCTATCACAGAGTGGTTATGTACATCGAGAAACAAATATAACAGCCTGAATTAGATAACCAACCTGGTTGCCAGGTCATACCACACCAAGTCTCTCACAAAGGGGTAAAACCAGATTCAACATCACACAAAATGCCAAAGACAACATGTATGTGAGGGCAAACCTCAGTAGTCCGATTTCATCAACATTGCAAAGTATACCTTACTAGCAAAGTAATACTTTGAGGGAGTAAATCATTTATTTTCTGAAATGGCATTATTTTCATCTAGAACTAACAACTTCATATATTTCATGATTAAAAGTATGCAGCATAATTATACTGAATTTATTACATTATCACAGCCATATTGGCTGTGATAATGTAAATAAATCAGTATAATATCAAACTGGTAGGAGAACAGCAAAGCTCGACTACGAGGGGTTGTCGATGTACACATAAGCTTGACAAGAAGGTGCTGCGGCCTGCATAAAAACCTTAACCAAGGTTGACTAAAAACATTAACCAAGGTAAACTAGAAATGGTGGCCCTGTCGGCACACAACGAATACCCCCACTGGCAGCCAAAAAAACGAGTCATTTTTGATTATAAGCATTTAGCCGAGCGTTTAAGGTTTCAAACGCATCAAGTCTGTGACCTTGACCCTGGGCATAGTGTGATAATCCATGCATCGTTAGAAGATATAGAGCGGAAGGGAATTTCAATAATTTTGACCATTTGACCTTCAACTATGGCCTTGACCTTGGACGTAGGTGCGTGGTTATTGATCGCGACACACCTTTCTCATCCGTGAGAAACATTTTGTGCAAGGCATTTGATAATCAATGCATCTAGTGTAGAAGATATAGAGCGGAAGGGAATTTCAATGTTATGACCTATGACCTTCAACATGACCTGAACCTTGGGACTTGGTGCGTGTTATTGATCGCGACACACCTTCTCAACATGAAAAACATTTGTGCCAAGCAATTTGAAAAATCCATGCATGGTGTATAAGATATATAGCGAAGAGGAATTTTCAATAGTTTGACCTTGCCCATCAACTGTGACCTGAACCTTGGACGTAATGCGTGGTTATTGAACGCGACACACCTCTCATCATGAAAACATTTGTGCAAAGCCATTTGATAATCCATTACATCGTGTTGAAGATTATAGACGAAGGGAATTTTTGATATGTTTGCATTTGACCTTCAACTGGACCTTGACCTTGACGTAGGTGCGTGTTATTGATCGCGAACACCTTCTCATCATGTTAAACATTTGTGCCAAGCCATTGATAATCCCATGCAATCGGTGAGAAGATATAGAGTGGAAGGAATATCAAAAGGTTTTGACTTTGACCTTCAACTGTGACCTAGACTTGGACGTAGTGCGTGGTTATTGATCCGCGACACCAACCTTCTCATCATGAAAACATTGTGCGAAGCCATTTGATAATCCATGCATCGTTGTATAAGAATATGAGCGGAGGAATTTGATAGTTTGACCTTTGACCTTCAACAGTGACCTTGACCTTGTACGTAGGTGCGTGGGTTAATTGATCGACGACACACCATTCTCATCATGAGAAACATATTTTGGGCCAAGCCATTTGATAATCCATGCATGGGTGTAAAAGATATAGAGCGGAAGGGAATTTCCAACAGACCGACAGACTGACCGACCGACCGACAAAGTTTGAGGGGGTATAAAGAGCGGAAGGGAATTTCCAACAGACCGACAACCGACCGACCGACCGACCGACCGACAAGCTGACTCCTATATACCCCCTCAAACTTTGTTTGTGGGGGTATAACTAGAGGGTTGTTTTTCAGACAAAAACATAAGTCTCCCCCCACACCAACACTGCATGTTATCGAGACTCGGAAAATTAGAATTTAAGGCAAGAACCACATTATCCCGTCAACACAGTGCGTATGTGCCGTGAAACACGGTGCCGTGAAACATTTTTGATATCCAGTCAATACTATTTTTGCATTTTACAGCCATTTGTAGGTGTTGACGGAATAAATAGAAAAGAGGTTAGTGCCCATGAATGGGGGAAAAACAAACTGGCGCGCACGGAAAACGGATGTGCTCGCAGAGCCTCCGACCATCCGTTTCCTGCGCCTTGCCAGAATATTATTTTCCCATTCACGCACTAACCTACTATTCTCCTATATATGTAGCTACCTTGTTTTATCTGCGTAATTTAGCTGTATATTGGAGATAAATAAAATAAAAAGAGAACACCCATATGCAATTTTCCACTTGTCAAGGCCATAACCTCTGCCAATACTACATAATCTGCATCAAAAAGCCAAGGTGCACAACTGCACATAGTGACAAACATTCCTTAAAATTTTGCCAACTCTAACTCAAACACTTTTTGGAATACGTGTGACACAAATTTGAGATGAATTTGTGATGCTTGACACAATACAATATTCAAGGTCATAATTCCAACCTTACAGGATGACATAAACAGCTGCTCTGGATTTTACACTAGTTGCAGTCTCATGCTAAAGACCAGTGGATAGAAATACTATGAAAGCAAACAAAAAAACATGCTTTGGCAGCACTTTAGAAAGCATTTCCGTGGAAAAAGATTTCCCTCAAGTGGCTGTCAAAGCATGTTTTTCATGTTTGATGTCTAAGTGAGATTCATACCTTCATCCAAACAAACATGACCCCATTACCTTCCTCCAGCTCCCATTCCCTGGTGTGTGACCGTATCATGTCACGTAACTGGAGTGCAGGGATTCCCGCTGGGCGATCGCCACTTACGCATTGGCGAAAAATAAACATTTGGTGATAAAAAATTACAAAATTTCCAAAACAAATCCAAATTTTTTAATTTTTTTTCTTCCGAAAATTGAAATTTTTTTATCGCCAATTGTTTTTATTTTTATTTGAGTGGCGATTTTTTATTTCCCCCAGTGGAATCTCTGAGTGGTGTGAGCCGGGAACGTGGCTCGGTACTCCAGGTACATCATGTTGGCTTAGTACCTCAAGACGGACATAAGTTGATTGGCTGAGTGAGCATAGCTCAAACAACGAATCAAAATTCCTGATTTAAAATATACAAGTTAATTAAAACAACTCTGGAAAAGAGACAGTCCCGAGTTTGATTGGTCGAAATGAAATTAGCAACAACAAATCAAAATCCTGATTGAAACCGTTAAATCAATAAATGAGAAAGTGAATGTGTTTAACAATCTCAACAGCTATGGTCATATCGAAACTGATCTCGGTTTTTTCAAGTCTCACCGTAAAGACCATGGATGGAAATACCGGTACTTACCATGCCTAGGGCGGGGATGCACCCAAACACCCTCTGGAATGAAGTCTAGTGCTCAAAACTCTAGGCCACACCCCATCCTGGTCCAACACGGTACGCTGGGACCGTGGATGGGATTTCTGCCAATAAACTCCCTATGTACACTCCCTTTGGTCACTGAATTAGAAACTAAGAGGGCAAGTGAGTCAGAGGCTCACGCATACCCCAATACTTTAACAACAAAATATTATGGACACAATTTCTAAGAAAATTTGACCTGACCATGGATCGAAGCCGCAAGGGTGTGTTTATGGACTGAAAAAAGGGATGATGATAAGGAGTATATAAAGTTTGAAGTCAATCCTGACTTACAGTTGCCGAGATAATTGGTACCCGAAATCTTTAATGCAAATGAGACGGATGAAGGATGGAATGACGAAAACTAAATACCCCTCGACATACTTCGTATGGCAGGGGTAAGCTAGAGCTATCACATAGGAGTGTTTGTACATCGAGAACAAAATATAATCAGCCCTGAAATTAGAATAACCTGACCCTGGTGCCAGTCCATACCATCACAAGTCACTCACTAAGGGTATAACCAGATTCATCAGTCACATACAAAATGCCAAAGACGTACAAGTATGTGAGGGCCAAAAACCAGTAGCCGATTTCATCAACATTGCAAAGTATACTTTACTAGCAAAGTATACTTTGAGGGAGTAATCATTTATTTTCTGAATGCATTAATTTCATATAGAACTAACAAATGCATATATTTCATGAATTAAAAGTATGCAGAATTAATTATACTGAATTTATTACATTATCACAGCCAAGATTGCTGTGAAAATGTAATAAATTCATTAAAAAACAAGAGCTGTAGGAAACAGCATAGCTTCGACTACGAGGGTGTCGATGTAGCACTTAGCTGACAAAGAAGGTGGCTGCGCCTGCTATAAAAACCTAACCAAGGGTTGACTAAAAACATTAACCAATGGGAAACTAGAAAATGCGCCTGTACGGCACACGAATACCCCCACAGGCAGCCCAAAGAAAACGAGGCATTATAGAATTATAGCCATTTAGCCGAGCGTTAAGGTTCAAACGCATCAAGTCTGTGACCCTGACCCTGGGCAAAGTGTGATAATCCAGCATCGTTGTAAGAAGATATAGAGCGTATGGAATTTCAATAAGTTTGACCTTTGACCTTCAACTATGTCCTGACCTTGACGTAGGTGCGTGGTTATTGATCGCGACACATCGTTCTTCATCCTGAGAAACATTTGTGCAAGGCATTTGATAATCCATGCATCGGGTATAAGATATAGACGGAAGGGAATTTCATATTAGACCTTTGAACCTTCAACAGTGACCTTGACCTTGACGTAGGGGGGTTGGGGGGGGGGGGGGGGGGGGGGGGGGGTGCTGGTTATTTGATCGCGACACACCTTCTCATCATGGAGAAACAATTGTCCCAGCCATTTGATAATCCATGCATCGGTGTAGAAGATATAGAGCGGAAGGGAATTTCAATAGGTTTGACCTTTGACCTTACAACAGTGGACCTTGACCTTGGGTCGTAGTTGCGTGGTTATTGATCGCGACACACCTCACATCAGAAAACATTTATGCCCAAGCCATTTGATAATCCATTCATCGGTGTAGAAGAATAGAGCGGAAGGGAATTTTGATATTTTTTGACCTTTGACCTTCAACCTGTGACCTTGACCTGACGTAGTTGCGTGGTTTCTGATCGCGACACACCTTCTCATCATAGAAACATTTGTGCCAAGCCATTTGATAAACCATGCATCGGTGTAGAGCTTAAGTGGAAGTAAATTCAATAGGTTTGACCCTTTGGACCTTCACCTGTGGACCTTGACCTTGGACGTAGTGGCGTGTGTTATTGGATCGCGACACACCTTCTCATCATGAGAAACATTAATGTGCGAAGCATTTGATAATCCTTGCATCGGTGTAGAAGTATAAGCGGAAGGGAATTTTGATATGTTTGTACCTTTGACCTTCAACTGGACCCTTGACCTTGGACGTAGGGTGCGTGTTATTGATCGCGACACCCTTCTCATCATGAGAAACAATTGTGCCAAGCCATTTGATAATCCATGCATGGGTGTAAAAGAATAGAGCGGAAGGGAATTCCACCCAGACCGACAGACTGACCGACCGACCGACCAAAGTTTGAGGGGGTAAAAATAGCGAAGGGAATTTCCAACAACCGACAGACCGACCGACCGACCGACCGAACAAGCTGACTCCTATATACCCCTCAAACTTTGATTTGAGTGGGTTATAACTAGAGGGTTGTTTTTCAGACAAAAACATAAGTCCTCCCCCACCACCAACACTGCATTATCGAGACCTCGGAAATTAGAATGTAAGGCAAGAACAGCATTTATCCCGTCAACACAGTGCGTAAGGTGCCGTGAAACACGTGCCGTGAAACATTTTTTTGATATACCAGACAATACTATATTTGCATTTTACAGCCATTTGTTAGGTGTTGACGGGATAGAATAAATAGTAGGTTAGTGGCCATGAATGTATAACAAAACTGTGCGCGGCACGGAAACGGATGGTGCTCGGCAGAGCCCTCGTCATGCCCGTTTCCCATGAGCCTGCCAGATATTGATATTTCCCATTCAACGTCACCTAACCAACAATTCTCTATATAGTAGCACCTGTTTATCTGCTTAATTTAAGCCTTTATATGGAGATAATACAAATAAAAAGAGACACCATATGCAATTTTCACTTTCAAGGGTCCATAACTCGCCAATACAACATGAATCAGCATCAAAAAGCCAAGGTGCACAACTGCACATAGTGACAAACATTCCTGTAAAATTTTGCAACTCTAACTCAAACACTTTTGGAAATACGTGTGACACAAATTTGTGATGAATTTGTGATGCTGACAAAATTAACAATTTTCAAGGGTCATAACTCCATCCTTACATGGATGACATACAGGCTGATCTGGATTTACACTAGTTGCAGTCTCATGCGAAAGACCAGTGGGATAGAAATACTATGAAAGCATACAAAAAAACATGCTTTGGCAGCACTTTAGAATCATTTCCGTTGGAAATGATTCTCAAGTGCTGTCAAAGCATGTTTTTCATGTTTGGATTTCTAAGGTGAGATTCATACCTTCATACAATAAACATGACGCCAATTACCTTCCACCAGTCCATTCCCTCTGGTGTGACCGGTGATCATGACACGTAACTGTAGTGCAGCGGAATTCCGCTGGCGATCGCCACTTTCGCACTTGGCGAAAAAAAATAAACATTGGTGATAAAAATTACAAAAATCCAAAACAAAATCCCATTTTTAATTTTTTTTCTCGAAAATTGTTATATTAATATCGCCAATTGTTTTTGTTTTTTTTTGAAGTGGCGATTTTTTTATTTCCCCCAGTGGAATCTCTGAGTGGTGTGAGTCGGGGACCGGGGCTCGGTACTCCAGGGTACATCATGTTGGCTTTGTACCCGCAAGACGGGACAGTAGTTTGATGGCTAGTGAGCATAGCTCAACAACGAATCAAAATTCCTGATTTAAATATTAAAGTTGAATTAAAACAACTCTGGAAAAGAGGACAGTCGAGTTTGATTGGTCGAATGAAATTAGCTGAACAACAAATCAAAATTCCTGATTGAAACCGTTTAATCAATAAAGTGAAAGTGAATGTGTTTAACATTCCTGCAACAGCTAGGGTCATATCGAAACGGGATCTCGGTTTCAAGTCTCATCCGAAAGACCAGTTGGATGGAAATACCGGTACTTACCATGCCTAGGGCGGGGATTGCACCAACAACCTCTGGAATTGAAGTCTAGTGCTCTAAACTCTAGGCCACACCCCATCCTGGTCTCACGGGTACAGCTGGGACCGTGGATGGGATTTTCTTGCCTATACACTCCCTATGTACACTCCCTTTGGTCACTGGAATTAGAAACTAGAGCAAGTGAGCAGAGGCTCACGCATACCCCAAATACTTTAACACAAATATTATGGACACAAATTTCTAAGTAAATTGACCTTGACCATGGATATGAAGGCCGCATGGGTGTGTTATGGAATGAAAATATGGATGATGATAAGGAAGTATATAAAGTTTGAAGTCAATCCGACTTACAGTTGCAGAGATAATTGGTACCCGAAATCTTTAATGCAAATGAGACGGATGAATGGATGGAATGACGAAAACTATATACCCCTCGACATACTTCGTATGGCGGGGGTATAGCTATATGAGCTATCACAGGAGTGTTTGTACATCGAGAACAAATATATTCAGCCCTGAAATTAGAATAACCTGACCTGGTGCCAGGTCCATACCACACCAAGTCACTCACATAAGGGGTATAACCAGATTCAACAGTCACATACAAAATGCCAAAGACGTACATGTATGTGAGGGCCAAACCAGTAGCCGATTTCATCAACATTGCAAAGTATACTTTACTAGCAAAGTATACTTTGAGGGAGTAATCATTTATTTTTCCTGAAATGCATTATTTCATATAGAACTAACAAATGCATATATTTCATGATTTAAAAGTATGCAGAATTATTATACTGAATTTATTACATTATCACAGCCAAATTGGCTGTGATAATGTAATAAATTCAGTATAATAACAAGAGCTGTAGGAGAACAGCATAGCTCGACTACGAGGGTTGTCGATGTACACATAGCTTGACAAAGAAGGTGGCTGCGGCCTGCATAAAAACCTTAACCAAGGTTGACTAAAAACATTAACCAAGGGAAACTAGAAATGTGGCCTGTCGGCACACGAATACCCCCACTGGCAGCCAAAGAAAACGAGGCATTTTTGATTATAAGCCATTTAGCCGAGCGTTAAGGTTTCAAACGCATCAAGTCTGTGACCTTGACCCTGGGCATAGTGTGATAATCCATGCATCGGTGTAGAAGATATAGAGCGGAAGGGAATTTCAATAAGTTTGACCTTTGACCTTCAACTATGGCCTTGACCTTGGACGTAGGTGCGTGGTTATTGATCGCGACACACCTTCTCATCCTGAGAAACATTTGTGCCAAGGCATTTGATAATCCATGCATCGGTGTAGAAGATATAGAGCGGAAGGGAATTTCAATAGGTTTGACCTTTGACCTTCAACAGTGACCTTGACCTTGGACGTAGGTGCGTGGTTATTGATCGCGACACACCTTCTCATCATGAGAAACATTTGTGCCAAGCCATTTGATAATCCATGCATCGGTGTAGAAGATAGTAGCGGAAGGGAATTTCAATAGGTTTAGACCTTTGACCTTCAACAGTGACCTTGACCTTGGACGTAGTTGCGTGGTTATTGATCGCGACACACCTTCTCATCATGAGAAACATTTGTGCCAAGCCATTTGATAATCCATGCATCGGTGTAGAAGATATAGAGCGGAAGGGAATTTTGATATGTTTGACCTTTGACCTTCAACTGTGACCTTGACCTTGGACGTAGGTGCGTGGTTATTGATCGCGACACACCTTCTCATCATGAGAAACATTTGTGCCAAGCCATTTGATAATCCATGCATCGGTGTAGAAGATATAGAGTGGAAGGGAATTTCAATAGGTTTGACCTTTGACCTTCACCTGTGACCTTGACCTTGGACGTAGGTGCGTGGTTATTGATCGCGACACACCTTCTCATCATGAGAAACATTTGTGCGAAGCCATTTGATAATCCATGCATCGGTGTAGAAGATATAGAGCGGAAGGGAATTTTGATATGTTTGACCTTTGACCTTCAACTGTGACCTTGACCTTGGACGTAGGTGCGTGGTTATTGATCGCGACACACCTTCTCATCATGAGAAACATTTGTGCCAAGCCATTTGATAATCCATGCATGGGTGTAAAAGATATAGAGCGGAAGGGAATTTCCAACAGACCGACAGACTGACCGACCGACCGACAAAGTTTGAGGGGGTATAAAGAGCGGAAGGGAATTTCCAACAGACCGACAGACCGACCGACCGACCGACCGACCGACCGACAAGCTGACTCCTATATACCCCCTCAAACTTTGTTTGTGGGGGGGTATAAAGAAGCAGGAAGGGGAATTTCCAACAGGGGAACAGACCGACCGACCGACCCGGGATTGGTTTTTTACCGGAGACAAGCTGACTCCTAATATACTCAAACTTTGTTTGTGGGGGTATAACTCCGAGGGTTTGTTTTTAGAACACATAAGTTTCCCCAAACCAAAACACTGCATGTTATCGAGACTCGGAAAATTAGAATGTAAGGCAAGAACAGCATTTATCCCGTCAACACAGTGCGTAGGTGTGCCGTGAAAAACACCGGTGCCGTGCCATACATTTTTGATATCCAGTCAATACTATTTTTGCATTTAATTTTACAGCCATTTGTAGGTGTTGACGGGATAAATAGAATAGTAGGTTAGTGCCATGAATGGGAAAACATATCTGGCGCGGCACGGAAACGGGATGTGCTCGGCAGAGCCTCGTCCATCCCGTTTCCTGAGCCTTGCCAGATATTTTTTCCCATTCACGGCACTAACCTACTATTCTCTATATATGTAGCTACCTTGTTTTTCTGCGTAAGTTAGCTGTATATTGGAGATAATAAAATAAAAAGAGACACCATATGCAATTTTCACTTGTCAAGGGCCATAACTCTGCCAATACTACAATGAATCTGCATCAAAAGCCAAGGTGCACAACTGCACATAGTGACAAACATTCCTGTAAAATTTTGCAACTCTAACTCAAACACTTTTGGAAATACGTGTGACACAAATTTGTGATGAATTTGTGATGCTGACAAAATTAACAATTTTCAAGGGTCATAACTCCCCCATCCTTACTGGATGACATACAGGTGATTCTGGATTTACACTAGTTGCAGTCTCATGCGAAAGACCAGTGGATGATAAATACTGAATGCATACAAAAAAAAAACATGCTTTGGCAGCACTTTAGATCATTTCCGTTGGAAATGATTCTCAAGTGCTGTCAAAGCATGTTTTTCATGTTTGATGTCTAATGGTGAGATTCATACCTTCATACATAAACATGACCCATTTACCTTCCACCAGTCGCATTCCCTCTGTGTGACCGTGATCATGTCACGTTAACTGGAGTGCAGGGATTCCGCTGGCGATCGCCACTTTCGCAATTGGCGATAAAAATAAACATTTGGTGATAAAAATTACAAATTTCCAAAACAAAATCCCAAATTTTTTAATTTTTTTTCTTCCGAAAATTGTAATTTTTTATCGCCAATTGTTTTTGTTTTTTTTTGAAGTGGCGATTTTTTTATTTCCCCCAGTGGAATCTCTGAGTGGTGTGAGTCGGGGACCGGGGCTCGGTACTCCAGGGTACATCATGTTGGCTTTGTACCGCAAGACGGGACAGTAGTTTGATTGGCTGAGTGAGCATAGCTCAACAACGAATCAAAATTCCTGATTTAAATATTAAAGTTGAATTAAAACAACTCTGGAAAAGAGGACAGTCGAGTTTGATTGGTCGAATGAAATTAGCTGAACAACAAATCAAAATTCCTGATTGAAACCGTTTAATCAATAAAGTGAAAGTGAATGTGTTTAACATTCCTGCAACAGCTAGGGTCATATCGAAACGGGATCTCGGTTTCAAGTCTCATCCGAAAGACCAGTTGGATGGAAATACCGGTACTTACCATGCCTAGGGCGGGGATTGCACCAACAACCTCTGGAATTGAAGTCTAGTGCTCTAAACTCTAGGCCACACCCCATCCTGGTCTCACGGGTACAGCTGGGACCGTGGATGGGATTTTCTTGCCTATACACTCCCTATGTACACTCCCTTTGGTCACTGGAATTAGAAACTAGAGCAAGTGAGCAGAGGCTCACGCATACCCCAAATACTTTAACACAAATATTATGGACACAAATTTCTAAGTAAATTGACCTTGACCATGGATATGAAGGCCGCATGGGTGTGTTATGGAATGAAAATATGGATGATGATAAGGAAGTATATAAAGTTTGAAGTCAATCCGACTTACAGTTGCAGAGATAATTGGTACCCGAAATCTTTAATGCAAATGAGACGGATGAATGGATGGAATGACGAAAACTATATACCCCTCGACATACTTCGTATGGCGGGGGTATAGCTAGAGCTATCACAGGAGTGTTTGTACATCGAGAACAAATATATTCAGCCCTGAAATTAGAATAACCTGACCTGGTGCCAGGTCCATACCACACCAAGTCACTCACATAAGGGGTATAACCAGATTCAACAGTCACATACAAAATGCCAAAGACGTACATGTATGTGAGGGCCAAACCAGTAGCCGATTTCATCAACATTGCAAAGTATACTTTACTAGCAAAGTATACTTTGAGGGAGTAATCATTTATTTTTCCTGAAATGCATTATTTCATATAGAACTAACAAATGCATATATTTCATGATTAAAAGTATGCAGAATTATTATACTGAATTTATTACATTATCACAGCCAAATTGGCTGTGTTAATGTAATAAATTCAGTATAAAATAACAAGAGCTGTAGGAGAACAGCATAGCTCAACTACGAGGGGTTGTTTCGATGTACACATAGCTTGACTAAAGAAGGTGGCTGCGGCCTGCATAAAAACCTTAACCAAGGTTGACTAAAAAACATTAACCAAGGGAAACTAAGAAATGTGGCCTGTCGGCACACGAATACCCCACTGGCAGCCAAAGAAAACGAGGCATTTTTGATTATAAGCCATTTAGCCGAGCGTTAAGGTTTCAAACGCATCAAGTCTGTGACCTTGACCCTGGGCATAGTGTGATAATCCATGCATCGGAGTAGTAGATATAGAACGGAAGGGAATTTCAATAGGTTTGACCTTTGACCTTCAACTATGACCTTGACCTTGGACGTAGGTGCGTGGTTATTGATCGAGCCACACCTTCTCATCCTAAGAAACATTTGTGCCAAGGCATTTGATAATCCATGCATCGGTGTAGAAGATATAGAGCGGAAGGGAATTTCAATAGGTTTGACCTTTGACCTTTAACAGTGACCTTGACCTTGGACGTAGGTGTGTGGTTATTGATCGCGACACACCTTCTCATCATGAGAAACATTTGTGCCAAGCCATTTGATAATCCATGCATCGGTGTAGAAGATATAGAGCGGAATGGAATTTTGATATGTTTGACCTTTGACCTTCAACTGTGACCTTGACCTTGGACGTAGGTGCGTGGTTATTGATCGCGACACACCTTCTCATCATGAGAAACATTTGTGCCAAGCCATTTGATAATCCATGCATCGGTGTAGAAGATATAGAGTGGAAGGGAATTTCAATAGGTTTGACCTTTGACCTTCAACTGTGACCTTGACCTTGGACGTAGGTGCGTGGTTATTGATCGCGACACACCTTCTCATCATGAGAAACATTTGTGCCAAGCCATTTGATAATCCATGCATGGGTGTAGAAGATATAGAGCGGAAGGGAATTTCAATAGGTTTGACCTTTGACCTTCAACTGTGACCTTGACCTTGGACGTAGGTGCGTGGTTATTGATCGCGACACACCTTCTCATCATGAGAAACATTTGTGCAAAGCCATTTGATAATCCATGCATCGGTGTAGAAGATATAGAGCGGAAGGGAATTTTGATATGTTTGACATTTGACCTTCAACTGTGACCTTGACCTTGGACGTAGGTGCGTGGTTATTGATCGCGACACACCTTCTCATCATGAGAAACATTTGTGCCAAGCCATTTGATAATCCATGCATGGGTGTAGAAGATATAGAGCAGAAGGGAATTTCCAACAGACCGACAGACTGACCGACCGACCGACCGACCGACCGACAAGCTGACTCCTATATACCCCCTCAAACTTTGTTTGTGGGGGTATACAGAGCGGAAGGGAATTTCCAACAGACCGACAGACCGACCGACCGACCGACCGACAAGCTGACTCCTATATACCCCCTCAAACTTTGTTTGTGGGGGTATAACTAGAGGGTTGTTTTTCAGACAAAAACATAAGTTTCCCCCCACACCAACACTGCATGTTATCGAGACTCGGAAAATTAGAATGTAAGGCAAGAACAGCATTTATCCCGTCAACACAGTGCGTATGTGCCGTGAAACACGGTGCCATGAAACATTTTTGATATCCAGTCAATACTATTTTTGCATTTTACAGCCATTTGTAGGTGTTGACGGGATAAATAGAATAGTAGGTTAGTGCCATGAATGGGAAAACATATCTGGCGCGGCACGGAAACGGGATGTGCTCGGCAGAGCCTCGCCCATCCCGTTTCCTGAGCCTTGCCAGATATTTTTTCCCATTCACGGCACTAACCTACTATTCTCTATATATGTAGCTACCTTGTTTTTCTGCGTAAGTTAGCTGTATATTGGGAGATAATAAAATAAAAAGAGACACCATATGCAATTTTCACTTGTCAAGGGCCATAACTCTGCCAATACTACATGAATCTGCATCAAAAAGCCAAGGTGTACAACTGCACATAGTGACAAACATTCCTGTAAAATTTTGCAACTCTAACTCAAACACTTTTGGAAATATGTGTGACACAAATTTGTGATGAATTTGTGATGCTGACAAAATTAACAATTTTCAAGGGTCATAACTCCATCCTTACTGGATGACATACAGGCTGATCTGGATTTACACTAGTTGCAAAGTCTCATGCGAAAGACCAGTGGGATAGAAATACTATGAAAGCATACAAAAAAACATGCTTTGACAGCACTTTAGAATCATTTCCGTTGGAAATGATTCTCAAGTGCTGTCAAAGCATGTTTTTCATGTTTGATGTCTAAGGTGAGATTCATACCTTCATACAATAAACATGACCCATTTACCTTCCACCAGTCGCATTCCCTCTGTGTGACCGTGATCATGTCACGTTAACTGGAGTGCAGGGATTCCGCTGGCGATCGCCACTTTCGCAATTGGCGATAAAAATAAACATTTGGTGATAAAAATTACAATTTTCCAAAACAAAATCCCAAATTTTTTAATTTTTTTTCTTCCGAAAATTGTAATTTTTTATCGCCAATTGTTTTTGTTTTTTTTTGAAGTGGCAATTTTTTTATTTCCCCCAGCGGAATCTCTGAGTGGTGTGAGTCGGGGACCAGGGCTCGGTACCCCAGGGTACATCATGTTGGCTTTGTACCGCAAGACACGACAGTAGTTTGATTGGCTGAGTGAGCATAGCTCAACAACGAATCAAAATTCCTGATTTAAATATTAAAGTTGAATTAAAACAACTCTGGAAAAGAGGACAGTCGAGTTTGATTGGTCGAATGAAATTAGCTGAACAACAAATCAAAATTCCTGATTGAAACCGTTTAATCAATAAAGTGAAAGTGAATGTGTTTAACATTCCTGCAACAGCTAGGGTCATATCGAAACGGGATCTCGGTTTCAAGTCTCATCCGAAAGACCAGTTGGATGGAAATACCGGTACTTACCATGCCTAGGGCGGGGATTGCACCAACAACCTCTGGAATTGAAGTCTAGTGCTCTAAACTCTAGGCCACACCCCATCCTGGTCTCACGGGTACAGCTGGGACCGTGGATGGGATTTTCCTTGCCTATACAACTCCCTATGTACACTCCCTTTGGTCACTGGAATTAGAAACTAGAGCAAGTGAGCAGAGGCTCACGCATACCCCAAATACTTTAACACAAATATTAGGACACAAATTTCTAAGTTAAATTATTTGACCTTGACCATGGATATGAAGGCCGCATGGAGGGTGTGTTATGGAATGAAAAGAAAATATGGATGATGATAATGGAAGTATATATAAAGTTTGAAGTCAATCCGACTTACAGTTGCAGAGATAATTGGTACCCGAAATCTTTAATGCAAATGAGATGGATGAATGGATGGAATGACGAAAACTATATACCCCTCGACATACTTCGTATGGCGGGGGTATAGCTAGAGCTATCACAGGAGTGTTTGTACATCGAGAACAAATATATTCAGCCCTGAAATTAGAATAACCTGACCTGGTGCCAGGTCCATACCACACCAAGTCACTCACATAAGGGGTATAACCAGATTCAACAGTCACATACAAAATGCCAAAGACGTACATGTATGTGAGGGCCAAACCAGTAGCCGATTTCATCAACATTGCAAAGTATACTTTACTAGCAAAGTATACTTTGAGGGAGTAATCATTTATTTTTCCTGAAATGCATTATTTCATATAGAACTAACAAATGCATATATTTCATGATTAAAAGTATGCAGAATTATTATACTGAATTTATTACATTATCACAGCCAAATTGGCTGTGATAATGTAATAAATTCAGTATAATAACAAGAGCTGTAGGAGAACAGCATAGCTCGACTACGAGGGTTGTCGATGTACACATAGCTTGACAAAGAAGGTGGCTGCGGCCTGCATAAAAACCTTAACCAAGGTTGACTAAACACATTAACCAAGGGAAACTAGAAATGTGGCCTGTCGGCACACGAATACCCCCACTGGCAGCCAAAGAAAACGAGGCATTTTTGATTATAAGCCATTTTAGCCGAGCGTTAAGGTTTCAACGCATCAAGTCTGTGACCTTGACCTGGGCATTAGTGTGATAATCCATGCATCGGTGTAGAAGATATAGAGCGGAAGGGAATTTCAATAGGTTTGACCTTTGACCTTCAACTATGACCTTGACCTTGGACGTAGGTGCGTGGTTATTGATCGAGCCACACCTTCTCATCCTGAGAAACATTTGTGCCAAGGCATTTGATAATCCATGCATCGGTGTAGAAGATATAGAGCGGAAGGGAATTTCAATAAGTTTGACCTTTGACCTTCAACAGTGACCTTGACCTTGGACGTAGGTGCGTGGTTTTCCAAGTATGGTTGCTGTAGGCCCAGGAGTATTCCATATACAAGCTTGAGTAAAAACCGTAACCAAGGGGAGATAACTAAGTAATCCAAGGTTAAAAGTAGGTCAAGGTCAAATATAGGTCAGGGATTATTGATGTACATCACTAGGAGATGAAGTTGTCCAAGTATGGTTGATGTAGGCCCAGAAGTATTCCATATACAAGCTTGACTATAAACATTAACCAAGTAATTCAAGGTTAAATGTAGGTGAAGGTAAAATAAAGGTCAGGGGTTATTGATGTACATCCCTATGAGAAAAAGTTATCCAAGTATGGTGTATGTATGCACAATAGTATTCCATCTACAAGCTTGACTAATAACCTTAACCAAGGTTGAGTAAAAACCTTAACCAAGGGGAATTAAGTAAGTAATTTAAGGTTAAATGAAGGTCAAATATAGGTCAGTGGTTGTTGATGTACATCACTAGGAGATGAAGTTGTCCAAGTATGGTTGGTGTAGGGCCATGAGTATTCCATCTACAAGCTTGACTAAAAACCTTAACCAAAGAGAATTAAGTAAGTAATTCAAGAGGAAATGTAGGTGAAGGTCAAATATAGATCAGGGGTTATTGATGTACATCACTATGAGAAAGAGTTGTCCAATTATGGTGTCTGTATGCACAATAGTATTCCATGTACAAGCTTGAGTAAAAAGCTTAACGAAGGTCGAGTAAAAACCTTAACCAAGGGGAATTAAGTAAGTAATTCAAGGTTAAATGTAGGTCAAGGTCAAATATAGGTCAGGGGTTGTTGATGTACATCACTAGGAGATGAAGTTGTCCAAGTATGGTTGGTGTAGGGCCAGGAGCATTCCATCTACAAGCTTGACTAAAAACGTTAACCAAGGGGAATTAAGTAATTCAAGAGGAAATGTAGGTCAAGGTCAAATATAGATCAGGGGTTGTTGATGTACATCACTAGGAGATGAAGTTTTCCAAGTATGGTGGGTGTAGGGCCAGCAGTATTGCATATAGAAGGTTGACTAAAAACCTTAACCAAAAGGAATTAAGTAAGTAATTGAAGAGGAAATGTAGGTCAAGGTCAAATATAGATGAGGGGTTATTGATGTGCATACCTATGAGAAAAGGTTGTCAAAGTATGGTGTCTGGATGCACAATAGTATTCAATGTACAAGCTTGAAAAAAAACCTTAATCAAGGTTGACTAAAAACCTTAACCAAGGGGAATTAAGTAAGTAATTCAAGAGGAAATATAGGTCAAGGTCAAATAGATCAGGGTTATTGATGTGCATCACTAGGAGATGAAGTTGTCCAAGTATGGTGGTGTAGGGCCAGTAGTATTGCATATACAAACTTGACTAAAAACCTTAAACCAAGGTTGACTAAAAACCTTAACCAAGGGGAATTAACCAAGTAATTCAAGAGGAAATGTAGGTGAAGGTCAAATATAGGTCAGGGGTTTGTTGATGTACATCACTAGGAGATGAAGTTGTCCAAGTATGGTGGGTGTAGGGCCAGTAGTATTCCATATACAAGCTTGACTAAAAACCTTAACCAAGGCGTGACGGTGACGCCGACGCCGACGCCGACGCCGGGGTGACAACATAAGCTCTACTTATTCTTCGAATAGTCGAGCTAAAAATTAATAAATTTATCATAAAATTGAAAATTTCTCCCTCAAAGTATACTTTGCTACTAAAGTATACTTTGCAATGTTGATGAAATAGGCTACAGGTCTCCAGTCGGGATTCCGGTAAGGATGAATTCCGATCGTTAAATTACCCATCGCATGCTCCCACCTGCCACCCACTATCACAGAAATAGTAGTATAGAGTCAAAATGATACAAGTTTCTATGGAAGTCACCCGCTACGCGCGGCGACTCCCACAGGAAACTTGTATCATTGTTGACTCCCATATACTACTTGGATTTTCCCCCACTGTTATCACGGTATGGATGAGAAGAGTGGGAAATATTTTTCATCAACCGCGAGACCATATACTTCCTCGAGTGGTCGGATAGGAACGCCGTTGTCATGCAGTTGTTTACCATAGCGATTTCGTTTGTAAGGATAGAAGTGTATAAAAAAAAAAGTTTTAGGTCCAGCCGCGGCGCGAACGTCTCCGTAGAGTGGCGCCTTAGCCAACACGACCACGAAGGCTGTTATGAAATATGAAATATAAACTATGATCGACTGGTTAGCAAGGAATTACGTGCTCGCAAGTATTATCGTTTAGTAATAATTCAATTGATAAACTTCACACGCGTCACGTAAGAATATTTTGCTGAGTTTATGTGTCGGACATTGGCACTACACCACCGCTCGTTATATCGGCATTCGGCTGATTTCTGACACAGTTTAACGGCGATCAGATAGGAACGCCGCCTTAACCCACACAATCACAAAGGCAGTTGTGTAACACAAACCTGGAGATAAACATTACCTGTTCACAAACCGCCGGTGTATTTGTTTTGTGTATTGGTTTAACCATATGCACCAAAGTATCTAGGCGATTTATATATCAGAGAAGTGACTGCGACATGATTACTTCCCGGTACGGACAGTTTGCGGTTATCGATAAGTATGGTGGCCGGTGGGTGACATAATCATGGTGGTGTAACGGGGCCCGAAAAAGTTTTATGTTCCGTACGGCGGGGCCATCGGAACAGCTGGACTGTATGGTGGAGGGATCTCCTGCCATTGCAGACACGCGAAAAACCATATCACGTCCCGAGACGGGTGAGGAGATTTTTTCTCTCGTCGGCCCTCCCCTCCATGACAAGTTTGTTTACGTCTTCGTCTGTGAGAGGTTCAACTTTGTTGAGGGTGCGCGCCTTAGCCCAAATAGTATTTTTTAAATCCTGATATCTAGACATCTCCTCCACTACCAATTCAAATTCAGCGTCTGATATATTGTTATCGGCTAAAGCTTTAGACACGATAACGTCGATGCTGTTTTTCTTAGACCTCGCGAGAACCGCTATTCGATCGTGCTTTCTGCTCTTAGTTTCTAGTTTTCTACCCACTAATCTGGCAGGCCTACAGAGCAGCCCAGCCACAGTGGCTACCCCGCTCAAAGCTCCAGTGACAGCCACGACTGTGGATAACAAGGCCACGCTACCAGCCCCACCCATTATAGTAACGGACGATAGCAAGGTGCTCACCCCCTCCGCTATATTTGCAGCTCGTCTATATTTTTTAGCATTTACCCTCCGAGTTTCCCCCTCTTGTTTTAGAATCTGCTGTGTCTCGACGATATATTTCAACCTGAAGTTTGGCGGGGTCAAACTCCTATCCCCCAATTACAATGCTCGATTGGGTGTTGAAACAGGATCGGCAGGTTTTGGTTGTAGGTTCAACGGTATTAAATGTTCACTCATCATAAATCAAGTTCAATTAACAATATTACAATAGTGGAAGAACTCACTGGGTCAGCGATTTTCGTAACAAAGTTAATAACACTACCTTCGGAAACTCTATAATTGGATTGTCACCGGCGAACAAAACCACCGCTGACCTCTGTCCAGCGAGTTTAGTGACTCCAATCGCCCGTTCTTCCCCATCCAGTACGAGATTTACGGTGACCGCGGCCACAGAATTACCCTTAACATTAACCGAGCAGACCGCTATTTGTAGAAGCGTACCGGGAGTTGTCATGACGTATCCCCCATATCTATTGCTTGCGTTGGCGCCAAATGAATATTCATAGGTCCCTTCATTCAATGGGCCCCGCTTCTCAGCCCAAACTGTTATGACACGTTTTTGCGGTTGCAATAGACGTACCTGCGCAACCACTGCACCCAGTCCTTCACCAACTTGCACAATCGCTGTATGGGCCTCAGAGCGAACCCTCCCAGAGACTTCCTGAAGGGCTTTATGAGCGTCTTTACGAACTCGGTTTAGTTTATCGGAAACTTCCATATGCTCTGTATGGGCCTCTGCCCGAAATTCGGTTATTTTCCCGCCTAGTTCAGTAAGTGCTGCATGATCCTCTTCAACAACTTGGATTACTTTTCCGCCGAGATCCTTAAGTCCTGTATGTGCCTCTTCGCAAACTTGTGCAGTCGCCGTCAGGAAGTCTACTCTAAGCTGTGCTATACTCCTGTGAATCTCGTCCGCGGTCGCCGACATAGTTCTATTGATCAGTGATATGGTTTTTCCGGTAGTTAAAAAATCGCCTGTGGGGTTGGATCCGGAGTTCCCATCGGGAACATCATTGTTACTCGGATTCTTTGAATTTATATCCGAAATTGTCAATAAATTGGAAGAACTACCTGGTCCGTATATACTCATAATGTTGGTTGTTATAAATTCTATTACGAACATGAGTTTAATTCTTTGAATTAATTTGAAATTTCTAGGACGACAGAAATCGGGTAATAGTTCTTCAACTCTCTCGCTTGATCATCAAGAATAGAGACTGTAAATTTGTGGATATGTCCCGATTACAAAACTTTCATCTTGGGGCGTGGGAAGTCTAAGGTCACAGTCTCCCCAAAGAAACAATCACTGGCTTGCACGGTTTTCAGTAATGTGCTGGGAGATCCGTCTACCGTGTTGTACGATGTGTTCACCCGATCCAGGTGCACCCTGAGAAGTCCACCGGATTATCACCGACATACTCACTCGGGGCAAACAATCCTTTATTTGCGGAGTATGTTTCTGTAAAACCGAGTCGTGTACCCAACACCGGGGAGACCCTTACCCGGCTGTCTGGGCGGATGGTCATTGTTGTGAGCCCGGTAGCCTTCGATACTGTGAGGTTGGCTCTACCGTCAAGCTCTGAGGTGACAAAATCTTTGAGCTGTCTAAAACTCCACAGTCCGGGAGGCAGCTTTACATCCTTCACATAGTAAAACCCTTCGCGCTCCCCCAAGTTTCGCCACCCAACCGTGAAGGTGATTGATCTGAGGCCTACCCGGCGTTTTCCACAACAGTTGTCGATTGACTTCTGAAGTTCACAACTCTCTTTTTGAACATTAGTGATAGTAGCAAACATAATAAACTCCGATTAAAATGTCGTTGGATACCAAGGCATTTAGCTTCAATTCAAAGGCAAAGTACACGGGGGGAGGTGTGTACTACTTAACGGTAGGAATCCACTACTTAATTAGAAAGCTAATAAACCCAACAATAAGAGTAAACGAAGACACCGGATTTGATACAACTTTTCCAAACATATTTGATAATTATAGGCTGCCCAAAATTTAGTAGGGGGGCAAGCACCTATACAATGAATTCTGTTCAACCCGAGAGAGCAAAAGCAACGACTACTTTAAATCAATGCATTATATCTTCCTGAACACGAATCCGGTGTCGGTCAATCAAATCAGGTGGGACAAGGTCATTTTTGGGGTCATTAAGTGCACATGGGTCAAATGAGTGCAAAACGCACTCTATTTTGATAATACAATATGTACTTGCATAACATTACAGAACAATCCGATAAAGTATGTTTTATTGATGATTGTTGTTTTATGGGGCATATACTAAGCAATTCGGTTTGCTCGGACGTCTCTATCGTTAAGAGTATCAACATATTCAAGATGGCCACCAAGCATCAATATTTAGCCTGAAAAGTGTACTGATTTGATGAATGAAAACAAATAAGCACTTGTTACAGTCTTGATCGGACGGACGCAGAAAAACCTTTGGATACCATGCATTAATTTTAAAAATAGATGGAGGCTATCAAATCATCCTTATGAATCCAAGATGGACGCCAAATATTCATCAAGATCAGGCAGCATTATCTACACTGTGGTGGACCATATCTTTGTACTAAGCTAGATATGAACATATTAGTTTGATTTTCATCTGAGATACGATATTAAAAATATAGATCAATATGTATGCGCTTCTTAAAGAGCGTGCTTAATTCAAAATGGCCGCCATATTTTCCAAAAAATCGAAAGTTATTAAATATAATGTTAACTTTTGCTTTACTTATGTAGACTACTGCATTTTGTTAGGTGGTTAAATCAGTAACTTGGACACACTTGATTTTGAAGTCACTGTAATTTTGTTTATTCAAAATGTTCGACTCATTTAGGCTATTTTAATATAGTGTGGTACTGGCAATTGCGCGTTGCTTTTCATTTATTTTTAAAATTTCTTTATATGACAGATTCACATGTGTTCAGACTAGTAGATCGCTGATAATACACTTGGTGATGCTCGAATTAGGTTACACTTGTTGTAGAGTAATAATAAAATAAAAATATATGTACTGTTTGTTTTACATATTTTATTTTATTGAGTCTTACGTTATCATATACGTTGTAAATTGCACTATAATGCCGTATATGTATACACTATGTATTGCGATTGGTACATATGCTATAGTTCGGCTGGCCAAGTTCACATTACAGTCAGATATTGAACTGTTATATGCTGGTGTGCGGCTAAGTACCATGACATTTCAATCACGTTAGACTTAATTATAACCAAAATACAACAATTCATGTAAAATACAACACTTATCGAATAGTATGTATTACAGTTTCTGTTTCCATGAATATCCATACATTCACAAGTGGATATACATATATGCATACATTTAAAGAAACTGAAATATTTAATAATTGTCCCATATAACAACAATACATCTGTATAAGACAGATCAGCATATTCTATTTCAGCAAAACTTTCCACATGACTGCTTGTATAATCATCGCTGATAAATGGAAATATATTCTCAATTAACATATATTCTCATCAACAAAAAAAGTCCCGTCTCCTGCACTGAAATCTATATGGACAGCGTCTATGCGTGTTACATACATAAAACACAATATGCTGTAACGAATGCTCATGATTTAGAGGCCTCAGACCAGCTATGTGTCAATGTTTAGCTTTACATGTTTCGCTTCCAGGTTAGCTCAAACCCGGTTAGACGATGGAACTTTCTGATATAATTCTAGATTAGCATAGAATAATTAACCATGTTCATTTTAATGCATTTAAAGTAGTATATATTATATTACACATATGGTTGTGATATTATAATACACAGTTCTGACACTTACACATAACAAGTAAGGACATTATATGACTACAACATATATGATTACAGTGTATGGTATTCCACAGAAACAGTGCCCATCATAACTGTGATACATATACATACATATGCATTAAATATAGATTGCATTATGACCGCATAATACATTTTCATAACTTGTATTATTTCTATATACATGTACCAAACAATCTCATGAATGACCTCAACATATGTTCCATCGTGAATTCACAACGTATTGATCTTGATCGCATTATAGTTTAATATCCAAACTTATAGGACAAATACTCAATCATTAAATCCTTCCTATTTACATAGTACATGCCTACCTGTGTATGACTACTGGATAGTATAGGTCATCATTCGTAGAATATAGAGTAATGTAAATATGGCTCACACATACTGGTTATTAACTTATTCCTACATGTACTTACATATCCTAGTACATGGCTACCGGCATATGACTACTGAAATGATACGCCATCCAAAGGTTATTTTATTGTGGACAACAACAACATCATAATTATGTCGTATATCAACTGAGATTCGATGACCATGATCACACCATGGACTCTACATATATACGATATGTATATGTTATATAATTCCCCAATTTTCAAGTAATTGATTATGTCTCTTGCTACACCGACAAGCACACTCACAGTGTCCATGTGCAGTGTTTCGAAGTTATCGGTATTCCATGTTCATGTTGCTGTCGTCAATATTACGACTTTGTTAAAATAATAAATGTGTCGATAAATAGTTTTCAAGTATAAATATTGGGAACATAACGTATGCAAATGCATACCAGTGTCTCCTATAGCGCACTAATGGGGACATTAGCATAATAATTATATAGCTCAAGTTGCGATGGCATATTTTTCATATCCAAAAAGCTAAGCATACTTCTTCGCTATGAAACAAAAAGCTGCTTTCATTATGTGGGAAGTGAATAATGGTAGTTGTTACGTAGCCAGTCAAGTTCAGAATTCGTCAACTTCCCTTTGATATGTCAATCGCTGTGCCTACCCTGTCGTGTACCGCATTAATAAATTGATTATCGTTTTTCATAGATAGATATAATGGAAATAATGGAAAATGACACAATATCCGCATCCGCATGTAATGTACCGGTATCTCGATGTATGCAACAGACCCGAAACCAAACTTTTATGAAGAATGAGTCTTTTCGAGGGCTTAAATGGCCCGATGCAGCTATGGGGTATGGGGCCATGCTCTCCCAGACAATTGTGAAATCCAGATGGTCTGAAATACCAATTTATATATTCTCAGCAAAAACTGAGCACATACATGTAATATGACTCTCCTGCTTGCATCAATATTATAAAATGACTACGTATTTGACAATAATTCTTAGCTTAGTGCATGAAAGAGTGGACATCAAGGCACGACGAGGGAGGTAGGGGAGGGGGTCGTCCGACCGCACCGAACCCCTGGTTACGGACCTGTTGCAATAATAAAATGCAACATTGATGTTCATGTTCGTGTTAAAGATAACATGATAGAGTTCCGGTTTAATGTTTAATGGCTTTAAACGGACTATCGACAGCTCAGTTCATCTTCATGGATGGGGGCGGGTAACTGAATATTTGCATACAATTTCCATCCAGCCCTAACATTAGACAAACCGGATATACTGCCAGGTTTTCACCATACTATAGTAACTTGGCCTCCCTCCCCAAAAACGTAGTAAGATTACCACTGATCGTATTACTCTTATAACGGGGTTAGCCAGATTCAACTCTCGCCTACAAGAAAGCTGAACATGCGAATAAGGGCCAAGCCATGGATATCGCGCCCCCCGGCAATTATCAACCTACCATCGTTAATTATATAATAAATTACCATTCACATGCTCCCAACCTGCCACTGTATTTTATTTCTATCAGAATACAGGTATTATACGTGGACATTATGTTGATTCATTCAAATGAATGAATACCTAGATGTAATTATAAATATGTTCCTGTTTCCTTGGACATTGTCAACATGTATTCAGAATTATGTTCACTTGAAATCCAAGATTGTGACTATGTAGTCGTTTAATATCCATTACCATGTTACAGCTAGAAACTATCGTTATCCATGAGTTGCACCAATATTTTGTTGATAGCTCATATTATAAAACTACGCAATATAGTAGCCATCTTGGTAATTAAAATGTCGGTCATAAAATATTATTCTTGATGTTGTCATCGGAAACACTAAAACATTGATTTTATGGAGTGGCATATACTTTGTCGATCAACAGCGCCTAAGAGCTTAAGCGATACTTAGCGGCCATCTTGAATATTCCAACATGGTCAAATAATAAGTATATTAGATGGACTCATTCATTTTTGCAAAGAACACATTCAATAATAACAAAAAAAGGCAAACAACTGAAATATAAATGTGCATGAAAGTGTAGCTATATATTTGTGTTATTCCACACACATTTACTGCACTGCACGTCTGTGTGAATATTTGGCGGCCATCTTATATGTATATGAACTTGTCAGTGGTGAATTGTTTTTATAAGTTATCAAAACGTATGTCTATGTATGTAAATGCATAATGTAAGTATCAAACGCCATATAATAATCAAGTCAGAATATATTTAAGACAAAATGTTGATACCTGGATGCCATCTAGAAGATCACAAAATACACATCGGTTTGAACCACCATAAAAACGAATCGTCTCATATATGTCCTAAGGAAGAATATTCAACAATTTAAACAACTTTATCTGATATTTGAAGCATGATATGCACGTACATGTCCATCTACTGATATAAAATATGTTGTTGAACTCATTTGACCTCTTTGCACTTAATGACCTCAAAAGTGACCTTGTCCCACCTAATTTGATTGACCGACACCGGATTCATGTTCAGGAATGTATGATGTATCAATCTAGCATCGTCGTTGCTTTTGCTCTCTTGGGTTGAACAGAAATCGTTTTTAAGCCACTTCTCTTCAAAGTGCCCCTCCACTAATTACTACCCAAGAAGCCATAGACGCGTGGAAAACCTCCCCTATGCAGTTTTGGCAGAACCAGTTAAATTTTGCTGTGTGGTGTGCCACAACCGGGTGTGGTGTCTCTTACATAAACCACATGGAGCATAATGAGAGCGCTTTCACCGAAAGTGCTTATACTTTTCACGTCTACTACACGATCAGGAGAATCATACAAGAGATAAAAGCGAAACCACCCCAAGAGGATAAGTGGAACCCTCTATACAACCCATACGACCACAAAGCCTATGAAAGAATATGTGACGAAGTATACCGACTGGAAACAGAAAACGGTTACTAAAAATGGTGGGTTAGGTGATATATTTCTAAACAACAATATCATAACCCGCAATGGGGGAAGTTTCGATTCAAACACTATGACATTCGGCGCGTCTTCAGATCCACTATCACACTGTAATTTCGCCAGCTGTAAATACCTTCCATCTGTCATACGTCACGTCGACTACATAGAACAAAGTGAACATGCCGATATCGGCTGGGGGCCTTTCATTTTGGATCGGGGGAAGAGGTTCACCAGGGCTGGGGTTACCTGCCTCAATGACTCCATTCGCACACGTCTGGGCCATCCTCGGCGCACAGGCGCAAGAGCGCAGTTCTATAATAGGAACCGGGACGGCGTTTGACGCGCAAAAACATTTCTTGGCAAATGTCGAGGACGCAATAAATAAACCGGTGGACCTCCCGGCGGCGATCAAGCGGTATCAACACGTTTTGCAGAATGCCCACATCCCATTAGACTATGTATTTGGAATAGGTCTTTATATGGCGCCGAGCAATATGATACTACGAAACGACCCGGTTGACGGTTACAATAATCAGATCGTAATCGCCACCGCCAAACAAAAGATCGGCCACAACGGGAACGTGAACGCGGGTATCATCAAGCTCCCCCCCAACATGGTCGGGAGCAGAGTTGTAAGTGGAACCTATTTCATAAAACCACAAGCACCCACCCCAGTACAAAGCCGGGGTCACCATTTTAACAACTTTCGGCGGCCATTTTGGATGACATAACAATCCGATTTCGACAAAAAATGTACCAGAGTGATCGCCTCATTGATACCTTCAATTTGATATATAAAATGACCATATTCGGTGAAATTTGACCCCAATTTGACACCACGGGCCACGCCCATTTTTGACCCCGGAGTCACCATTTTAACAACTTTGAAAGAGCATTGTACATCGATCATTCCTACCAAGTTTCGTCAAAATCCGGCTAGCGGTTCATGAGAAGAAGATTTTTTTAAGAATTTATGCCATTTTTAGACGGCGGCCATCTTGGATTAGCGATGACCTCCATTTTAACAAATCTGAAAAGGCTTCACCCATGGACCATAACTTTTAAGTTTGGCTACCATGGGTCAAGCGGTTCATGTGAAGAAGAATTTTGAAATCTCTAATAAAAGAACGACCTTTTGACCTTTTGGCGGCCATATTGGATGACATAACCATCCGATTTTGACAAAACATGAACCAGAGTGATCGCCTCATTGATACTTTCAATTTGATATATGACATGATCATATTCGGTCAAAAATAAAATTTGACCCCAATTTGACCCCACGGGCCACGCCCATTTTTGACCCCGGAGTCACCATTTTAACAACTTTGAAAGAGCATTGTACATCAATCATTCCTACCAAGTTTCGTCAAAATCCGGCTAGCGGTTCATGAGAAGAAGATTTTTTAAGAATTTATGCTATTTTTAGACGGCGGCCATCTTGGATTAGCGATGACCTCCATTTTAACAAATCTGAAAAGGCTTCACCCATGGACCATAACTTTTAAGTTTGGCTACCATGGGTCAAGCGGTTCAAGGGAAGAAGAATTTTTAAATCTCTAATAAAAGAACGACCTTTTGACCTTTCGGCGGCTATATTGGATGACATAACCATCCGATTTCGACAAAAAATGAACCAGAGTGATCGCCTCATTGATACCTTCAATTTGATATATGGCATGACCATATTCGGTCAAAAATAAAATTTGACCCCAATTTGACCCCACGGGCCACGCCCATTTTAACAACTTTGAAAGAGCATTGTACATCAATCATTCCTACCAAGTTTCGTCAAAATCCGGCTAGCGGTTCATGAGAAGAAGATTTTTTAAGAATTTATGCTATTTTTAGACGGCGGCCATCTTGGATTAGCGATGACCTCCATTTTAACAAATCTGAAAAGGCTTCACCCATGGACCATAACTTTTAAGTTTGGCTACCATGGGTCAAGCGGTTCATGTGAAGAAGAATTTTTAAATCTAATAAAAGAACGACCTTTTGACCTTTCGGCGGCCATATTGGATGACATAACCATCCGATTTCGACAAAAAATGAACCAGAGTGATCGCCTCATTGATACCTTCAATTTGATATATGACATGACCATATTCGGTCAAAAATAAAATTTGACCACAATTTGACCCCACGGGCCACGCCCATTTTTGACCCCGGGGTCACCATTTTAACAACTTTGAAAGAGCATTGTTCATCGATCATTCTTACCAAGTTTTGTCGAAATCCGGTAGGCGGTTCTTGAGAAGAATATTTTTGAAGAATTTGTGCTATTTTTAGACGGCGGCCATCTTGGATTACGTAATGACATCATTTTAACAATTTTGTAATCACCCTACCAAAGGACCATGACCATGAAGTTTGGTGACTATAGGCCCAATGGTTACCGAGGAGAAGACGTTTGAAAATGTTCACAGACGACGGACGACGACGACGGACACATTGCGGTAACAATAGCTCACATGAGCTTCGCTCAGCGGCCAATTGTATAAACCTTGGTTAGATGCTAACCACAGGTTAAATCCGTGGTTAGGTCAAATATTTGGTTAAATTATTGGTTAGCGATTGTATAAAACTCTGGTTAAATTTTAACCATGATATTTCTGGTTAAATTTAACCAACATACAGAAGCCTGGTTAAATTTTAACCAAGCTCTTCGGAGAAAACAAAATGGCGGCCTTTCGGTAAATTCGCTCCACATTGATTAAATAAGTTGTCAAATTTACCGCATTGACAATCTATTTATACATCCAGCCGCAGTATCAGTGAACATTACGTCACTATATAACAGTGTCGCATACGTGTTAACTCCAGTACACACGCGCGGTAACGACAAGAATTCAATACACGCGATCAGTGTCAGTGTTTTAGAAGGCAGTTTCACGGACTTTATGGCTGATTCAGTGACTGTCAATTTTAGCAGCTACAACTTATCATTGCTTATGGACATTAAGAAACGTGTATGGAGTTTGAAAACAAAGCAAAGTATTATTATTCCATGACGACATGAACATGATGAAGCATGGGCCATGGCTGGCAGGCAGTGTCGAAAGCCGAGGGATAACGTGGAGATAAACAGAATACAGATACAGGTAGCTAGGTAATAGAAAACACTTGTTAAATTAAGGACCCAGGGGTGGGGGTGAAGGGGAATGGATCAGTGGGTGTTGACTGTGGTGGGTGGTTGTTTATACTTTTCTTTTGTAGTTTTATAAGTTGACCACTTTCAAGTTAGAAATCCAGATAGAGAACCCGTAGTTTTAGGGCTAAGGCTTGAAACTGAAAAACTTCCCATACCGTTTAGACAATGATACTAGCTTATGCAGAGTTATGTCCCCACAACTTTCAAATATCTATACTAGTAGTTCCAATCCTTATACATAGGCGGCGGAACCGGAAAATTATTGGGGGTGGGGGGTCCCCTGGAAATATTTGAAATCTAAGAGGCGTAAAACGCCATTTCTTGCATTCTCAGGGCCCAGTCTTGAGGACCCAAAGGGCCATGATGTTGCTAGTGGGGTCCGGGGGTTTGAGGATGAGAATATGTGATTTATTATAGAATTATTGAGCACCCCCCCCCCCCCCCCCCATAAAATATATTGTATACCCAACATTAGTTGCGGGAAGTAACTCTGCAGAATACAATATTATGTAACTCCCGTATTGTCCGTACTCCGAGTTATGTACATGTATTTTGCAGAGTTAATTCCCACAACTAGCACAAAATTGATGTAAATATTATTTAATACATTTAAAAGATTTTGTTCATATAAATGACTATAGTAGATTTCTAAATCCATGTATATTTGTACCTAGTACCAAGAAGTTACTCTAGAATACTCCCGTATTGTCCGCAGGCAGAGTATTCTACAGAGTTACTTCCCGCAACTAATTTGTACGCACTTTTTTTTTTTAAAAATTGGTATATTCTGTTTGTCACAAGTGTCCGTTTGTACAGACGTGAGACGTATGTACGAACGGACATGTATGTCCATCATGTTTTCTTGTCAGAGATAAAACTTTTAAACCATAACAGACATTATAGATCTAGTTGCGAACAGTAACTTTTGCAATCTACTCCCCTAGATGTGCAGTACAGTAACAGGAGTAGATTGCAAGAGTTACTACAGGGCACGAAAATTCTTGAAATTTTTAATCGTCCTTACTTCGACAGGAATTGCAAACTAAGAAATCTACATTACAAAAAATTGAAATTTCCACTCGTCCTGCTGCATTTCCCCTCGCCAGGACGAGCGGACGAGTGAAATTTGTTGTGCCCTGTACTATTCACAACTATGATAGATGGAGACTTGAGATTCGGTATGTGATTTTTCAGTTCATTTCCGGCTCATTGATTATCTACCCATTTCAGACCTTTAAATTTGGAAAATGGGTACATTGCAATATACTTTTGTCTAGTTTATTTTTGCAAATGGGTTGTTGATTTGTTTACGTCATGTAATGTGCAGTGGTAAAATTAATGAAATGCTGTTCTTTCATTTTACCACTGCATATTTTTTAATAGCTGTACTAAGTAATCACTGGATTTGATAAGATGTCTACTTTATTCAAATTGCTGTCTTTAAATATAATTTTTTCAACTACATGTAGTTGAATCATAGATAATTTTTTATATTTTTTCACTACGAAACAATATGATGAGAACATCCCTACCAGAGATTGGCTGGATCTACATTCAATACTACATGTATCATATATGTGGGAGACTTGGGAAGAGGAATGAATATGCCATCAGCAACGCCATGATCTAGTTTAAAACTTTTGAGCACCAAACTTCGAACAATTTCACTGACTATATTGTATTCTGTGGTGCAAGATACTCTCAGACTTTATATATGGTTATTAACCCCTAGACCGCTATCTTATTTTTTTTTGTCGTCTGCTGTTTATTTTTTCTTTTCAATTTTTATCATCAAAAACATGCTTTGAAAGCACTTTAGAAAAATTTACAACATGCTTTGATAGCAATTCAGAATCATTGGAAATGATTCTGAAGTGCTGTCAAACCATGTTTTTATTGATAAATAATGCAATATATAAAAGCAACAGCAGACGACAATTGTAGTGATTAGCGGTCTAAGGGTTAAAGCTCTCAGATGGTACTTCCGAAGATGTGCAGAAACAGTTGAGATATGTCACTCGATGTTATATGAATTCAGGCGCAACTTGTCACTGGTCATAAACATGTGTTTGTCAGTTAATTTGAATGTCAGCTGCCGATATAGTAAACATCAACTCCAGGAAATTTCAAAATAAATTGAACTATGTTGTAGACGTATTGCGTCATAGATTTATGGAAAACCATTGGAGTAGTTATGAAATCCCTTTTACCGATGCATGGTTACTACTGACCACCACTTTGCTGCAGATAACACACACAGACATACCTGCTTGGAACTCTTCAAGAACTGTATTAAAATATATTTTCAGCATGTTACATGCACTTGTATACTGTACATGTATAATCACCACAAACGCTGTAATACCTTAACGACCCGTTCTATACCTGATCATCGTTCGATTCAAAGATATCTGCTTCGTAAATGTGATGGAATATATGTATAACATATATGTGAACACTGTCTTGTTACGGCACATGGAGTGGCCAAGTTGGCCATCTTTGTGTGTTCCAGCCATTAGTCAGTTTCCCCTGTTCTGTCGTTTGACAAAGAACGCAAAATGTGAAGTAGAACATATCATATAATGTACATGTAGATACTCACATCTGTGTGTGATGTATTGCACAAAATAGTATTGGTTTCACTGTCATATTATTTATGTACGTGTCAAACGCTCGAAGTGGCGAAACTGCATGGATAGCTTGTACAAACGTGACGGAGATGGCAACTCAATGTACCATATTATAATAGTATACAGTAACGAGAGAATATCCACATAATCTTATGTTCATATATCGCATCACTCTTATGAAACAAATATCATTGAAGGCAAGTGTATCGTTCTATGACCTAATGTTATTGTTGACATTGTGTCTAGTCAAAACAAGTTTGTCCTGTGACTACATCTGCGAGAAATATGACAGCTACCTTTTTTGCAAAACTAGTTGCACATGTTTGCAACTCTAGTAATGTTTTCAATAATATATATATCTTTTTTACTATTTTCATGTCATTCACTGGGTCATATATACGGCTGTGAATGGAAAAATGGGGCATATGGGTTTTGCGACCAGTGTATATCTAGATCAGCCTGTACTTCTGCACTGTTCACCATTCCATCAACCAAACACACGTCATTCTTCTAGCAAACAATATAGATCATTATCAGGCTACAGGAGGATGTCCATATCCCCTCGACGATAGGAGATATAACGTTAGTCTATGTACATATCATACACCATCATTGTTCAATAACTCCTGAACCATTTCACAGATTTTGATAATACATATTTGTGCACAATGTGTGTCTATGGATGGTGCTTTGTTTTGAAGGTCAACGTCACTGAGGACTTATGTTCACCTTGTTTGAAAGGCACATTTGTAAGGCAAAACTGTTGTTCTTGTTTTTTTTATTTTATTTTTATTATCAAGGCTGTCAGTACGACCCGCGTTCGACCGCAAAAGGTCACTGAGGTCTTGTGTTTTATTAGGCTGACGGTGAGGGATAAGCTTCATTTAAGATGGCATTTATTGTTTGATCAGGAGCTACACAGGTCACAAATTCCATAAGCACCATTTCTCCAGTCAAAAGACATATTTTCAGAAACCCAATACAACTCTAAGTACTGGGAAATGCCATTCGATACCTCAGCAAATTTATGTTGGATTGGTTTGAAACTTTATACATGTATAATATGCACAGCTTTTTCATAGGTAGTGTGCCAATTATTTGTCCTGTTTACAATATACCATGTTTACCACCATTTTACGGCATTTATGATACCATAGAGTGTAAATTTAACATACAACATAAATTAATCAAATACATGATACTTGTCGAATATTATCCACACTGTGCATAAATATATATATAATCAAGTTCAACAAGGTACATGCATATATATTTCTGTGGCGAATTTAGGTTGGGGGGGGGGGGGGGGGGGGACGCGCAGCAAGCACTGTGAAATAAGGGTAATTTGATCAGATCAAGGTACATATAGTATAGACAGCCCATTCAGAACTGAACATTACGTGCCTTATTATAGTGCTGAAAATTAGTCGTTCAAATGTTGGGTTGTTCTCTGTGCGTGTCATGTACATGTACATAATTTTTTAATAAATATCATACTGTTTTGTTTGCTTTTCTTCAACCCTTTCATGTGTGAACGCTAAAGTTCGCAGGTATGACATCCCTACCATGTGTGCTGAACACCACCGTGATCATGAAACCACTTCCGCCCACCAATTAATATTAGATTTTTCATTGAGCCTCCTGATAACATGATGTAGACTGGCAGTGAAATACTGACGTCATATGTAATAGTGACGTCATAGTAATCACAGCGCTAAAATTATGCCGTTTGTAAGCAAATCGTTTTATATATTATATATTCGACGTCACTAACCATATATACTTGTTAGACAGACGGAAATCTAGTAAATAAATTGTTAGTGCCGTCGAATATAAAATATATTCGGTTGATCCTTAGACCGTTTTATTGAAGCAAGCCCCTATAAAGTTGTCGGTACGAAACCGAATATATTTTATATTTGACGGCACTAATCATGTATTTAATTTATACCGCATACAAAATTTAATTGTTTGAAATTGCGTGACTTCATGTTTTGACGTCATTCCCTCGACATACGTCACAAATCTAGCGACATCATTCAGCGGCGTCCCCGCTAGGTAGGTTCGGTATTGTATCTGATTTAATGTCCGAATTATTTACGATGAGCCTGAATATTGGCTGTTTTTAGACGACACAGTTGTCATAATAAGCATTGCAATCGTAATGGACATATCCATGTCGTTGGTTACATGATCATCGCATACCGTAACAAGAAACGAGGCAAAGCCACGAAGGCCAGGTTTTTTCCAAGCATAGACACTTGGATAACATAATTATACCCACTTTTTGTAGACTAGATGGCTGTGGCCTGCATGTCGCGCCTTGGGGCGAGGCATGGACACTACAAAAATAGATATAGTAGATGGAAAAACTTTAACCAAAAAACTCTAACCGGACACACGGACGAACGGACGGACGTATGCCAAAATGCCGACAATATCGCGCTTTCCGCAAGCAGGTGTGACAATGATGATAAACACCCATGTGAAGTATCAAGGTATTGGGTGAAGCAGTTGCAGAGATATAGTACACGAAAAAACTTTAACAAAAAAATTCAAAGTAATTTGAACTTGACATAGGGCACAGGATCGCGCTTTCTGCAAGCAGGTGCGACAATGATGATAAACACCCATGTGAAGTATCAAGGTATTGGGTGAAGTAGTTGCAGAGATATAGTACACGAAAAAACTTTAACAAAAAAAAGTCAAAGTAATTTGACCTTGACATTGGGCACAGGATCGCGCTTTCCGCAAGCAGGTGCAACAATGAGATAAACACCCATGTGAAGTATCAAGGTATTGGGTGAAGCAGTTGCAGAGATATAGTACACGAAAAAACTTTAACAAAAAAATTCAAAGTAATTTGACCTTCACATTGGGCACAGGATCGCGCTTTCCGCAAGCAGGTGCGGACAATGATGATAAACACCCATGTGAAGTATCAAGGTATTGCGTGAAGCAGTTGCAGAGATATAGTACACGAAAAAACTTTAACAAAAAAAAATTCAAAGTAATTTGACCTTGACATTGGGCACAGGATCGCGCTTTCCGCAAGCAGGTGCGACAATGATGATAAACACCCATGTGAAGTATCAAGATATTGGGTGAAGCAGTTGCAGAGATGTAGTACACGAAAAAAAAGGCAAAAAAACTTTAACAAAAAAAGTCAAAGTAATTTGACCTTGACATTGGGCACAGGATCGCGCTTTCCGCAAGCAGGTGCAACAATGATGATAAACACCCATGTGAAGTATCAAGATATTGGGTGAAGCAGTTGCAGAGATATAGTACACGAAAAAACTTTAACAAAAAAAGTCAAAGTAATTTGACCTTGACATTGGGCACAGGATCGCGCTTTCCGCAAGCAGGTGCAACAATGATGATAAACACCCATGTGAAGTATCAAGTATTGGGTGAAGCAGTTGCAGAGATATAGTACACGAAAAAACTTTAACAAAAAAATTCAAAGTAATTTGACCTTGACATTGGGCACAGGGGCCGCACGGTTGGGGGTTAGAATGAAAATATGGATGATGTATAAACACCCCATGTGATTAAGTTTCAAGGTAATGGTTGAAGCAGTTGCAGAGATATAGTACAACAAAAAAGTTAACCAAAAAACTTTAACCACACGTACGTTAAAAAGTTAACGTTGAAAATGGCTAAGTCAATTACGTAGAAATAATAGGTGAACGTAAAAAAATGGTCACATGTTGGATAGTTGTATGTGGTAGGCACCCCTTGGTTATGAAGCTGTGAAAGTTTGGTGGTCCTAGGTGGTACAGTACCAAAGAAATGGACTTAAACACGAAAACTTAACATTGTAAACGCGAAAACTTAACATTGAAAATGGCTAAGTCGACTGCGCGGAAAAAATGGGTGAAGTTAAAAAAAAAAGAAACATGTTGGATAGTGATATGTGGTGGGTACCCCTTGATTATGAAGCTGTGAAAGTTTGGTGGTCCTAGGTGGTACAGTACCAAAGAAAATGGACTTAAACACGAAAACTTAACATTGTAAACGCGAAAACTTAACATTGAAAATGGCTAAGTCGACTACGCGGAAAAAATGGGTCAAGTTAAAAAAAAAGATAACATGTTGGATAGTGATATGTGGTGGGCACCTCTTGATTATGAAGCTGTGAAAGTTTGGTGGTCCTAGGTGGTACAGTAACAAAGAAATGGACTCAAAAACACGAAAACTTAACATTGATTGTGGACGCCGCCCGCCGCCCGCCCGCCCGCCCGCCGCCGCCCGCCCGGCTTTCGCCAATCCAATAGCCTGGATTTTTTTTCAAAAAACCTGGCTAAAAATGGACAAAATTCAGATGAACCGACAGCGATTTCGATTTTAAAATTCGCCTACATCTTGAATTTGCTGTTGAGACTGACCAATCAGAGGCCACGATTAGGGGTCAAAGGTGAAAAAAAAAGAGGTAAAAACGGCACTTCACGTATATTAGGCTACTTCAGGTATATTAGGTTACTTCAGATATAAACAGCATTTATTCAATCCCCTTTATTATAAGCTACATGGAGCAATGGTTGACGCCTCTTACATTTTCAATATTTACGGTGGAGCCCGGACCCCCCTAGCAACATTGGGGCATTTCGGAGCTCAAGACTGGGCCCTGTGGATGCAGGAAATGGCGTTTCACGCCTTAGATTTCATAAAATTTCGGTGGAGCATGGCCCCGGACCCCCACAGTTGGAAGACTCGGACCTATGACACAAAAAAACAATGCCTATTAAAAAAATCCCATTACCCCAGCCACTTGGTCTCGTACAGTACCATCTTCTATATTTAAAAAATCCCATTACCCCACCCACTTGGTCTCGTACAGTACCATCTTCTATTTATAAATAGAAGATGGTACTGTACGAGACCAAATGATAAATAGAAGATGGTACTGTACGAGACCAAGTGGGTGGGGTAATGGGATTTTTTTAATAGGCATTTCTTTTGGTGTCATAGGTCCGAGTATTCCACCTGTGGGACCCCCTAGCAAAATCGGGACCTTTGGGCCCTCACGATTTGGCCCTCAATAATTTTCCCGTTCCGCCGCATATGAAGTGCTGCATTTAAAGTTGGAAACATCTTACGTTCATGTTGATATGCGGCACCTTTAGAAAATTTTAATACGGCCCGATATGACCAAATTAAAATCGAGTGTAAAGACTTAGCTCGGGAGCCGCCATTTTCAATTGTAAACAACACGTCGCTATGGGCATATTTCAATCAGACAAGGGCATTATCAGGGGCGGCGGAAGTGTGTGTGTGTTGTTGGGGGGGGGGGGGCCGTGCCTGCCACCCCCCCCACCACCCAAATGAAGCATATTGTCATCCTCAAACTTGCTGAGAATGCGGGCAATGGCGTTTCACTCCTAGATTTCAAAAGATTCCGATGGAGCATGGCTCCGGACCCCCCCCCCCCCCCCCCCCCCCCCCCCCCCCCCCCCCCCCCCCCCCCCCCCCCCCCCCCCCCCCACCCCCCCCCCCCCCCCCCCCCCCCCCCCCCCCCCCCCCCCCTACCCCCCCCCCCCCCCTCTCAACATCCAGGCCCTTTGGCCCTGGGACCTCAGAATGCAGCAAATGGCGTTTGGCACCTCTTACATTTTCAAAATTTAAGGTGGAACATGCCCCCGAACCCTCTAGCAACATCGGGCCATTTGGGCCCTCAAGACTGGGCCCTGAGGATGCAGGAAATGGCCTTTCACGCCTCTTAGATGTCAAACATTTCAGGGGAGCATGCCCCGCCCCCGGACCCCCTAGCAAAATCGGACCCTCAAGATTGCCCCCCACCCCCCAATAATTGTCCCGTTCCGCCGCCTATGATTAGTGTTTATGTTTACAATAACCCGTTCTGACTCAATGACAGATGCCGCGAAAATACTCGGAACCGGAATTAGTATTGCAATGCATTGTGGGACGACTTGCACTGGTTTTGGTTAATTTAACCAGTGGTTAAATCTTCCAGAAACTGGTTAGTTAACCATATGGTTAGTGGGTTTTATACAAACGGTTAACCAGTCTGGTTAGCTAACCACGCTGGTTAAAATTTAACCAGTGGTTAGGCGCTAACCAGTGGTTAATTTAACCAAAGTTTATACAATTGGCCGCTGGTGAGCTAAAACTTAACCAAAAACTTCAAAGTTATTTGACCTTGACATTGGGCACAGGGGCCGCACGGGAGGGGGGTAGAATGAAAATATAGATGATGATAAACACCCATGTGAAGTTTCAAGGTAATGGGCAAAGCAGTTGCAGAGATATAGTATAACAAAAAACTTTAACCAAAAAACTTAACCAAAAAACTTAAACAAAAACTTTAACCATAAAACTTAACCAAAAAACTTAACCAAAAACTTTAACCAAAGAACTTAACCAAAAACTTCAAAGTAATTTGACCTTGACATTGGGCACAGGGGCCGCACGGGAGGGGGGTAGGGGGTAGAATGAAAATATAGATGATGATAAACACCCATATGAAGTTTCAAGGTAATGGGCAAAGCAGTTGCAGAGATATAGTATAACAAAAAACTTTAACCAAAAAACTTAACCAAAAACTTCAAAGTAATTTGACATTGACATTGGGCACAGGGGCCGCACGGAAGGGGGTAGAATGAAAATATAGATGATGATAAACACCCATGTGAAGTTTCAAGGTAATGGGCAAAGCAGTTGCAGAGATATAGTATAACGAAAAACTTTAACCAAAAACTTTAACCAAAAAACTTAACCAAAGAACTTAACCAAAAACTTTAACCAAAAAACTTAACCAAAAACTTCAAAGTAATTTGACCTTGACATTGGGCACAGGGCAGCACGGGAGGGGGGTAGATGAATGATAGATGATGATAAACACCCATGTGAAGTTTCAAGGTAATGGGCAAAGCAGTTACAGAGATATAGTATAACGAAAAACTTTAACCAAAAAACTTAACCAAAAACCTTAACCAAAAACTTTAACCAAAAAACACCTTAACCAAAAAACTTAACCAAAAACTTTAACCAAAGAACTTAACCAAAAACTTCAAAGTAATTTGACCTTGACATTGGGCACAGGGGCCACACAGGAGGGGGTAGAATGAAAATCTAGATGATGATAAACACCCATATGAAGTTTCAAGGTAATGGGCAAAGCAGTTGCAGAGATGTAGTATAACGAAAAACTTTAACGAAAAAACTTAAGCCAAAAACATAACCAAAAACTTTAACCAAAAAACTTAACCAAAAACTTCAAAGTAATTTGACCTTGACATTGGGCACAGGGGCCGCACGGGAGGGGGGTAGACTGAAAATATAGATGATGATAAACACCCATGTGAAGTTTCAAGGTAATGGGCAAAGCAGTTGCAGAGATATAGTATAACAAAAATTTTAACCAAAAACTTTAACCAAAAACTTTAACCAAAAAAAACTTTAACCAAAAAACTTAACCAAAAAACTTAACCAAAAACTTTAACCAAAGAACTTAACCAAAAACTTTAACCAAAAAACTTAACCAAACAACTTAACCAAAAAACTTAACTAAAAACTTTAACCAAAGAACTTAACCAAAAACTTTAACCAAAAAACTTAACCAAACAACTTAACCAAAAACTTTAACCGGACACACGTACGTACGTACGTACACGTACGTACGTACGCCAAACGGCCGACTATATCGCGCTTTCCGCAAGCGGGCGCGACAAAAAGTAACATGTTGGATAGTGATATGTGGTGGGCACCCCTTGATTATGAAGCTGTGAAAGTTTGGTGGTCCTAGGTGGTACAGTAACAAAGAAATGGACTCAAACTTAACATTGATTGTGGACGCCGCCCGCCGCCCGCCGCCCGCCGCCCGCCCGGCTTTCGCCAATCCAATAGCCTGGATTTTTTTTGAAAAAACCTGGCTAAAAAGGTAACATGTTGGATAGTGATATGTGGTGGGCACCCCTTGATTATGAAGCTGTGAAAGTTTGGTGGTCCTAGGTGGTACAGTAACAAAGAAATGGACTCAAACACGAAAACTTAACATTGATTGTGGACGCCGCCCGCCCGCCCGGCTTTCGCCAATCCAATAGCCTGGATTTTTTTTAATAGAGTTACTAAATATGTCTTCGAGTCAATACGGCCGCAAACTCAATCCATACCGCAGACTGCGGGAGCCCCTTGGGGCGAAAGGCGTGAGACAGAGTGTCGTTATTACGAACAACCCATCGACGATCGACCAGAACCAGCAGCTCTTAGCCCGCTTCCCCAACCTCGGAGCTAGCGACGTCATTGTGCCGGGGACTGTTCGCCTCGCTTTCACTATTTCGCTGACGTAGACAGACGTGGACCGAACCGTCGTTCAGAACCTGGGTCGCGCCATCGTCAAGAAGACCATGATAAAGATTTCTGGTAATGAGGTGATGTCGATCGATGACAGCGACGTCTACCATTGTTACCAGGACCTGTGGAAGACGGCACAAGAGCGCGAAAACGAGGTCTATCAGGGTATTGACACTAGCAAAAATAAGAACGTAACCAGACTTAGAATCGGAGCTGGCAACAAGGTAGATAACAACGCGAGCGACAACGCGATCGCGGCCGCTTACGGCAACCGCTTCTACATCCCGATTGACATTGAGTTGCTGGAGTCACATGCCCTACTATCAGAGCGCTTTGGCTGACCGCCTCAAATACGAACTAACGTTCAACGACTACGGCCGAGTTATCATAGCCAGCGACATGTTATCGACGTATACGATCGACAATGTTTCGCTGGAGTACGACATGGTCATGATGCCCGAACTCGCGCGATTGATCAGAACCCAGTACGTCGGGCGCGTTGCCATACTTTACGACCGAGTTCTTCGCCACCGCAAGATGACGAAAAACAAAAGCGACACATTGTGGAATATTAATGTCAACATACCCGCCCGCTCGATGAAAGGTATACTGATGCTGTTCGAGGAGGGTCGGTTCGCGCTCGGGGTTAGAAAAACCGACAAATTCTATAACCCCAAAATCACAAAGGTAGAGGTGACGATCGAGGGAGTCCCCAATCAACTCTACAGCCAGGGTCTTCGCGCGCACCAGCAGTGGGACGAAGCCAGAAAGCAGTTTGCTGCGGGCTCTAAGCGCTCCCCGGAGGTTGCCGCGGTTGCCAAAGACCTGCAGCTCTCGGACATCTCCCTTGCGCAGTTCCTGACTACCAAATACGCGTCATGGCTAGACATGCAAGCCAGCGACGACGACCAAATGCACAGTAGTGGACGCCAAGTTGAGAAAGCTAGCGAGGGTGTGACGATCCAGATAACCAAAGAGGCGGATGGAGCTGGGCCATTGAACGTGTACTTATATATAATCACAGACGCACAACTCAACATCGAAGATGGCCGATACGTCTCAGCACTCTACTAAATCTCTACCGAAAGATGCCCACTCTGCCATAATATGTGGGCAGACAGGATGCGGAAAAACGGTTTTCATTCTCGACTTGCTCGAGGAGTCCTTATCAGCGGTGCCCATGGATATGGACCGACCCTGAGGTATATGTCGCTGACCCCGGCGACAGACGCCACGATTGGCTGCGTGGTTTATACCAAATCTTCCAGGGTGAGTCCACCCTATACGTGATTGACGACTGCTCGGCCAAGGAGGCGATGACCAAAAAGAAGGACATGCTCTCCGAGCTCGCATTTTCTGGCCGCCATGCGGGGCAAAGCGTATGGATCTCCACTCAGAAGTACAACGCCATCCTCAAGGATCTGCGCGAGCAAACAAAATGGGTCGCCCTCTTTCACTGCAAGGACCAAGACTCATTCGATGAGTGTCTTCGAGATAACGACGTTATCCCAACGCGCGAGGAGCGCCTGGAGGTTCGACAAATGCTTTCGGAAACTAAGCACGCCAAGCTTCTGCTAAAGACTGATCAACCCACAAATTATGAAGTTATCAATTAATTACTGAGCTAATTGAATACTGAATTACTGAATATTTACTAAATAATCTACTAATAGTCTAGTCTATCACCCTATACACCGCCTTGACGACCAAACCGTGCTCCATATACCACTTTAGCAGCGGGGAGTATATGATCATCTTCTTGGCGGACAGTGCTCCCACAAGCTTTCTCTGACCTTCGACCCCAGTCCTCCCGGTCCTGGTCAGGTAGTCCTTCATGTGCTGAGGAACCTCAGTCTCGTCGACTTCTCGATTAATGAACAGCGGCGACATTTCAGAGAACTTGTTTCGCAAAATTTTCCGGGACCTCTATATCCAACTCCACAAATCCAAACCACTCGTCACGTCTGGCCTTCCTCACGAAACGCTCTATATGTGACTGTCTTTCCGAGTCGTCCCACATTCATACCTTCTCCTCCCCGCACAGCATGTCTTTCGACAGGGTAGACAGGTACAGCGCATTGGCGTCGTAACCGCGCACCACTTTGCACATCTTCTCCTCCCGACTCCCTACCTGACCCCTGATCATCGACCTGCCAGCCTCGGCGTATCTGGAGAACACTATGGACGGAACACCGACCAACCTCTCCTTCATCATCGGTACCGGGTCCCAGATACTGGATGATGTCGAGAAATCTAAACTCCGGGGTAAACAGAAACATCGTCGTGCTGGCCCCCTTTCCGACCATCACCTTATTCACGGTGAACGCCAACTTCTCGACAAGGTACTGCTTGATGAGGTTCAGGTCGTACCTGCTGTATTTGAACCCCACCACCGGGACTTGTCGATCCACGAGACGATCTTCTCTTGCTGAGGTTTTCGACAGCATCTCTATGTCGGTCGGCATATACTTTTTCCTAACCCCCTCCCTGATGTCATTACCTCTCCTCTGCAGCTCGGTCACAAACTTCTCGACCAGCGTGTCGGGATCTCATTCGCAGATGTGGGTGATCCCCTCATGCATCGTATCCCCAACGACACCGATATAGGGACGTGCTCGACCTCGAAGGTCAAGTCTTTGGTGGGTCGCGTGGTTTTCGACTTGTCGAGGTACGCCTCGAAGTCGCAGACTATCTGGTGAGGGTACAGAGTCGTCTCCTCCTCGCGCGGCGATGGTGGATAGTGGGGATTCCCCTCATTCAACCACTCGCACTCCCACATCACCACCAGCTCGTAACCTGCCTTCCTTATCTTGGTGTCTTGGATGTTCGTCCTCTTGTACAGCGATCTCGTGTTACCTGTCCTGCAATGCCTCGGACACCCGTGCCAGTAGCATCCGTGAAACTGAAACACGGTCTTGGTCTCGTGACAGTAGCCGTCGACCGGATCGCCGGCCACCCACCTCTCGCCGCCGTGACCGCAGTATGTATGTGCTTTCCCACCCTCTCCTCTTCTCTACTCAACCATAGAATCAACATGGCGCTCGCTGACCCCTTGGGATAGAACGCCTTCTCATAGGCCGACTGCGGTCTCTCTACCCTCTTACCTGGACATATCACCACGGTCTCCCCACCCATGCAGGTAGTCGCGTGCCTGTGCATGTTACACGACTTTGTGAACCGTTGTTGACATCCGGTGCATCCGTACTCATTCGTCATCTTGCGGAGGTTCGTTATGAGGAACGAGTTACCTCCAAACATTCCTATCGTCATGATCTTCTCCCCAACCGCATCGTAGTTTGCCGGAGACTTCATGAGGTACCACACTCCGTCGTCGGTGGGCTCGTATACACGAATGCCCAGCTTGAAGTGTTCTTCGACCTTCTTAATATCTACCAGGGGGATTCCCTTGCTATCCGGTCCATTATCGTGACCGAGGTATTTGCGAGCTAGAGCTCGTGCCTCCCTACAGCACCCGTCGGGTCTCCCTCCACGGTGGATGGCTATGCACCTAAACAGACACAAGTAGTCGTCGTACGTGTCAACGGAATACATTCCCTTCTTCTGTCTTAACCAATCGGGGAGTTTTCCCGCTCCCATGAGGAGTTGTTGCGCATCGATGATCATCTTCACCTCGACCGATTTCCAACTAACGAAGGTCCATTTTGTGTTTGGTATATCGACTTTGTCGATGTCCATTCGACCTTTCTCTCTATCAGCTATCCAACTCTCAGCTTTGGCGATCTCGTTTATCTACGGACTGCCCTTTGAGTTTTTGTGAAAGATCATCGTATCGTCGGTCTCGATGTTCCTAATACGATACGAGCACGAATACCTCAGATAACATGCCGTGGTCATCTCTGGGCGAATTTTATTCATTATGCGATTAACGATCTCCCCGTCTACCCCCCTCTCGAAGGTCCAGACTATCTCCTTCTAGCCCTATCAACAGTTTCCCTAGCTTCGGCATATTCGGCGAGAATGCTGGGACCCTCCTCCACCAAACCTCTGGCGAGCTCTCTCCTACTCTTAGGAGGTCTCCCCACCAGACTTTGATAAATCTTATTGTAGTACGCCTTGTATAGTGCTTTTCTGCGTGCACTGGGATCTTCTTTTACACGCTGCGCGTAAGCAGTGGCACGCAGACTGGCCGCCGTCTCGTTCTCCAATTTCTCGGAGCGTTTTTCGGGGTCGGCAGGCAGTTGTCCGGTTGAAACCGCACGCCGCAGCCTCTCCTCGCGAACGACGGCTCGCGCTTCACTTATCCTATCTGCTATAGCTTTCTTGAGTCTCAAACCTCTTAGGGAAATTCCCCAACTCTTAGCTTGCTCTCTCATTTGCTTTATGGTAGGTCAGGGCTTAAAAATTCACTCGCCCCGCTCGCCATGGTGAGTCAATTTTCGTGTTGGCGAGAGGATTTTCTTGTCACTGGCCCGATTTGGCGAGTGACAAATCGGGAAAGGCCATTCTGTATTTTCCGAAAATTTACGGAACTGACAAAATTCGCATCTTAAGTTCCATTCTTTTATTGGTTTTCCTAACGCTTTCCGCGATCTCAAAACCGGAAATGATGTTTTTAATGTTTACATTAGAAACCGGGATATTGATCAATTACAGCATCCCTGTACTAGACAATTGGACGTCTAGACAGTTGCTATGCGCTCGGCGGACAGTTTTTACTCACTCCTAAAACAGACCACGGTCTCGTTCAGCTGACAGTGTGCTTCGTGTGTTTTAGTAAGGGCATTATCACCAGATGCAATTTGTGCAGGGCGTGTCGCTGGAAGTGTACTGCGTTAACTACACACTTTTTACGATGGTCAGCGTACACTTGCGCTAATAATAATCAGTGAATATACTGAATTAAAATAGTTTCCAAGACGCTGCATACATAGCCACTGCAAAATGAATCTGTGTATTGGAAACGCTTAATAAAGTTACAAAGCATCTGGACAATTGATGCGTAGATCGTCTTCTAAATAATGATGCACCCGTGTTTTAATTAAAATTGTGGTTGTGAATGGAGAAATGGGACTTATGGGATTTGTAACCAGTGTATGTCCTGATCAAATAGCACACCCTCCAGCTCCTGTAGTCTGATAATAATCTATATTGCATGTTGGAAGCATGATGAGTGTTTCATTGATGGAATAGTGAACAGTGCAGATCCTGATCAAACTGTGCGGATGCACAGGCTGATTTGGATCTACACTGGTCGCAGAAACCATAAGCCCCATTTCTCCAGTCACAGCCACAAATAACACTTGTTCTCATTATATTTCTTATTGCATAAAATAGTTTCAGAAAGCATATAAACATGTTATGTACTATTCTATTGGATGGTTCTAAACAAGTTAATTGCCTAACCTTTTATTACTACTTCTTGCATTTTCCTAAAATGTTGGGCAAGTACAAAAAGTGAATATTTTTAAGCCCTGTAGGCATTATACTTAGTATAACCAATGGATTTTTATCTCTAATAGGGTGTAAATTGTTGATATGTATAACAGGTTATGCTATGTAAGACAGATTGCTGTATTATACTGAGTATAATTTATGGATTTCTTATCTCTAATAGGGTGTAAATTGATGCTAGGTATGACAGATTGCTGTATATACTGAGTATAACATAGGGATTCTTATCTCTAATAGGGTGTAATCTCATTTATAACTTCCCATCCGGTCGAGGAAGTATAATGGTTGCTGAAAAATAATTCCCACTCTTCTCATCCATACCGTGATAACAGTGGGGGAAAATCCAAGTAGTATATGGGAGCCAACAATGATACAAGTTTCCTGTGGGAGTCGCTGCGCATAGCTGGTTACTTCCATAGAAACTTGTATCATTTTGCCTCTATACTACATGTACTACTACAGGAGTGATCATTGCTTTGACACATAAACAGATTTAATATCAGTAGCCTATTTCATCAACATTGCAAAGTATACTTTAGTACAAAGTATACTTTGAGGGAGAAATTTTCAATTTTTTTAAAAATTTATTAATTTTTATTATACTGAATTTATTACATTATCACAGCCAATTTGGCTGTGATAATGTAATAAATTCAGTATAATAATTCTGCATACTTTTAATCATCAAATATATGCATTTGTTAGTTCTATATGAAATAATGCATTTCAGGAAAAATAAATGATTACTCCCTCAAAGTATACTTTGCTAGTAAAGTATACTTTGCAATGTTGATGAAATAGGCTACTGAAAGAGTTTCATAGGTCAGAATAAAAATTTCATGCCCATTTTTTACCTTTGACCTCTAAGTGTAACCTGGTGGCGAAGCATTTTAAAATCCAGTCATCGATTTGGAAGATATAAAATTTCAAGTGGAAACGAAATATCATGCGCATTTTTTACCTTTGATTTCCAAGTGTGACCTTGACCTTCAATGCAGACACGTGACACTGTTCGATCAATAGTTGCAGCCTGTAGCTCTGTGATCCTCCCGTACCGTACTTATCAGTTATAGTTCCTCCCACAGCATTCCCCTGTAGAGTAGCGAATCAGATATGATTTGCACTTTAGATAGTAATTATGACATTTTTTAAATATCTTACAATTGAAATCTGTGTTAGAATTAGGAAACTGAGACAAACTAACACTTCTAAAGTAGTTTTTATCCTTACAGAATATCCAGAGAATAAAATGTTGTCTATTTAGAAACTAGGGTCCAACAAAAATATTTCAAGTGAGTTTTGGCTAGTAATGATTTGGTCTCTAGTGGATTCTAGCTTAAATTTACTTAGTAGGTCATGTGCGTTGGTAAATTTTATGAAATAATTAATGTAATATGCTAGTTTCATAATACCGACATTTACTTCATATAAAAAAGATACAAACTTGCTCATAATTAACATTTGAAGTGCGAACTCTGGTACATACGGCACAGGAGGGTCACAGAGTTACATGCTGCAACTATTCGATCGTGAGCCCGAGAGGTGATTTAAATTATGAATATGAAGCCTATAGCCCAGTAAAAAATTTAAGCTCAAGGCATACAACATTAGAGTGTGCTGTTGTACTTTATGTAGGCATAGAAAACTGCATTTATGTGCCCAGTACCCAACTCCGTGCATCCGAAACTAGATATGTCAAGAAATCATGGCAGATTCCCTGATGGGCGTGTTTGCAGACTAGTCTACACCCGTACAGTTTAATACTACAATAGGTTACATGAAAAATATATACAAATGGTATTGTAAACAGTGGGTTACATAGGGTACAAGCATATAAAATAGACTACAACATCTACAATACAATGGGTTGTTACATAGGGTACAGGGAAACAAAATAGTCTACAGCATCTACAATATAGTAAAATGGGTTACATAGGGTACAGTGGCACAAAATAGTCTACAGCATCTACAATAGGGTACAATGGGTTACATAGGGTACAGGGGCACAAAATAGTCTACAACATCTACAATAGGGTACAATGGGTTGCATAGGGTACAAGGGCACAAATGGTCTACAGCATCTACAATAGGGTACAATGGGTTACATAGGGTACAAGGGCACAAAATAGCCTACAACATCTACATTAGGGTACAATGGGGTACAAGGGCACACAATAGCCTACAACATCTACATTAGGGTACAATAGGGTAGAATGGGTTACATGGGGTACAAGGGCACAAAATAGTCTACAACATCTACAATAGGGTACAATGGGTTACATAGGGTACAAGGGCAGAGAATAGTCTACAACATCTACAATAGGGTACAATGGGGTACATAGGGTACAAGGGCACAAAATAGCCTACAACATCTACATTAGGGTACAATAGGGTAGAATGGGTTACATGGGGTACAAGGGCACAAAATAGTCTACAGCGTCTACAATAGGGTACGATAGGTTAGGCATCAATGATCATGGTACGGTTGAAAATAGCCAAAATTGACTGCTTTTCTGAGGGCAGCGGGTGACCTATACAAGAGCTCCACGGAGCAAAATGTCCCGCCTGGCGCAGTTTGATAGTATATATGGAGCTTGTATTAACCTTGGGGTTAGTGAGCACCATGGGCTTTCTGTAGAATGATGCGGGATGTTGTTACAAATGCCTGTATGGAATATTAAAGCATAAACTGAGCGTTAACTTTTCCAAACACGTAAATTTCTAAGTCAGTGACCTCGACCTTTGGGGTTAGCGGGCACCATGGGCTTTCTGTAGAATGATGGGCTTTCTGTAGAATGATGCGGGATGTTGTTACAAATGCATGTATGGAATATTAAAGCATAAACTGAGCGATAATTTGTAAGTCAGTGACCTTGACCTTTGGGGTTAGCGGGCACCATGGGCTTTCTGTAGAATGATACGGCATGTTGTTACAAATGCATATATGGAATATTAAAGCATAAAGTGAGCGTTAACTTTTCCAAACACGGAAATTTCTATGTCAGTGACCTTGACCTTTGGGGTTAGCGGGCACCATGGGCTTTCTGTAGAATGATGGGCTTTCTGTAGAATGATGCGGGATGTTGTTACAAATGCATATATGGCATATTAAAACATAAACTGAGCGTTAACTTTTTCAAACACGGAAATTTCTAAGTCAGCGACCTTGACCTTTGGGGTTTGCAGGCACCATGGGCTTTCTGTAGAATGATGCGGGATGTTGTAACAAAAGCATGTATGGAATATTAAAGCATAAACTGAGCGCTAACTTTTGCAAACACGCAAATTTCTAATTCAGTGACCTTGACCTTTGGGGTTAGCAGGCACCATGGGATTTCTGTAGAATGATGCGGGATGTTGTTACAAATGCATGTATGGAATATAAAAGCATAAACTGAGCGTTAACTTTTCTAAACACGGAAATTTCTAAGTCAGCAACCTTGACCTTTACGGTTTGCGGGCACCATGGGCTTTCTGTAGAATGATGCGGGATGTTGTTACAAATGCATGTATGGAATATTAAAGCATACATAAATTGAGCGTTAACTTTTCCAAACACGGAAATTTCTAAGTCAGCGACCTTGACCTTTGGGGTTTGCGGGCACCATGGGCTTTCTGTAGAATGATGCGGGATGTTGTTACAAATGCCTGTATGGAATATTAAAGCATAAACTGAGCGTTAACTTTTCCAAACACGGAAATTTCTATGTCAGTGACCTTGACCTTTGGGGTTAGCGGGCAACATGGGCTTTCTGTAGAATGATGCGGGATGTTGTTACAAATGCATGTATGGAATATCAAAGCATAAACTAAGAGTTAACTTTTCCAAACACGGAAAGTTCAGAGCTGCCAACCCCATGTCGGTCACAGGAGGAACATGGAGAGAAAAGGGGGTTATTTTCCGGAACACCACATATGTTTTCCGGAACACAAATCAGTACTCACGTATATGCATAAATTAACTTTTTTAGAGCCTTGGCCCTCGTTTCGGCCTCCAGGACCAACCGAAAAATCACAATTACACTGCTTGCAAGACGCAAATTCATCACCGCGCTTCGACAGGACCAAATTGGGCCATGTCTCGCTGTAATCATTGATGAACAGATGTGTTCTCCTAACTTCTTCGATAAAAATACCCAAATTCGTTGGCTGCACGCTTTGGAGCAGACATTTTATGAATTTACGTGATGAATAAATCAATATCGCTGAGCGCTTGAAACTACTATTACTACACAACAAGAATCGAAATGGTAAGCGCCTCGGCAAGTATGATTACGGGTAAATAAAAAAATAGGATTTATTGGCAGAATTGTGAAACGAAATTATTATTTCCAGATATTCCCGCGCTGATTTTTTTAAAAATCGTACTTTTTAATTGTTATCCGTACTTCCGTATTTCTAACGTATTTTCCGGAACAAATACGGAAAAATCGTAACAGTTGGCAGCTCTGAAAGTTCTAAGTCAGTGACCTTGACCTTTGGCGTTAGCAGGCACCATGGGCTTTCTGTAGAATGATGCGGGATGTTGTTACAAATGCATGTATGGAATATTAAAGCATAAACTGAACGTTAACTTTTCCAAACGAATATTAAAGCATAAACTGAGCGTTAACTTTTCCAAACATGGAAATTTCTAAGTCAGTGACCTTGACATTTGGGGTTAGCGGGCAACATGGGCTTTCTGTAGAATGATGCGGGATGTTGTTACAAATGTATGTATGGAATATTAAAGCGTAAACTGAGCATTAACTTTTGCAAACACGGAAATTTCTAAGTCAGCGACCTTGACCTTTGGGGTTAGCGGGCACCATGGGCTTTCTGGAGAAAGATGCGGGATGTTGTTACAAATGCATGTATGGAATATTAAAGCATTCCATTGAGGGAAACAGAAGTTACAATGAATTAACCTGAGCGTTAAGTTTTAGAAACAGAGCTAAACGCAAAAACTTAACGTTGAATGCATGTGAAAAGTATGTCAATGAACCATGAAAAGTAGGTGAAGGTCACATGGGTTCCCTCTGTGTGAGATGGTTACACCACAGTGTTGATGTATACCAAGTATAAAAATCACCGCCTCTCACAATCAGTTAAGGAGGCTCTTGCGACACATATTGAACAAGAAACGAGGCAAAGCCACGAAGGCCAGGTTTTTTCCAAGCATGGACATTGGATAACATAATTATACCCACTTTTTGTAGACTAGATGGCCGTGGCCTGCATGTCGCGCCTTGGGGCGAGGCATGGACACTAAAAAAATAGATATAGTAGATGAAAAAACTTTAACGAAAAAACTTTAACTGGACACACGGATGGACGCCAAAATGCCGACGATATCCGCTTCCGCAAGCGGGTGCGACAATGATGATAAACACCCATGTGAAGTATCAAGGTAATGGGTGAAGCAGTTGCAGAGATATAGTACACGAAAAAACTTTAACAAATAAATTCAAAGTAATTTGACCTTGACATTGCGCACAGGGGCCGCACGGGTGGGGGTTAGAATGAAAATATGGACGATGATAAACACCCATGTGAAGTTTCAAGGTAATGGGCGAAGCAGTTGCAGAGATATAAGAAAATATACGTATAACGAAAAAGTTTTAACCAAAAAATTTAACCAGATGTACGTTAAAAAGTTAACGTTGAAAATGGCTAAGTCAATTACGTAGAAATAATAGGTGAAGGTAAAAAAATGGTCACATGTTGGATAGTTGTATGTGGTAGGCACCACTTGGTTATGAAGCTGTGAAAGTTTGGTGGTCCTAGGTGGTACAGTACCAAAGAAATGGACTTAAACACGAAAACTTAATATTGTAAACACGAAAACTTAACATTGAAAATGGCTAAGTCGACTGCGCGGAAAAAATGGGTCAAGTTAAAAAACAAGAAACGAGGCAAAGCCACGAAGGCCAGGTTTTTTCCAACGTATGCCAAAATGCCGACGATATCGCGCTTTCTGCAAGCGGGTGCGACAATGATGATAAACACCCATGTTAAGTATCAAGGTAATGGGTGAAGCAGTTGCAGAGATATAGTACACAAAAAAACTTTAACAAAAAAATTCAAAGTAATTTGACCTTGACATTGGGCACAGGGGCCGCACGGTTGGGGGGGTAGAATGAAAATATGGATGATGATAAACACCCATGTGAAGTTTCAAGGTAATGGGCGAAGCAGTTGCAGAGATATAGTATAACAAAAAAAATTTAACCAAAAAACTTTAACCAGACGTACGTTAAAAAGTTAACGTTGAAAATGGCTAAGTCAATTACGTAGAAATAATAGGTGAAGGTAAAAACAAGAAACGAGGCAAAGCCACGAAGGCCAGGTTTTTTCCAAGCATAGACACTTGGATAACATAATTATACCCACTTTTTGTAGACTAGATGGCCGTGGCCTGCATGTCGCGCCTTGGGGCGAGGCATGGACACTAAAAAAATAGATATAGTAGATGGAAAAACTTTAACCAAAAAACTTAAACCGGACACACGGACGAACGGACGGACGTATGCCAAAATGCCGACGATATCGCGCTTTCCGCAAGCAGGTGTGACAATGATGATAAACACCCATGTGAAGTATCAAGGTATTGGGTGAAGCAGTTGCAGAGATATAGTACACGAAAAACTTTAACAAAAAAATCAAAGTAATTTGAACTTGACATAGGGCACAGGATCGCGCTTTCCGCAAGCAGGTGCGACAATGATGATAAACACCCATGTGAAGTATCAAGGTATTGGGTGAAGCAGTTGCAGAGATATAGTACACGAAAAAACTTTAACAAAAAAATTCAAAGTAATTTGAACTTGACATAGGGCACAGGATCGCGCTTTCCGCAAGCAGGTGCGACAATGATGATAAACACCCATGTGAAGTATCAAGGTATTGGGTGAAGCAGTTGCAGAGATATAGTACACGAAAAAACTTTAACAAAAAAATTCAAAGTAATTTGAACTTGACATAGGGCACAGGATCGCGCTTTCCGCAAGCAGGTGCGACATGATGATAAACACCCATGTGAAGTATCAAGGTATTGGTGAAGCAGTTGCAGAGATATAGTACACGAAAAAACTTTAAACAACAAAAAATTCAAAGTAATTTGACCTTGACATTGGGCACAGGATCGCGCTTTCCGCAAGCAGGTGCGACAATGATGATAAACACCCATGTGAAGTATCAAGGTATTGGGTGAAGCAGTTGCAGAGATATAGTACACGAAAAAACATTAACAAAAAAATTCAAAGTAATTTGACCTTGACATTGGGCACAGGGGCCGCACGGTTGAGGGTTAGAATGAAAATATGGATGATGATAAACACCCATGTGAAGTTTCAAGGTAATGGGCGAAGCAGTTGCAGAGATATAGTATAATGAAAAAGTTTTAACCAAAAAACTCTAACCAGACGTACGTTAAAAGTTAACGTTGAAAAATGGCTATGTCAATTACGTAGAAATAATAGGTGAAGGTAAAAAAATGGTCACATGTTGGATAGTTGTATGTGGTAGGCACCCCTTGGTTATGAAGCTGTGAAAGTTTGGTGGTCCTAGGTGGTACAGTACCAAAGAAATGGACTTAAACACGAAAACTTAACATTGTAAACGCGAAAAACTTAACATTGAAAATGGCTAAGTCGACTGCGCGAAAAAAAGGAAAAAATGGGTGAAGTTAAAAACAAGAAACGAGGGCAAAGCCACGAAGGCCAGGTTTTTTCCAAGCATAGACACTTGGATAACATAATTATACCCACTTTTTGTAGACTAGATGGCCGTGGTCTGCATGTCGCGCCTTGGGGCGAGGTCGGATGGACACTAAAAAAATAGATATAGTAGATGGAAAAACTTTAACCAAAAAACTTTAACCGGACACACGGACGAACGGACGGACGTATGCCAAAATGCCGACGATATCGCGCTTTCCGCAAGCAGGTGCGACAATGATGATAAACACCCATGTGAAGTATCAAGGTATTGGGTGAAGCAGTTGCAGAGATATAGTACACAAAAACTTTAACAAAAAAATTCAAAGTAATTTGACCTTGACATTGGGCACAGGATCGCGCTTTCCGCAAGCAGGTGCGACAATGATGATAAACACCCATGTGAAGTAATCAAGGTATTGGGTGAAGCAGTTGAGAGATATAGTACACGAAAAAACTTTAACAAAAAAATTCAAAGTAATTTGACCTTGACATTGGGCACAGGATCGCGCTTTCCGCAAGCAAGAGTGCGACAATGATGATAAACACCCATGTGAAGTATCAAGGTATTGGGTGAAGCAGTTGCAGAGATATAGTACACAAAAAAACTTTAACAAAAAAATTCAAAGTAATTTGACCTTGACATTGGGCACAGGATCGCGCTTTCCGCAAGCAGGTGCGACAATGATGATAAACACCCATGTGAAGTATCAAGGTATTGGATGAAGCAGTTGCAGAGATATAGTACACGAAAAAACGTTAACAAAAAAATTCAAAGTAATTTGACCTTGACATTGGGCACAGGATCGCGCTTTCCGCAAGCAGGTGCGACAATGATGATAAACACCCATGTGAAGTATCAAGGTATTGGATGAAGCAGTTGCAGATATAGTACACGGAAAAAAACTTTAACAAAAAAATTCAAAGTAATTGGGACCCCTTGACATTGGGCACAGGATCGCGCTTTCCGCAAGCAGGTGCGACAATGATGATAAACACCCATGTGAAGTATCAAGGTATTGGGTGAAGCAGTTGCAGAGATATAGTACACGAAAAAACTTTAACAAAAAAATTCAAAGTAATTTGACCTTGACATTGGGCACAGGATCGCGCTTTCCGCAAGCAGGTGCGACAATGATGATAAACACCCATGTGAAGTATCAAGGTATTGGGTGAAGCAGTTGCAGAGATATAGTACACAAAAAAACTTTAACAAAAAAATCAAAGTAATTTGACCTTGACATTGGGCACAGGGGCCGCAACGGTTGGGGGTTAGAATGAAAATATGGATGATGATAAAACACCCATGTAAGTTTCAAGGTAATGGGCGAAGCAGTTGCAGAGATATAGTACAACAAAAAAGTTTTAACCAAAAAACTCTAACCAGACGTACGTTAAAAAGTTAACGTTGAAAATGGCTAAGTCAATTACGTAGAAAGAATATAGGTGAAGGTAAAAAAATGGTACATGTTGGATAGTTGTATGTGGTAGGCACCCCTTGGTTATGAAGCAGTGAAAGTTTGGTGGTCCTAGGTGGTTCAGTTCCAAAGTAAATGGACTTAAACACGAAAACTTAACATTGTAAACGCGAAAACTTAACATTGAAAAATGGCTAAGTCGACTGCGCGGAAAAAATGGGTGGTTAGTAAAGTTAAAAAAAAAGTAACATGTTGGATAGTGATATGTGGTGGGTACCCCTTGATTATGAAGCTGTGAAAGTTTGGTGGTCCTAGTGGTACAGTACCAAAGAAATGGACTTAAACACGAAAACTTAACATTGTAAACGCGAAAACTTAACATTGAAAATGGCTAAGTCGACTACGCGGAAAAAATGGGTGAAGTTAAAAAAAAAGTAACATGTTGGATAGTGATGTGGTGGGCACCCCTTGATTATGAAGCTGTGAAAGTTTGGTGGTCCTAGGTGGTACAGTAACAAAGAAATGGACTCAAACACGAAAACTTAACATTGATTGTGGACGCCGCCCGCCGCCCGCCGCCCGCCCGCCGCCCGCCCGCCCGGCTTTCGCCAATCCATAGCCTGGATTTTTTTCAAAAAACTGGCTAAAAAAAGTAATCATGTTGGATAGTGTATGTGGTGGGTACCCCTTGATTATGAAGAATGTGAAATGTTTGGTGGTCATAGGTGGTACAGTACCAAAGAAATGGACTTAAACACGAAAACTTAACATTGTAAACGCGAAAAAACTTAACATTGAAAATGGCTAAGTCGACTAACGCGGAAAAAAATGGGTGTGAAGTTAAAAAAAAAAAAGTAACATGTTGGGTAGTGATATGTGGTGGGCACCCCTTGATTATGAAGCTGTGAAAGTTTGGTGGTCCTAGGTGGTACAGTAACAAAGAAATGGACTCAAACACGAAAACTTAACATTGATTGTGGACGCCACCCGCCGCCCGCCGCCGGCTTTCGCCAATCCAATAGCCTGGATTTTTTTCTCAAAAAACCTGGCTAAAAATGGTCACATGTTGGATAGTTTTATGTGGTAGGCACCCCTTGGTTATGAAGCTGTGAAAGTTTGGTGGTCCTAGGTGGAGCTGGTGAGTGGTGTCTAGGTGGTACAAAGTACAGGGCAATGGACTTAAACACGAAAAACTTAACATTGTAAACGCGAAAACTTAACATTGAAAATGGCTAAGTTGACTGCGCGGAAAAAATGAGGTCAATGTTAAAAAAAAATAACATTGTTGGATTGTAATATGTGGTGGGCACCCCTTGATTATGAAGCTAGTAAAGTTTTGGTGGTCCTAGGTGGTACAGTAAACAAAGAAATGGACTCAAACACAAAAACTTAACATTGTAAACGCGAAAACTTAACATTGAAAATGGCTAAGTCAACTGCGCGGAAAAAATGGGTCAAGTTAAAAAAAAATAAAAGTAACATGTTGGATAGTAATATGTGGTGGGCACCCCTTGATTATGAAGCGTGAAAGTTTGGTGGTCCTAGGTGGTACAGTAACAAAGAAATGGACACAAACACGAAAACTTAACATTGATTGTGGACGCCGCCCGCACCCGCCCGGCTTTCGCAATCCAATAGCCGGATTTTTTTTCAAAAAACCTGGCTAAAACTAAAAAAAGTAACATGTGGATAGTGATATGTGGTGGGCACCCTTGATTATGAAGCTGTGAAAGTTGGTGGTCCTAGGTGGTACAGTAACAAAGAAATGGACTCAAAAACTTTAACGTAAAACTTAACATTGATTGTAAGCACGCCGCCCGAAAAACCGTCCCGGCTTTCGCCAACAATCCATAGCCTGGATTTTTTTTCTAAAAACCCCTGCTAAAAAATGTAACATGTTGGAAATTATGTGATACAGTGGTGGCTCCCCCTTCGATTTAAATGAAGCTGTGAAAGTTTGGTAGCCTGGTCCTTAGACCTAGGTGGTACAGTACCAGAAATCGTACTGGACTTAAACACGAAAACTTAACATTGAAAACGCGAAAACTTAACCTTGAAAATGGCTAAGTCGACTGCACTGAAAAAATGTGTGAAGTTAAAAAAAAATTAACATGTTGGGTAGTGATATGTGGTGGGCACCCCTTGATTATGAAGCTGTGAAAGTTTGGTGGTCCTAGGTGGTACAGTAACAAAGAAATGGACTCAAACACGAAAACTTAACATTGATTGTGGACGCCGCCCGCCGCCCACCCGCCGGGCTTTCGACAATCCAATAGCCTGGATTTTTTTTCAAAAAACCTGGCTAAAAATACTGCAAATGAAGTACAAATCGCGCGCCACAATAAAAATGCAGTAACCGCATCAGATGTGTTCAATTAATTTTTTACAAAGTTACACCCACCAACCTATTTTTGGCCAGAAATTTCAACATGACTGAATTTGTCGGAATTGTTTTCATGAAAACATGAGGCACAGATACTTTTTTATGTCTTGTTCTATCACTTGTAACACCACACCATTTCTTGAAAATGATTCCAAAGCGGGGTCATAACCACCTCAAATTTTGCTACAAATGCCCGAAAAATACCTTAAATTCTGACGCAAAACCGTACTGGCGAGACAGCATAGCATGCGCCATTTTACAAGATGTCAAAATCAACCGGAGTTAATATTCAGTTTCGTAGAATTATGAAATACTCTAAAAAATACACCTAGTCAAGCACAACATCTACAATAGGTTACATAGGGTACATGGGCACATAATAGTCTACAACATCTACAATGGGTTACATAGGGTACAAGGGCACATAATAGTCTACAACATCTACAATAGGTTACATAGGGTACAAGGGCACAACATAGCCTACAACATCTACAATAGGTTACATAGGGTACAAGGGCACATAATAGTCTACAACATCTACAATAGGTTACATAGGGTACAAGGGCACAACATAGCCTACAACATCTACAATAGGTTACATAGGGTACAAGGGCACATAATAGTCTACAACATCTACAATAGGTTACATAGGGTACAAGGGCACATAATTAGTCTACAACATCTACAATAGGTTACATAGGGTACAAGGGCACAACATAGCCTACAACATCTACAATAGGTTACATAGGGTACAAGGCCACATAATAGTCTACAACATCTACAATAGGTTACAGAGGGTACAAGGGCACATAATAGTCTACAACATCTACAATAGGTTACATAGGGTACAAGGGCACAACATAGCCTACAACATCTACAATAGGTTACATAGGGTACAAGGGCACAACATAGCCTACAAGGGTACAAGGGCACATAATAGTCTACAACATCTACAATAGGTTACATAGGGTACAAGGGCACAACATAGCCTACAACATCTACAATAGGTTACATAGGGTACAAGGGCACATAATAGTCTACAACATCTACAATAGGTTACATAGGGTACAAGGGCACATAATAGTCTACAACATCTACAATAGGTTACATAGGGTACAAGGGCACAACATAGCCTACAACATCTACAATAGGTTACATAGGGTACAAGGGCACAACATAGCCTACAACATCTACAATAGGTTACATAGGGTACAAGGGCACATAATAGTCTACAACATCTACAATAGGTTACATAGGGTACAAGGGCACAACATAGCCTACAACATCTACAATAGGTTACATAGGGTACAAGGGCACAACATAGCCTACAACATCTACAATAGGTTACATAGGGTACAAGGGCACATAATAGTCTACAACATCTACAATAGGTTAAATAGGGTACAAGGGCACATAATAGTCTACAACATCTACAATAGGTTACAGAGGGTACAAGGGCACATAATAGTCTACAACATCTACAATAGGTTACATAGGGTACAAGGGCACAACATAGCCTACAACATCTACAATAGGGTACAATGGGTTACATAGGGCACAAGGGCACAACATAGCCTACAACATCTACATTAGGGTACACTGGGTTACATAAGGTCAGGGCTCCAGATCAGGAATTAGTAATTGAGTATTTTCACTCCATCATATCTGAAACAATTGGGTATTTCAATATTTGAATTGGGTAAAATAAAATCACACTACTGTTTACACATCAACAGACAGCTTATTGAATAGTTTTCTTCGAAATGAAAACATGTCTTGGAGACAATTACTGGGTTACATAAGGTCAGGGCTCCAGATCAGGAATTAGTAATTGAGTATTTTCACTCCATCATATCTGAAACAATTGGGTATTTCAATATTTGAATTGGGTAAAAATAAAATCACACTACTGTTTACACATCAACAGACAGCTTATTGAATAGTTTTCTTCGAAATGAAAACATGTCTTGGAGACAATTCTAATTAAATACCAAGATGTGTTTTCATGGAAAGTAAGAAAAAATAGGCCATATTTGTGGTCTGTTTATTGTTTTCTGTAGCATGATAAAGGTACCACAAATTTGTTATTGCTTTTTGATATGCGCCAATTCTGATTTCAATTGTGTTTTTGGCAATTTTAATTGGGTATTTACGCAAATACGTAGCTTATCTGGAGCTCTGTAGGGTACAAGGGCACAAAATAGTCTACAGCATCTATATTATAGTATTATAAGGTACAATGAGTAACATAGAGCACAAAATAGTCTGCAGGCACACACAATGACATGTTTACGGTACAATAGGGTATGATGGGTTACATTGGGTACAAGCATACACAAGATTAGGGCCGCTGCCCGCATGTCGTGGCCGCCCGCCGAGGCTTGATAGTATACCAAAAAACATTAACCAAAATAAAACATGTACGGACGGACGTAAACCAATCTGCAATGATTTCTTGCCATAGAATGATAGATATGATGGCAAAAAAATGCCACCCACAAAAACCCATTACATTGCGAAAAAGAACCTTTACCTTTAAAATGTTGCAAAAAGTACCTCTTTCACTGAGTCAGGAAAGATCTATGCTTCATTCCTAATTGTTTTTTATATCGCAATTTCACATTCAAACACTTTTATTTTTATTATTTGACTAATTTTGAACTACCTTTAACTACCGGAATTTGGAAATTTGTTGTTGTTGTTGATTATAAAATGACATCCAGACGCTTATTTTTTGGCACCGGGTGACCCTCCGGGTGAATGCTCCACTGGATTTTTTTAAACGAGAGTGTCTGAAACGCACTCTGCTGCATTCTGAGGCATCGAATTCTTATTCTAATTACTGAACTTTCTTCTTACTTTTTAAGAATGAAATTCACCCTGGCATTGACCAATATTCAATCAAAATTAATTAACCAAGGACCATAATTATACCTTAATACAGCTCGATTTGGTGACGCTGTAAAATATTCGATCCATCTGTTGCGAGAGCGATTGAATGAATTGCACAACGATTTTCTTTATTTTTGAACAAAACAAAAATAATGCTGACATTTTTATAGAAATCCGGGAGTTTTTATTACATTTTCTGGAGACCGGGAGATAAGCCTTGATTTCTGGAGACTCTCGGAAATTCAGGTAGACTTGGCATGTCTGGTATTGGTTGGCGTCTCTGAAATACTCACCATGACAAGTGTATCCCTGGAAGAAAATACCCCGCAGTAGTTTACCACAAACATCACAGATTTTCGGCTCAGTAAATGACGTCATAAAAAAGTTTTTTGCACGCAGCAGGCTGGGTGTTTGTCTCTGTAAACAAACAACATGAACTAGAACTGTGACTGGAGAAATGGGGCTTATGGGATTACTGACCCGTGTAGTTCCTGATCAAATAGTACACACCTGTAGTGCATACTGTACTATACGTGATACACAATAAACCAGATGTATCGATAATAGTCACAGAGAATACTGCAAGCAGTCAGAGATTATACAATCATCAACATATTAACATGTACATGATCGTCCATTCATTGTACCCAACCATCAGTGAAGGCTAACCCTTACAATGCTGAGTTCATTTTTTGTCGTCTGCCGTTTATACTTTATTTTCCATTTTTGTCATCAAACGCATGGTTTAACAACTCTTTAGAAATTAGACATGAGTCTAAAGTGCTGTTAAACTATGTTTTCATTGAGGAAGGAGACAAAATATAAAACAACAGCAGACAACCATTTTTGTTTCTTGCATTCTAAGGGTTAAACAGTTTTATTAAACTATTTACTTTCCATATTTCTCATCAAGGTCATGCTTTGGCAACACTGTTGAAGTTCTGCCAAACCACGTTGTTAAATTGAGAAGAAAGACAAAATATAAAAAAATATTTATAATCCTTTGTTTTCACTGACGTAATATAAGTATGTGTAATTACCTACAATTCCGCGAGAGCGGCCATTTTGATACCCAAGCGTGTTTACAACGAGGGAGTGAATACTGTTTGTGTTTTACCACAATATACTCGAAAATATCGACCATTTCGGACTATTAACTTAGCTCTACATATATTGACAGTGTGCATTACCTAACTATGGTGAAGAAAGCCGATTCAGCACAGGTTGCGTACAAAGATACACTTGCTGGCGATGTGCGCGTACGGTATGATAATAAAACGTCCGGCTACGGCAGACGGCAATTTTTGTTTCCCACATTCTAAGGGTTAGACTACTTACAGTGACAAATTTATTGTATCTATAGATCCACATTTTCATCATGTCTTCCGTCTTGGCGAAAAACGCGTATGCTTCATCATTTGGAAGGAATGGGTCCACTGAAACATAATCCATGTTCCTCATTATTAAGCCTTTCAACACTATCTATATCATTAGGTGTGCAAACAGTTTAGATCCAGATGAGCGGGTTCGTCACGAGCCGTTTTGTCAAAGGAATGGGTCAAATCTGACGTACACATCAGTTGTTTGCGATTATCAAGCATTTATATGCTGATGGTAGACCATTAATTTCCTTACTGCAAATGATGCATTCTCCTTATTTTTTCTCGGAAGTATATATTTTAATCGTTTCGTCAAATGAATGGGTTCACTGAGAAATAACAATGTGCCTGTCACTGGAGAAATGGGGCTTATGGGTTTTTGCAACCAGTGTAGATCCTTATCAAGTAGCACACTCCCATTTCTCCAGTCACAGCCATATATAAAACCTCCCACCCACCTTGTCCTTGTCGGGTCAATGGAATCTAATCCCGTATTTCACCTGTACGGATGGTGGAAAATTAAAAAAATCAGGACTGAATTTTATTGAATTGGGCCCAGATGTGCTAAGCTGTGACCGAAATAAAATCTCCCTCCCACCGTGTTCTTGTCATGTTAATGGGGTCGAATCCCGTATTTCACACGTACGGATGGTGGAAAATTCAAAAATCAGGACCGAGATGTGCCTAGCTGTGACTGAAATATTGCGAATATTTCTCCAATATCTACTACATGTACTGACACGTCTGTCACCTTCAAAAACTGCTAGGTTGCATTTACATGTAACATATCCGTTTACAAACCCATGGGCATGTAATAGACAATCCACGACAGTTTGGTCCTGTATATATGAACACATTTAATATGTAAAGTGTAGTTAAAAGAGAAACTATTCTACGTCTGTCTGCGGTTATATGGTGTATAATACTCGCATGATGGCATATGATGCCGTCCGGCATGTACACTCTGTCATTCTGCATTTTATGAATACGGAAGGCGTTTAATTTCCACATTAACGTCGGAATCATGCAAACAAAATGGACATATCGGCGAACATACTAAATAAGTATGTAGCTAATTCGTCTAATACCAACTCTGCACAGTCGAAAAAAAAAAGAAATAGTTTCTTAGTCTCCGTTTCTAAGGACATGGAAACGAAGAAACGAATCGAAACAAGAAAATAATTTTAACTTCCTTAATCGTCCTATACATGCGACGTAGATACGAAAAGACGAAACGTCAGGTTGTAAAATGTAATGTGTATCTCTACGCCGCGTGGAAACGAACACACCAATGTAAAGTGTGTCTAAGTTAATCTCTTCGGGTAGTTACGAACAGTAACTCTTGCAATCTTCACCCGCACCGTCCGGGTGAAAATTCAAGAGTTACAGTTCATAACTACTCGTCGAGGCTTAGAAATGAAGAGACAACATTTCCCCAACTGGCCACCATAGCTGGCCGATGTGATAGCGTGCCGCTTTCGGATAATGCATTCGGAATGTCTCGTTCTATAAGCAGCAGACCGTGCCATGATTATGTAATTTTTTAAAAATAGCTTTCAATTTTCAGCTGGCGCTTTTAAAGGCACCGGTCCAGTTGGTATACAAAATCCTTGGTATTTTCGTATGAGATTCGCAAACAGTCTAAAAATAAGAGTATACTGTACAATACTGTAAATTATTGATACATTTCAGAGAAAAATATAACAAATACGGCGTTAATATATGAGCCGCGAAAACCGGGCTTAATGACACAATTTTCAGTTTTTCGCGTATTCTGAATTGTACATCTTTTAAAAGCCATATGCCGCAAAGATTATCTATGTGTCCCAATTATTGTTCATTGTAGAAGTATTTTTATGAGGCGTGGGAAAAACTTATATGACGTTTTAGATCAATGACGTCGAAATTGCGACGTTTTTATCAACGGCGTATACAAGGGGTGATGATCAAATACTCGGACAAGTCCTATATATTTGTCATCTTTTATCGCATGTCAACCAAATTTGGATATCTCGTAGCCTGGCCAAGTGTCTCCCATTAGGCCGAGACAAAGTATGAAAATAATGTCCATAGCCCGTGTTGCAGTTGCTAATGTAACGTCATGTTTTGGATTGCGGCCCAAGTAATGTAATTTCGTATGAATACTTTTCAAATAAGGCAGAGTGAGAAGTGTTGGCGTTTCCCTGTTGTTTGCTGCTGTCTGAAATAATTTTGGGGAATAATAGCGACATTATTTAACATTTCGTATGCGACGAAATATTTTAAAAATCTGACATCATGACCGGAAATGACGAAGTTCACCGACTGCCAGCTCTGTGTAAGAGAATATGCCGGAAAAAAACAACATATTATATTAAAGTTTGTATTTTAACACAAAACACGAGATATTGATGATGAGAGAAAGTCCATCATCGGGATGAAAATATACGAACGATGCAGTCGGATAGACAATGTACATGAAGGCGCGAAAGGCTAGGCCAGACATGGACGTACAAAAGTGACGTCGTCAGACGGTGTGACCCAAAGTAAAAGTCTTGGTCGACTGACAACTTTTCGGTTGAACTCATTGCGTGATTAAAAAGATTTAAAATTAAAAAGATTCAAATATGAGGAGACATATGGCTAGGTGGATCCCAATGATGGTGAACATGTAGCAGAAGGCCAGACGAGTTACCAATTTCTCTCGAGTTTTAGTATAGTTGAAATGACATCTGTACATTTTTCCAATTGAGTGGTTACAGTGGATGAACCTATTATCAAATATCGTCGATTGAGGCGTTATTCAATCGTCCATATTCTCCCAATCTTGCCCCATGTGATTTCATTTTTTAATACCGTACACGAACAGCCGCATAAAGGGAATCCACTTAGACAACATCAGCAGTCAATAATGTTACTGTTGGTATTTCAGGTGGTATGTTTGAACAAAGGTGAATTGCATTACCTGACTTAGCTGTCAGAAGTGCATCTAGTATAAAACAAAGATGTTGTACCGTTTATTTTGAAAAAATAATAACCCATTGTGCGAGCATGAATGAAAGCCTGGACATGTTCTTCTTCCATTGAACAATATGGAGCATAACATTAACATAACGTCATTTTGACGTCGGGCCCCATATCGCGTGATGACGTTGTGTTGGTAACGATACAATTGCCCATGATATATTAATGATGAGTTGTGCATATGACATCGATGAAGCATTTATCAATCATCATGGATGTGAATTTTCAGTTAACCCAAGGCATATAGATGTTGTAGCATAATAATACAGGTTATTCAACCAACACTGGAAATCGAAAACTCTTACAAGCAACCTATCCGCGATGATCGGTGGCTGGTAATAATGTGATGTGTTGTCAGTTTCAACATTAGCCACACGAGTGACCGTACAACTTTATGTACATAGTGTGCTTGAAAATCTTCTAAAATTATCCCGCGGGACCATAACCCAAACCACGTAAATATAATACATAATTGGATGTTGCAATTGCAGGTTATGCATATGGGATGCCCATTCCCCATATACATCCGCCACAGCTGGAAGCTCATTTTAGATATGTGTGACGAATGACTTTCATATCATGATAAAGTGGTGTTATTTTAATTACTACAGACCAACATAAATAGAAAGAAGTGATAAAAAGATCACGTAAAAACTTTCACTCTCTTTTTCTTTTAATTTCGATATGAAATACATTTCAGACACACCGATTGGCATTCAGGGATGAACTATGTTCCCAAGGTGCGCTTGTCCCCGAATCCCCAATCCGGATCATATGATTGTGCCCACACGTAATTTTCACGATACTTGTTTTCTATTCCAATATTATATCATAAGTATGTGTACGGAATTGCTGCAAAGGGAGTATTTGTTTGTAGACATTTCACGTGTACATCTGCAGTAGGCCGCTTATAACATTAACTTTGTGACAAAACACGACGTCGGGCAGATTTGGTAGCGTGATACCTTATAATTGTCGCCGTGTGTCTTTCTTGAGGATCGCATTACCATCGCCTGATATACATTATTATGCAGTCAAGTGATAAGCTGGTGATTTGATACTACAAATCGTGCGAAAAGCAAGTTTATGACCATCAAATTTCCAATTAATTTCAAGACTTTTCGAAAACTCCACCGACCTCACTGTATGTTTTGTGCATTATGTATTGCTTATACACAAACAATCAAGAAGCTGCATTGAAATCACTGATTCTGAATCTATTAGAGAGATTTTGAAAATACAAATTCAATACAAACCCCGGATATATATGTCAGTATATAGCTGAGTGTCTACCTCTGTTTATGATAAAATGAGTGGCATTAAATGGCATATCATTCACTAAGTACTGGCTATAATTGTTCAAAAGTCTCAATTTACCAACATAATAGGTGGTAATATCGCTGGCATACACTAGGTTCATATTTAAGGTTATTTAGGAATCAAAGTGCAGTGTAAGTGAAGACTTCGCTGATATATAGCCAGTTAAATTGTTCGTTGGCATTAAGCCCGGTTTTCGTATGGCGCGGCCCATATATTGTATAGAGTTTAAATTTACGTATTTTATTTGATCACACTTAGTAATTAAGAGTTATATGTCAATGAATAATTTCAAAGGACAATATGCAAATTTGATCATGTTCCACATGTTGTGTGTGTGCACATTGAATCCTATCCGTGAAATATATGTACAACGTGGCCTCAGTTAATTGAGTTGAAGTCTAATCAGAGTAACAGGAACGTGTTTACTATTGTTAGCAAATGTGTGAATCGCCATTTATTATTAGCCGATTTATTTATAGATCGGCTATATATTGGTTATCCATTGGTTTGTGAAAAAGTTTGTAACCACCCTTTTCTCCTATATTCGGTAATTTACAAACGCGAATTTTGTTGTATCACTTCCAAATTACATCAACCGGATAATTTTTCATTTTTGGCCATTATCTCTGTTGAAAACTTTAAATATAGCGAAATAACACAATTTGGCTATAAATAAACGTTTTCACTACAATAGTTCGGTAAACTAAAGTTAGGCGGTTTGCAATTTGGCTATAAATAAACACTAAAGTTAGGCGGTTTTCCTTCTAGTCCAGGGGCAATTGTAGGTATATATATAAGATTCCGGCACCTCGTGTTAATTTATGGCACCCGGTGTTTTTATAAACTTGAATGTATAAGGTTTCCAAAAAATCCGGGTGCCATTTTTTAAACCAAGTTCAAGGTCATTTCAAGGTCATTGAACTTTATGCTTGACGGAAGTCGAAAATTGCCAATATATGAGCCAATAGGTCATGATCCTTAACTTGGAAATTGGTGTAAGTTGTTCAAAACATTTCTGATGGATATATTAAAGAATTTACGTAAACTACACTAATATTCAGTATATAATTATCATATTTTCAAGATGGCCGCCAAAAATCGGGTATTTATGAGATTTCGATTCACTTGCTACATATTTGTGTAATGCTAAGCGCCTTCACCTATATTCAAAGGTTAGTTCTTTCAACTGGAATAATATTGTTCACATTTGACTACCATAATTATTGCTATGATCAGATATTAATGACAGCTAAATACAACTGGGAGAATTTGGTTGGGGAGGAAATCAACACTTCTCTCTCTTTTCCCTGAGATTCCGTAACTACTAAAATGTGGACATATATTGAACCCTGATTTGATCGGCCAATAACATCATGCTCTGCATGACTTTTCATTTCGTGATTTGTTCAGTTAGCGCCCAGTGTAAGAGAAACATGTCCGGCCGTCTGTTTCAGACATATTTCACTAAAATACATATTATGACATCTTTGATACATTTTCGAGTTTTTTTTTGCATTTACACATCACTTGGACAATGTATTGACATGAGGATGTGATAACACAGTTATATCACTCGCTAAAGTTCGCGGATTATCTCCTCGTACATGCGGACGAACCGTGATCTAGATGTGGCTTACAATCCAATGTTCTCCATTCTGTCAACGAATCGCACGCATCATGACGTAACATGGCCTCTCATCGTGTTCGCTATGGGTGCACGTACATGCATAGTGAGCACGGTGTGGCTGTTGTTTTATAGCGACGACGAAGAAATGTTTTGGAGACACAGATGAAATTAATTGTATATTTGTGTATGCGACATGAGAACTGGGGCGTCATCTGTCACGAAGCTTCATGTGCACGTTGTCTTCGCTTAAATGGACCTTTCAACCTGGTTCATAGGCTATGAGCCAGTTTCAACGTCATAGTTTTCTGAACATATTTTGTTCATCTAGAAATATCTAACCGGTCAGTCTGTCTCCTTATTTGCTGGCACATATACTGTTTGTTTCAAGAGTGGCACATGATTCAGTGACTACTGTCTGTTTCACGTTTTGCTGCCGACGAACATTTGGCCATTAAACACATTAAATCTAAAATATATTTAAAAGTAAGTACTTTTTCATCAATAACAAAAAATACACTGTAAACAATCGGAACGTCTAAGACGTACCGTAGGACGTTGTTCGTGTTCTAAAATAAAACACCAACTATCATCTGCCGTGCATTTTGAAAACACCATTGTTTCCATGGTGTTTACAATTGTAGAGTCGTTTTGTTTTAGAACGGCGGCGTTTTGCTTTACAACACCATACAATGTGGCAACGTCGAAGGCGTGATAGAAGAAAACAGCAGGCGTTTTAGAGGTCGTTCCAATCAAGCACGCCTTGTGGAATTACTCACAAAAAAATCTCTAAACGAAAAGGTCTGCGTACCTAAGGCTTTCCAAACAAATGTATATGCCATTACCATCTTCATATTCAGTCAAACTTTCATGAATATTCAACGCAGGTCAAAGCCGGTTGTGCAGGTAAAATGTCATAGCGTTCTGACGTCAGTAAGTGACGTAAATTGTGTGATGTATGACACCACATGCGTGTTTGCAACGTCACATTTGTTTCGGCTAATGCTGCCCATCTGGTAGTGGAAACAAAATGGCGAGCAGCATACTGGATCAGCATAGCAAAATTGGTATTAAGCTTGAAGCAGAAATATCCAGTAACATCAATGCAGGTTAGTGTCTTCGTTTAACAGTTAATTTAGTAAATAAGACAGCTATTCCATCAGCAGGGTCTGAGGATTTTACACCTTTTGGCTATATTCGGAATAACTTTTTACCAAACGATCGGAATGTGATAAAATTGTGACACAGTCATAAAATTGTGACACAATTAATCAGCTTGTTTATTTCAAAATCCACATATTTTATTATGACATACGCAAGGCTAGTACTAGTAAAAACCATAAATATATAAGATTGTAGTGTGTCAAATACCACAAAATTGTGTGTATTTGTCATGCGACACACTGGTAGATAAAGCACTGATACATGTACCTGTCTTTGGAATTGTGAGCAGTAAAGTGCTGTAATCTCAGGTTTTAATGGGTTATATTATTAAAGGGGCATTATAGAATTTTTAGAACAAAATATATAAAAAATAGAAATGGATTTTCATCATGGCCCTGCGTAAAGTGGCTTAATGGAAGTTATGTGACGATACTAGGATTGCATTCGCGTTCGATAGACGCATTTCTTGTTCATGTTATTTTGGGAGGTGTTCCATAGCAAAACACCTTGTACTGAATTGTGTTTTAGAGCAAAACATGTTGCGCGTGCAGGCGTTTTAAAAGTGTAACAAGAGAGGTGTTTTGCTTTGAAACATCCTTCATGTTTTGTTTTTAAACATGTTACATGTTCCAAACCAAAACACCTGAAACGTCCTAGACGTTCCATATAAAACACCTGGTGTTTTCTAACCAAACTGTTGGTGTTCCAAAGCAAAACATCTGAGACATCCGAGACGTTCGATAACAAAACACCTGGTGTTTTCTAACCAAACTGTTGGTGTTCCAAAGCAAAACACCTGAAACGTCCTAGACGTTCCATAACTAAACATCTTGTGTTTTCTGGAAAAACTGTTGGTGTTGCAAAGCAAAACACGTGAGACGTCAAACGTGTTCCATAGCAAAACACCTTACACGTGCTGTTTTCAAACATGTTTTAAAAGTGTAACAGAAATGGTGTTTTAATATGTGTGCAATTTGGGAACGTCATTTTTTACAGTGGAACAGACAGTAAATAATAAACTGTGCTGACCATTTCTCCAGTCACATATGAGACACGCCAGCAGATTTTGTAACTTCGGACATCTGCGTAATTTCATGAAATACGCTTACAGAATTTACAATAGTTTCCGTGAATGGCGTCAAAAGTTGAAAATATTTTCAGAGTACATATTCCTCATGTAGATCTGACTTTATTTATAAACAATAATTGTAAATTTTGGAAGCTTATTTAATGAAATTACGCATATGTCCGACGGTACAAAATCACATGGCGTGTCTCATATATACATTGTACATACGGACAGACACGTGTTTAATAAATATCGCAAGTAACCGTCATCGGTGTCGATTTCATGCTGAGTGTGCAGTATAATGGAGTTAGCGTGTGTTTGTGGTTGCGACGGAAACACGATACGTAAATCAGACAAGCCACGTGATTTTTTTACCTGAGAATATGTGCGATTTTTCATGAACAATAGTCACGGAAACTGATATTTTATGTAAATGCCGTCGAAGGGTGGCGATATTTTCATATCAAATCCGCATTTGCTCTGAACATTTCGTCAACTTTCGACTTCATCTACGGAAAATATCGTAATTAATTTTTTTAATTAGTTTTCTAGAGATATCGCAACCGTCATCGGTACAAAATCACATGACTTGCCTCATATGTGGCTGTGACTGGACTTATGACATTTGGATATTCAAGCTCCTGTAGCCTATTTCATCAACATTGCAAAGTATACTTTACTACCAAAGTATACTTTGAGGGAGTAATCATTTATTTTTCCTGAAATACATAATTTCACATAGAACTAACAAATGCATATATTTCATGATTAAAAGTATGCAGAATTATTATACTGAATTTATTACATTATCACAGCCATTAAATGGCTGTGATAATGTAATAAATTCCGTATAATAAAAATTAATAAATTTAAAAAAAAAATGAAAATTTCTCCCTCAAAGTATACTTTGCTACTAAAGTATACTTTGCAATGTTGATGAAATGGGCTACTGGCTGTGACTGGACTTATGACATTTGGATATTCAAGCTCCTGATCTGATACATAACACTTTCCTGAAGCCTACGGAGCCCCGCAGGGGACGTAGATTTTTTGTTTTTATTAATTCGTTCCCTCAATTTAACAATTCGTTCCCACGAATTAACAATTCGTTCCCACGAACTAATAATTCGTTCCCTCAATTTAACAATTCGTTCCCACGAAATAACAATTCGTTCCCACGGGAACGAATTGTTAATTCGTGGGAGTGAATTGTTACATCATGGGAACGAATTGTTAATTCGAGGGAACGAATTGTTAAATTGAGGGAACGAATTGTCATTTCGTGGGAACGAATTGTTAATTCGAGGGAAGGAATTGTTACATCGTGGGAACGAATTGTTAATTCGAGGGAACGAATTGTTAAATTGAGGGAACGAATTGTCATTTCGTGGGAACGAATTGTTAATTCGAAGGAACGCATTGTTATATCGTGGGAACGAATTGTTAATTCGAGGGAACGAATTGTTAAATTGAGGGAACGAATTGTTATTTCGTGGGAACAAATTAATAACAAAAAATCCATGTCCCCTGCGGGGCTCCGTAGAAGCGGTATATAAGGAGCGAAACTATGGCTTAGAATGTTTACAGATGTTTCATTGACTGAAACGTATTACATAGGAGAAACCTATTCCCTATATAAAGCGGAAAATGTGCAGCTTTTCCAGGTCAACCGATATCGCAAAATACAATATACCAATTTTCTCCAGTCATTGTCAAAATTTGATATTTAATATCTGTTTCTTCCGCATTCCAACACAGTTGTGCGGGACAATGGTTTTGTGCAGAGTATGCGCAAGGTGTATGATCACATGGTACTAACAACAACAACAAGTACTGAAACTTCCAGAATCCATCCGATTCAAAGTAGTAGTATAAAGGGAGTCAAAATGATACCACCTACGGTGGCATCATTTCCACCCCCATATACTACTCCCACCACCCCCGAAAAATCAAAAATTGGTTAACGAGGAAATTATCTCCCACCACCCCGAAAAATCCAAAATTGGTGTCATAAATACATCATGTTGTTTTCACGTCCAATTGAACAGATAAAACGATAGTCTTAAAAAGGATTTATTTTGTCTCGTTGTCATAAATACATCATGTTTTTTCGACAGTAAATTTATGAATTTCTTCTAATAAGTTTCCGATTTAAATGCGTCCTCACGCAATAGTCTATATTCCAACTCCATATTTTCCTCCTCCGATATAGCTAATTTATTCCGTAGATCAGCAACTAATTCTACCAGCTCTAGTCTACCACGTTCACCTGTAGCCACCTGACAGCGTAGTTTGCTTATGTCTACAAAGAGTTTGGGCACTAACGAATTTACAAGGGCATCTGGGGCATTGAAATTGCGGGGGGACACAAGGAATTTTTCTACGTCTCGCTAGATGCCTTCGTAGATAGTCTTTACGCGTAAACGTTTTACAACAAGTCTCACACTCCATTATATATGTATATGTATATGTTTATATTCAATTGGTCGTGAAAAAAACATAATGTTTTCAAGACTAATTGAACAGATAAATTTCATAGGTTATACAAAAGTATATTACAGAAAATATGATAACGCCAGAAATAGAAAGTTTGAGAAGAGAAGCCGAAATCTCTAGGGATTACTTATAGTACACGGTTGAGAGTTAGGGGGTTGACAAAGCTGATAAATGCCACAAAGAATGAGGCGTTTATGAAGCGGTTTACCCGCGCCTATAAAAGAGGGGCATTTATGACCTCTCACTAGCGGAGGAAGTTAGGTAACAGAATTCAAAAAGAAAGTATTGCGGAGCTAAGGGCTAGTGTAATTAATTCTAAAGAATTACCTTCAAGCACAAATAATTTGAGACACACAGGTGACCAAATACAAAATAATAAGAAAAAAATCTATAGTTCGCGCGATAGTGGAAAAAGGTGAAGAAATATTGGGGGCTCACGATGAAACATTGGAAAAGGTAGAAAATGGAAGACGGGTAGTTACATTATCCTTTCGTAAAAACATTAACATTAACGAGTCTGAACGCATGTCCGATAAACTCGCTCCGTATCTAACAACCAATTTTTATTTGAGATATTCATATTCTTACAAGCTAGAACATATGGAGGAAACTAAAAATGGAAAACCTAAAACTATGATATTTCACAAAAATCTCTGTGGTAGCGAACCACTATCATCAATGAAAACCGTTAAAAAATGGCTGTCAGATAAGGAGCAAACACGAATAATGTCCGATAAAATAGACAGACCAAATACAAAGTGGAAGTTTGTAAGATGGGTAGAGGTTTTTGTAAATCTAATACAGGGTAGTAGGGGAAAAGATTTGGGACTACAATCCAAAGAAGCAGCAGGAGGAGAACTTCCAGAATGGTTGAGGAATAGAAAAGGTATGTATTCTTTAGATAAGTATAATGACGATCTTTGTCTGTTCAGGTGTCTAGCTATGCACCTTGATAAAAAGATCAGACCTGACAGATGTACAGGAAAAGCGGAAGAACTTAGTAAGCAATATTTCGGTAGTAATGTGGTTTCACCAATTCCTTTTTCATATCTGAAAAAGGTTGAAGAGTTTTTTAAAATCGGTATAGAAGTATATCAACCCACCGAATGTAATGTATGGTGGTTGAAAAAGGTACCAGCACACTATAATGAAATAGGTAATAAACCAATGACAATAGGACTGTTTAATAATCACGCATTTCTGATAAAAAACCTTAAAAACCTATCTAAAATTTACGCCTGCAATAATTGCAAACAGAAATTCACGAAAGCGAGTAATGAATGAAGACACGGACCAACATGTATGAGAGGTGAGACAAAAGTAATATGCGATGGTAATTATTAGAGCGCCCGCGTTCGTCGTTCGAGAAAGCGTTACTACCCAAAAGGTTCTAACAGTTATGGCGCGATCGATTGGATGTACTCGTGTAAAAGCGGGAGGGAATTCACATTCACCACGAACAGTGTGGACACGGAGGTGAAAGATGGATTTTAGGAGCTCGGTAGATGGATACTGTCCAGAAACCAATACCGTATATCAATATCACGCTGTTACTGGCACGGGTGTGAGATTCATGCAAAGCATAAAAAAGAAGAACGCGCATCCACAATGAGAAGAGATAAAGTTATTAGAAAAAGCAAAGAATTCAACCTAGTAGTTATGTGGGAATGCGAATTTCAAAGAACGGGTAAAGACATAAAGATCGGTTGCGACACCACTCTTTATCCATATCAGATAGTATACGATTTTGAGGCGTATCTCCAGTCAGAAGTTGAAACTACCGGTAATAGTTTAGAGTACGAAGCTGAGCACGTTCCGGTAAGCGTTAGTATAGGAGATAATTTATCAGGAACAGTAACTCATATTTGTGATAAAGATCCCGCAAAACTTATAGAAAAATTCGTAGAAGATTTGAAAGTCAGGGGAAAAGCTATAAGAGAAGAAGTGTGGTCAAGATATATGGTTTAATACAGAACATTTACGTAAAAACCAAATCGCCAAGATCGAACAGTGGATAGAGCAAGTGCCGTGGTTATAGGTTTTAACAGCAGTAAGTATGATATAAACTTAATAAAGAAATACCTAGTAGGCGAACTGGCATCAACAACAAAGAAAGTAATGGTCGGAAAACGTGCAAACGCAACAATATTTCTATTTACTCCAGAATTTAGATTTCTTTATGTAATACTTTATCTAGGACCTGGTGTAAGTTACGAATAAAGTGGATAAAAGCCTACGGATGCAAAGGACAAGAAATCTTTCTTTTCCTTATGAGTGGTTCGATTCTCCAGACAAACTGGATTACCCAGGACTACCGGATATAGAGAATTGGTATTCCAAACTATCTGGGAAAATGTTAATAGATGAAACAGAATTAAGTAAATGTCGTAGAATTTTCGAAGAAAATAATATGAAAACTTTCAGAGATTGGTTGAAATATTATAACGATTTAGATGTAGCACCGTTCCTAGAAGCGGTGGAAAAAATGTGTGAATTTTATAAACACAGAGGTGTGGATATTTTCAAAGATGCGGTAACACTACCTGGAATAGCTATACAATATTTATTGAGAGGAACCATTAAAGAACAAAAATCTTCAAAGACGATTATACCGGAGGATGCTCTATATGCACCAAAAGAAGAAACGCGCCACTGTTGAAATGGTATTTAAAACACGGCCTAGAAATAACTGGAGTTCATCGTGTTATAGATTATATTAGATTATATAGATTATATTAGCGGAAAACCATTCGAATGGTTCGCAAAAGAAGTTACAGCCGCAAGACGAACAGGCGATGTAGAACCAAATAAGAAACCAGTAGCCGACATAATGAAATTATTATTTGGAAACTCGTGTTGTGGAAAAATGATAGAGGCAACGGAGAGACATTTAAATACGACATATACACAAAACGAAACCTGTGTTGACAAAGCATTAAGATCTGCATTCTTTGACGATTTGGAAGAGATAGGAGATGTGTACGAAATATCTTCAAGAAAACCCAGGTGTGCGGTAAAGAGACCATTCCATTGTGGAATAGCGGTTTATCAACTAGCTAAATTGAGAATGTTGGAATTTTACTACGAATTTCTAGATAAGTACGTAAAAAGAGAAGACTTTGAATTAATACAGATGAATACAGATAGTATGTATATAGGAGTTAGTGGAAAAACGATAGAGGAATTGATTAGACCTAACTTACTAGACGAGTTTGAAAAAGAAAAAAATAAATGGTTGGCTTGGGATAAATGGAGCGAAAGAGAGCCAGGACTTTTCAAAATGGAATTTAGCGGGGATAGGGCGATAGCGTTATCTAGTAAGTGTTATTTCGTAGAAAAAATTAATTCTATTAATAAAAACTCTGCGAAAGGAATGTCCAAGAGAACTAACAATTTAAATTGGGATATATATAAACGAGTACTAAGTGAAACTACAGAAGATGGAAAACACATTATAGATGTAGCACAAAATAGAGGATTTAAAATGAAAGACGGCGTTATGAAAACGTACTGTCAACAAAAATTAGGACTCTAGGCATACTACGATAAAAGACGCGTGTTACCAGACGGAATACATACAGAACATCTCTAGTGATCCGGGGGTAGCTGGGTGTCAGAAGGCACTATAAGAAGTTCTTCGCGAACAAACCCTCGAGATGGCCCATCATCCAAATAGTAGAGCACGGGCTCATCGGGTTTGGTAATAGATCGATCTAGATGATATACATTGAGAGACCACACTGGATCAGTCGCGCGGCGGCTGCCACCTTCGAGCTCTCCCGGTTGATAGAGGTACCGGACGTCAATATCTGATGGAAGCCGTTGCTCCTCTAAACCAACGGGTCGCCCGCGCGAGACGGCAGAGGGCTCGCTCGTCACCCTTTGTTTTAAACTTGATAGCATCTACAGGCTTCTTACCTATCAATCTGGTCACCTCTCCGTTCAGTGCGGAGACCACGGCGGGCAGTCTGGCCACCCACTCGGTCGATCGCGAATGAGGGTCTACAAGTTCTTTAGCGTATTGGTGTCCGAACAGTCTCTCAGCCAGGGTTCGATTGAAGCGTTCCACGATCCCCTGGTCCCGGTGGATGTTGACGCGCCGCGTCTGATAGAAACTTTATGCTTAGACAATAGATGAGAGCCACGCGCCCATGAACTCGCGGCCGGGATCGACCTGGAGAAGATTCGGCAATTTGAGAGGACTCCTCTTATATATTCGGGAAAGAGCCTCGGCCACTTCCTTAGACTCTTTAGTGGTCAACGGCTCAGCCCCCTTATAACGACTCGCTACGTCAACGATTGTCAGTGCGTACTTGTACGTTTTGCGACCGACGCGATCGTGAGGTAGAAACAGGAGATCCGCTTGGTGAACTTGGTTCGGCACCGGCACGTCGAATTTCGGGCGCGGAATATTGTGAGGCGCGGGTAAATAGATCTGCCAGATGGCCTGCTTCTTGAGCCATTCCTTGACAAGCGTTTTCTGAAAACCGTTGGTCGCCGCCGCGAGGTTCTTGATGGCCGCGAGACCCTTCCAGTAGCCGCGTGGGCTATAGTATGTATTCGACAGCTTGCGCGTTAGTTTGGTATCAAGTTTGCGCGTGTTCATCGTATGCGAAGTATTCTAATATATCGGACAATCTCCAACATGCTCTCGCCAGTTCGTCCGGTAACTGCGTCGTTAATAATAAACCTTTGTTGGAAGTTTCGCTGCAGCCCCTATCGCGTTTGGGTTGGAACAGGAGAGGGGAATCTAATTCATCCAATCTCGATTGGGAGTCCAATCCCCCAGGATTGGTGGAGGAATCTAACATCCGCTTTACGAAAAGGGTGGCCTCTTTTTCGTCCTCGCGCCACGTCTCGAGACAATCTCGGGCCAGACGAATCATACTCTTTGCACCAGGAAGTAAACGATGTTTTTGGGCAGTGTAGCCTACATCGATCATAGCGTCATAAAGTTCGTCAACTAACATCGTTCTATATATATATATTTATAAAAAAAAATGTTTTTTTAATTAATTAATTTAAAATCTCGATTGAATATAGTAGCCGACGAGCCCAACCACACCCATTCCCACGACGATGAACGCGATCTCGCGGTCCTTTTGGGCCTCTAACGGTACATAGAAATCTGAAAGTTGGGGCTCGGGATCCATTGGATCGAGACTTTTGTGCGGATATGCCAGCGCGTACTCGCGGTTGGCTTCTTCAACGTTCTGAAAAGTTTGCGCGGCGTGATTTTCGCGGCGAAGCTCTTCATTGACCCAGTCCAGATGGGCGGTTCGTTTTTTCGACCACGCTTCCTTTGCGCTATTGAGTTGTTCTACAGCTAAATCATGACGCTTACGCTCCTCATCCACGTTTCGAGCTTTTCATTTTAGAGAATATAAAGTTGCTACCGCTGAACGCCAATGCGTTTACAAGCGCACCACCTACTATTACTGCGATTGAAGCCATTTATTTCCATATATTAACTGGTAGAATTCCAGCTTTAACTAGATAATTTCGGGTCCAAACTGCGGCCGCTACATCTAAGGTCGCGAGCCCTACGTCTCTCACAGTAAAGTCCAATTTGGGAGCGGTTCCTCCTAGGGCCATCTTTGATAGTCGAGCATACCCGATACTGAAACCCGATATCACCACGGCGTGATAAAGCGCATTCACTAACATTTTACCATCTTGTTCAGCCATTGTTATAATTATTGCATATAAAAGGGGTCGCGATCAATGTTTAAATGGGGCGCATCCAAATTCAACATTGTTGATGATTGGTGTTTCTTCTGAACACTGGCTGGTTGTTTTTTCGGGTATTTCCACACGCACAGGGCACCAACAACTACCAGACTACCACCAACAAACCAACTCCAATTCGTGAATTGGGGTTCAGTCCAACTCCAACGGGAGTTGGTATTGGGTGACAAATTCAAAGAATTTGGGTGTGCTTCTAATTCGTGAATTTGGGGTGTTGTTGCACTCGGGATTGAAGTCGAACCCGATTGCTCTGTCTTCAGATGTTTTGCTGTCTCCGTCCCCGATTGCAACCCCAATCTCGATTGGAGTTTAGCCTCTCGAAGCTCGGCGAGTATTTTATCTTGTTTAACTTTTCGGGTGGCAGCCGCCGCCCGCCCAGCTGCCTGTCTTTTGGGATTTTTTATATGCGGTATGTCATCCAGTGGCGGAGTAACAATCTGGTTCGATTGTGTTGGAGCAATCTGGTTCAACTCCGTCACTCTCGTGGGTGTGTCTTGTGTCATCATTTTCAGGGCTTATAGTTCGTGGGCATATATGTCCAAATTGACAGTGTTTACCCGTGGTCAACGCGGTTGTTAGTGGAGCTAAGTAAATTCCAAACTTGTGATAGATTGAGCAGCATGCCGTTCTAAGAGTGTGTCCTATAAAAGGGTCAGTCTCTAGATCGTGAATCAACCCTTCGGTGTTTGGTATAGGGAGAAGTCTACTAACGGCGGTAGCGTACAAATGAATAGCCGCCGATCCAAGAGTTTTTGTCATCTCTGCTCCCAATTTGGATTCGTATCGCGCATACATTTTATCGATCTCCGCATCTGACATCTTATCCACCTGACAAACTGAGAGACGCCTACCTAGATAATGCTCCGATTGTCCCCCAGCAACCAGCGCAGCTAGACGCTTGCGTCGCGCCGCATTTTCATTTTCATTCGGGACCGTATCGGCAGCCGTGCTGACAGGTGTTCCTACAGTTTCAGTCGGAGCGACTGTTTCTTCCATTAGCTGATCGAGAAGTTCGTCGCAGTTCATTTTTTTCAAAATTAGTAATTTAACTATTCTAACAAGTCTCATCACTTTAACATATTGCCAAGCGCACCACCCGATTATTATGATCACCATTATGCTCGCAACAAAGCTCGCAGCGGAGCAGAAAATTGTTAACATTGTTAACCATTGTTCAGTATTTGTTCAGCATTGTTCAGCAATTGCTAAGCATTGTTCAGCAATTGCTAAGCATTGTTAAGCGTTGCAATAGCTTATTACTTTGTAATTTTTTCAAAATTATTAATTAATTGATAACTTTATAAGCAGTTGGTTGATCAGTCTTTAGCAGAAGCTTGGCGTGCTTAGTTTCGGAAAGCATCTGTCGAACCTCCAGGCGCTCCTCGCGCGTTGGGATAACGTCATTCTCTCGAAGACAGTCATCGAATGAGTCTCGGTCCTTGCAGTGAAAGAGGGCGACCCATTTCGTTTGCTCGCGCAGATCCTTGAGGACGGCGTTGTATTTTTTAGTGGAGATCCATACGCTTTGCCTCGCATGGCGGCCAGAAAATGCGAGCTCGGAGAGCATGTCCTTCTTTTTGGTCATCGCCGCCTTGGCCGAGCAATCGTCAATCACATATAGGGTGGGCTCACCCTGGAATCTTTGGTATAAACCACGCAACCAATCGTGAAGCCTATCACCCGGGTCAATAACGTATACCTCAGGATCGGACCATATCCAAGGGCGCCGCTGAAGTATCGTTGTGCCGCACAGTGGGACACAGGATCACAATATGACGAAAGGCATCGCGGTAGGAGCCCTCGAGCAAGTCTAGGATGAAAACCGTTTTTCCACATCCTGTCTGCCCACATATTATGGCAGAGTGAGCATCTCCAATCGTGAATTGGTATTGATTGTTAATTTTCTTAATTAATTCTTTAGAATTTTCAAAATTATTAATTAATAAAACGTTAGATGATTTTTTTATTAAATCAGTAGAGTGCTGAGACGTATCGGCCATCTTCGATGTTGAGTTGTGCGTCTGTAATTATATATAAGTACACGTTCAATGGCCCGGCTCCTGTCCGCCTCTTTGGTTATCTGGATCGTCACACACCCTCGCTAGCGTTCTCAACTTGGCGTCCGCTGCCGTGTATTTGGTCATCGTCGCTGGCTCGCATGTCTAGCCATAACACGTATTTTGGTATTCAGGAACTCTGCGAGGGAGACGGCCGAGAGATGTAGGTCTTTGGCAACTGCTGCAACCTCCGGAGAGCGCTTAGAGCCGGCAGCAAACTGCTTTCTTACTTCGTCCCACTGCTGGTGCGCGCGAAGACCCGCGCTGTAGAGTTGATTGGGGACTCCCTCGATCGTCACCTCTACCTTCGTGATTTTGGGGTTATAGAATCTCGTCGGTTTTTCTAACACCGAGCGCTACCCGAGCCTCCTCGAACAGCATCAGTATACCTTTCATCGAGCGGGCGGGTACGTTGATGTTAATATTCCACAATGTGTCGCCTTTGTCTTTCGTCATCTTACGATGGCGAAGAACTCGGTCGTAAAGTATGGCAACGCGCCCGGCGTACTGGGTTCTGATCAATCGCGCGAGTTCGGGAAGCATCGTGACCATGTCGTACTCCAGCGAAACATTATCGATCGTATACGTCGATAACATGTTGCTGGCTATGATAACTCGGCCGTAGTCGTTGAACGTTAGTTCGTATTCGAGGCGGTCAGCCAAAGCGCTCTGATAGTAGGGCATGTGACTCTCCAGCAACTCAAAGTCGAGCGGGATGTAGAAGCGGTTGCCGTAAGCGCCCGCGACCGCGTTGTCACTAGCGTTGTTATCTACCTTGTTAGCAGCCCCGATTCTAAGTTTGGTTACGTTCTTATTTTTGCTGGTGTCAATACCTTGATAGACAGCGTTTTCACGCTCGTGTGACGTCTTCCACAGGTCCTGATAGCAATGGTAGACGTCGCTGTCGTCGATCGACATCACCTCATTACCAGAAATCTTTATCATAGTCTTCTTGACTATGGCGCGACCCAGGTTCTAGACGATGGTTCGGTCCGCGTCCGTCGACGTTAGTGAAATAGTGAAAGCGAGGCGAACAGTACCCGGAACAATGACGTCGTGAGTTCCGAGGTTGGGGAAACGGACTAAGAGCTGCTGGTTCTGGTCGATCGTCGATGGGTTGTTCGTAATAACGACACTCTGTCTCACGCCTTTTGCCCCGAGGGGCTCACGCAGTCTGCGGTATGGATTGAGTTTGCGACCGTATTGACTCGAAGACATAATTAATTTTATTGAAACTATTAAACCTGTATTGTTTTGTCTTTAATATAATAATAATTATTAAAGATGGCTGGTCTCGATATTGGCATGGACGAATTCGATCGCACTACGGGCGACCGAGACGATTACCTAGTAGATGATGATGATGATGATGATTATATGGATCTATATACCCGCGGAGAGGGCTTGGACGGTGATGACTACTTCGATAATATGCTCGGCGAAACGTCCTTCATAGAGCACCCGCCCGAGGCGAGTAGACATTTCGAAACGTGGGAGGCCAAATCCAAATCTCCGACATGGGCGGGCGGTCGCAAGATTCCCTCGGGGATCTCCAAGAATGAGCTGGCGTCTACCGAGGTAACGGATGCTCTGGTGAAACGGTGGAAGAGTATAGTGTCTAAACGGAACATTAATGCCCCGTTGCAGTTCTGCAGCACTAAAAGAGGAGACCTGTGGGTTAAATGGGGCAATACCTGGAAGTTGCTGACGTACAAGAACGACCCAAAAAAGTTCCTCAGCGCCTCTTCATTGAAGCGATATGGAGTACTCCTCGCTCGAGCTCTCGGAGTGCTTGAAGACATTCAGGCGCCGCTGCCTACACAAATGGTAAAAACCCTACAGTCTACCGACGAAACGCTGGAGAAGACGGCCGCCACTATAGAAACGATCGAGCTCAGTGAGATCCCTCGCGTAGCCACCGACGCTATTAACAAGATTGAAACCACGGTCAACGAAATAAACGGCACGAAGTTTGACCCACCGTTACCTCTTCGCGAACTCCGGGGACTCGATAAGGTTCTGCAAACAACTCGGGCGAACTAGTTAATAACCTCTCCAAACTCTCAGAGCTGGACAAACATATCGCTCTAGAAGAAAGAAAAATAAAGGAAGCACGGGGCGATAGAGAATCTACCGAGCGGATCAACAAACTCCTGCGGTCGTTGCGGGACGAAAGAGAAGCTCGATTGGAGGCTGCCTCGACTAACCGTGAGACGCTTTCCGGTCAATTAAGTCGGAGCCGCGAAACAATCTCTAGGGTCCTGCACGAGGACACTACACTCGGTGCGCGTATTCGCACTCTGTTCAGAGAGAAGGGCGTAATAACCGTCATCGCGGCTTTCAGCATGATTATATCAACCCTAATTCTATCTATATCGTCTCTAGTTCTATCTATCACGGGTGGTTCAGCACCAGCTCCAGCACCAGCTCCAGCTCCAGCTCCAGCACCAGCACCAGCACCATCCGGTGGGGTAAAAGAATGGATAAAAAAACAACTAAAAGCCCTCGCCAATCTCCTGGCTAAATTAGCAGGAAAGTTGGCTGCCGCACTACCTGGACTGATCGGACGTATCGTTTCTTACTTGCTATCTATATTATCAAAAACGGTCGGATGGCTCGCCAATAATACTTGTGCTTTAATCGTGGCAATCGCCGGTCTCCTATTATTCTCTGTCAGAGAGTTCCTACAACCAAAGCGTAAATAATCCGATCGCCACGAGGGCGATGACGAGCCCTAATTTCTCCTCCTCGTGTGTTGTGCTTCCAATTTCACCCAATTTGTAATTGATTGGTGTTTCTCCAATCGCGATTGGTCTGTTGATGGATCTCGATGGTTCATCCAATTTACGAATTGGGGGTACTGGGTTCGATTTACGAATTGGTGGAGGTGTATCCATTTTGTGTTTTTATGAAATCGGTTCCACTGTTGGGGGTGCGCTTGATGATATCCGTGTTCACGTTACCGTTGTGGCCGATTTTTTGATTGGCGGTGGCGATTACGATCTGATTATTGTAACCGTCAACCGGGTCGTCTCGTAGTATCATATTGCTCGGCGCCATATAAAGACCTATTCCAAATACATAGTCTACTGGGGTGCTGGCATTCTGCAAAACGTCTTGATAATTCTGGATCGCCTTCTCCAGGTCCACCCTAGCTGAGATGGCGTCCTCTACAAGTGCCAAGAACTGTTTTTGCGCATCAAACGCTGTTCCCATGCCCAGTATAGAACTGCGAGTTTGCTTCTGTGCGCCGAGGATGGCCCAGACGTACGTGCGAATGGAGTCGTTGACGCGAGTAACCCCAGCCTGCTGGTGAACCCTAGACCGTATCTAACATAAATGTACCCCACGCGTTCTGAACCTCAGCAGCCTGCTGTAGTAATCGACGTGAGCCAGTTTCGTTGAGGTAACATTTTACAAGAAAACACGCCACAGTGCCGACCTCCAGACACTTCCGGCCCGAAAGTCATAGTCGCGGGGTCAAAATTCCCGGCGTTCCGACTGACGATGTGGTCACCGGAGTGATCGTGTCTAAAATCAGTCTGTGTCCAATTCCCGGACTGGCCGTGAATGAGAACGTCCCCGAGGCCGGTGCTGGTAGGAAATGCTTTCTGTCTCCAGTCCGCGTCTTTTGAAACGTTAAATTCGTTACACAGTCTTTCAAAGGCCATACGGTCGTATGCGTTGGAAATGGGATCCCAGGCGTCGTCTTGAGGTAGTGAAATACCTAGTTCTTTGAGAATCCTCCTAATAGTATAATACGTGTGAAAGTTGTAGACACTTCGGAGCATGACATTCTTGGATGTCAGATGGTCTTTATATGAAACTCCACACCCGGCTGTTGCGCACCATACAGCGAAATTTATTTGGTTCAGCCAAAACTGCATCGGTGTTGCTTTCCACCTGTTTACCACCTCCATCGTAGTAATCTTGGGCAGCCTATATTGTTCAAAGATATTAGGGAAATTGGTGGCAAAGCCGCTGTCCGGTCTAACCGTTACGGTTGTGTGTACAAGGCGGTTAACAGCGTCTTTTTGTGTGTATTTACCTCCGACCGCGTACTTTACATTAGAGTTAAAGCTAAATGCTTTGGTATCCATTGAAAGATATTATTATGTTTTCTACTATCACTAATGTTCAAAAAGGGAGTTGTGAACTTCAAAAATTAATAGACAACTGCTGCGGACAACGCCGGGTAGGCCTTAGATCAATCACCTTCACGGTTGGATGGCAGAATGTGGGGAAGAGCGAAGGGTTTTACTATGTGAAGGATGGACAACAATTAGGTGTAAAGCTGCCTCACGGACTGTGGGGAATAAGACAGCTCAAAGATTTTGTCAACTCAGAGCTTGACGGTATAATCAACCTCACAGTATCGAAGGCTACCGGGCTCGCAACAATGACCATCAGCACTGATAATGAGGTAGTGGTCTCCCCGGGGTTGGGTATTCAACTCGGTTTTAGAGAGACATACTCCTCAAACAAAGGAGTGTTTACCCCGGGTGAGTACGTCGGTGATAATCCGGTGGACTTCACCTTCACGAAAACTCTCAGGGTGCACCTGAATCGGGTGAACACATCGTACAACACGGTAGACGGATCCCCCAGCACATTACTGAAAACTGTGCCCGCCAGCGACTGTTTCTATGGCGAGACTGTGACCTTAGACTTCCCACACCCCGAGATGAAAGTTTTGGAATCGGGACACATCCACGAGTTGAAGATTTCTATTCTTGATGATAAAGGGAGAGAGTTGAAGAACGATTACCCGATTTCGGTCGTCCTAGAAATTTCAAATTAATTGAAAATTAATTTTAAGAAAATTATAAAATTATTTAGAATTAAACGCATGTTCGTAATATATATTATCAACATTATGAGTATATACGGACCAGGTAGTTCTTCCGATTGGGTGACAAATTCAAATAATTTGGAACCGGCAGAAGGGGGATTCATCCCGACAGAGGGCGACTTTTTAACTACCCAAAAAACAAAGGCCTTGATCAATAGAACTATATCGAGGGCCACGGACGAGATTCACAAAAGTCTACCATCACAACTTAGAGAATATGCCCTGGCTGTGAATACACAAAGTCGTGAAGAAACGCATACGGAACTAAACGAACTAGGTAAAAAAATAACCAAATTTAGAAAAGAGGCCCGGTTGGGGATTGATAAAGCCCGAGAAGACCGCCAGGTTGACATTACGGCGGTTTATGATGCGTTGCGCTTAGAAGACTCTCTCAGCAAAGAAGCTACACTTGCTGAATTAGACGGGACAATAATCGATTTTCGAAAAGAGGCCACGTCGGGTATTGAGAAAGCCCGAGAAGACCACCAGGCGGACCTTACGAAGGCTTATGAGCTGTTGCGCTCAGAAGACTCTCTCATCAGAGAAGCGGCACTTACTGAACTAGATAAAAAAATAACCAAATTTCGAAAAGAGACCCGGTCGGGTATTGATAAAGTCCGAGAAGACCACAGTCGAACCTTGAGGAGGCCATTGCGGAGGCTTATGATGCGTTGCGCTTAGAGAATCTTCATAGTAAAGAAGCGACACTTACCGAACTAGACGGTAAAATAGCCGAATTTCTGAAAGAGACCAGGTCGGGGGTTGAGGGGGTCCGAGAAGACCACAAAGAGGCCATTGCGGAGGCTTATGGTGCGTTACGCTCAGAGGACTCTCTCAACAGAGAAGCGGCACTTACTGACATATACGAAAAAATAACCGAATTTAAAAAAGAGACCCGGTTTGATCTTGATGGAGTCCGAACGGGTATTGAGAAAGCCCGAGAAGACCACCAGGCGGATATTACGGAAGCTTATAGGGTGTTGCTCTTAGAGGACTCTATCAACAGAGAAGCGACACTTACCGAACTAGATGGAAAAATAACCGAATTTCAAAAAGAGGCCCGGTCGGGGGTTGAGAAAGCCCGAGAAGACCACAAGGCAGCCCTTGCGAAGGCTTATGAGGTGTTGCGCTCAGAGGACTCTCTCATCAGAGAAGCGGCGGTTGCTGAACTAGATGGAAAAATAACCGAATTTCAAAAAGAGACCCGGTCGGGTATTGATAAAGTCTTAGAAGGCCACCAGGCGACCATTACGGAGGCTTATGATGCGTTGCGCTTAGAGGACACTCTCAGCCGAGAAGCGGCACTTACCGAACTAGATGGAAAAATAACCGATAAACTGAAACATGATCGTATAGCCGCTACCAAAGCTCTTGAGGAGGCCTCTTATGAGATTCGTACTGAGGCATATAACGCAAACAGGGCGCTTGCCGGAATAGTGAAAACAATGAAAACACCAAAACGTGTCATAACAGTTTGGGCTGAGAAGCGGGGCCCATTGGTTGAGGGGCACTATGAATATTCGTTCGGTGCCAAAGCGAGTAATAAATATGGGGGATACACTATGACAGCTGCAGGTGAAGTTATCCAAATGGCGGTCTGCTCGTTAATGCTAATGGTAAACCTGTGGGCGCGGTCGCGATAAATATTGTAGTAGATGGGGAAGAACGGGGGATTGGAGTCACTAAAATCTCTGGAGATAGTTCGACGATTGTTTCGTTCGCCGGTAATGATCGAATTAGACTTTCCCAAGGTAGTGTTATTAACTTTGTTACGAAAATCGGTGACTCAGAGAGTTCTTCCACTATTGTCTCATTGTTAATTGAACTTATTGTGTAAATACTAATATATTGAAATATATTTAACTATGAACGAATCACCATATCCAACTCTCAATACCACTCCACCAACACTATATCCAACTCTCAATACCACTCCATCAACACTGTATCCAATTAACGAAAGAAGTTCAGATTTTAGGTTGAATAATATCGTCGCTATGCAGGATATTTTAGTTAGAGAATGTGCAAATAGAAAAAGACACGCTAACAAATATAAGCGCGCGGCAAACATAGCTGAAGCATCTAGTACGGTTCTGGCAAGTGTTTCTGTGTTGTGTGGGGCGGGGACTGCTGCAACGCTATCTACAATAGTAATGGTTCCACTTGCAGGGGTTTTGAGTGGAATTACCGTTTTATCTGGAATACTTTGTATGGTAATTAGGGCGGTGGGTGGAAAACTCGAGAAAAAAAGTAGAAAACATGATAGAATATCCGTTCTCGCTAGGTCTAAGAAAAATAGCATCGACGTTATGGTGTCCAAAGCGTTGACCGATAAGAAAATATCAAATTTAGAGTTTGAATCCGTGGTGGAAGAAATGGGGAGATATGAAGAATTAAAAAATGATATAAGAATCAAGGCGCACGCCACCATGCCCAAAATAGAGTGTACTGATTGGGATAAATTTAGGGTAAAACTTGGAAATAAAGTCGGAGGAAATGTTACAGCACCATTGTGATATTTTATAAAATTATTTTTTAAAAAATAATTAATTTTCCTATTTTTTCAAAATTATTAATTATTAATTATATTGGTGCAGTAAACAATTTATTAATTAATTTTAGGAAAATTATTAACAATTAAAAAAAAAAAAGTTTAGGTCCTACCGAGGCTCGAACCCGCGCCAGCAAAACCGTTCTGGGTCCACCTCGCTAAGCCCTTCGCTTAAATCTCTGTTTTCTCTTTTTTTCGTCTTAGCGAGGTGTGTCACGCTCACATCTCCTCCACCCCATCATTGGACCGATACCGCGGACCCCTCCGCTTCATTACCTCCATCCGCTATAATGTGTAGAGCGGCCAGAGTGAAGTACATGTGGCGAAACCTATCTCACTGTTGAGATATTAGTGCCGGCGTCCCGACAATGAACTGTGTTTATTTCTCGTATATAAACCTAACTTTGCTGGTGAAATAAAAAAAAAATAAAAATGTTATTTGTTATTAATTAATTATTTTATTATATTAATATAATAGGGGGTGTTCCGCTTTAAATTATATAAATTTTATTTAATTAAAATTAATTAAATAACGAACCATCCCGGAAATTCGTGAACTATATAACCCTCACTAAGTGTTTATAAACTGTTACACACCACCTGTGTAAATTGATAGCCCGTTTACATACCATCGATAAGGCTATCAATATCCGTGTGTGTATTATATATTACAGTGTGTTTATTTTCCATCCCGGAAGACGTAATTGTGTAAATCTCTCTATAAAATGGACACTTAATATACGTGTAAGGTGGGACACCTAATTTACATGTTCATAACACGTGTAATTGAAACATTGTCGTCTGCTTGGTGTGATTATAACATAAATTAGTTCTGTTCAATAATAATTTTTTAAATTTCCAATTTCTTCTAATAATTTCCAATTTCTTCTAATAATTTTCCAATTTCTTCGTTAAGCGATATCGTAGAAACGCATATCCGTCAACGAATCTTTGATTTTAAACTGTTTTATAAAATTAGTTTGATAATATTTCGGTAGTGTTTTCCTATCCAATTGATCCTATTTAGTCGCTTCATTACACAAATTTGATCCTTATACCGGCGACATAATTGTCGGTTTAATATTGTAAATGCAACGTTTTTATCGCAGCGTAATAAATTACGCTGATATTTCATGTATTCGATACAACATAGTATTGTCATTTTACCGTGTTTTAATACTGTAGAAACAGCGTAAAATTCTCCATAAAAGTCATTACAAAATTCCAATTAGTTGTGTATTTTATTATCCATTTTGTTATAATATTTTATTATAACCTATGGGATTTATATGTTCAATTGGACGTGAAAAAAACATGATGTATTTATGACAACGAGACAAAATAAATCCTTTTTAAGATTATCGTTTTATCTGTTCAATTGGACGTGAAAACAACATTATGTATTTATGACACCAATTTTGGATTTTTCGGGGTGGTGGGAGATAATTTCCTCGTTAACCAATTTTTTATTTTTCGGGGGTGGTGGGAGTAGTATAATGGGGGTGGAAATGATGCCACCGTAGGTGGTATCATTTTGACTCTCTTTATACTACTAAAGTACCTATTATTTTATAGTGTCTTTATTACGTAACGGATTTTGATGAAATATGGCGCATCAAACGCGTCTTGTTAAGCTGCATTTGGTGGTCTCTGTATTTTCGCCCAAACGTCTGTCGTTTTTGCGAAGAATCGATTTCCGTGTCTCCAACACGGAAATCGATTCTTCGCAAAAACGACATATGTCTGTGCGGAACTCCATGGACCACCAAATGCAGCTCATGAAGACGCGTTTGCTGCGCTATATTTCATCAAAATCCGTTGCGTAATAAGGAAAATATCAAATAATACTTACTTTGAAGTGGGCGACGTTGTTGTTGTTGTAACCACGTGATCATGCACCTTTAGAGTATGCGCTGACTGTAACATGTAATAACAGGGGTCAGTGGAAAAAGGGGGATAACTCGTTCATGGATCATTTCCCCTTTCATTATATTTCGTATTATAAAATGTTCGTAAGTGCGAATTTATGATCGTCTGGAAATTTCAATTGATGGATTTACAATCATTGAGCATAGGCTGCAGGTATGCTCAATAAATGGCAATCCAATAATTGTAAACAAGAAAACAATGTTAATGTGAAATTTACAGACTATCATAATTTTGCACTTACGAACATTTTAGTCGTACGAAGTTTAGTGAAACGGGCCCCTGGATGTCCTATTTGTAGTCGCGGGCCGCAACTCTGTAAAACGTCTTGTTTCGCAGAGTTACGGCCCGTAACAAGTCCTAGTGTATTACACAAAATTCAAAAATAAAATTAAGTAGGCATGAGCAAGATACATAGAGAGTAGTAGATTAGTGCTGTGAATGGGAAAAAATATCTGGCAAGGCCAGATATTTTTTCCCATTTACAGCACTAACATACTATTCTATTTATCCCGTCAACATCACAGGTGGAAGACTCGGACCTATGACACCAAAAAAATGCCTATTAAAAAAATCCCATTACCCCCACCTACTTGGTCTCGTACATTACCATCTTCTATTTATAGAAAGGTGGGTATGAATATCGCTATTATAGAAAGAGCCCTCTCTTTTCCGATTCGCACACACAATAAACATCGATTAAATGTATGAAATGATAATGTAATAAATTCAATATAATAAAAAATAATAAATTTATCCTAACATTGAAAATTTCTACCTCAAAGTATACTTTGCTAGATAAGTATACTTTGCAATGTTGGTGAAATAGGCTACAGTTTTTACATAGGGTATACCTATGTATAGGCATCGCCTCCGACAGTTAGCCACGCCCCAGACCCCCCTCGATGCGGTGGTAGGTAATGATATCTTGGAGTAACCATAACAACAAAATGCATTTTCAACAAAATATCAACAAAGGATGTTCTACTTAGAAAAATACTTCGGATTATTTTGTTGCGCGTGATTTGCCCCCATTTGCAGCACAAATCGTGCGGTCATCGCTAAATTTAGTAACAGAGTTAACTTCCCTCCGAATACTCTCCGAAACAAGCGACGCGTTTAACACACAAACTACATCAAGTTTGACCTTCCGACAGCCTATTTTTAAACTCACCCGACACCTGTGCGAAACAAAACTCGCACGTATAGGTGTAACTGATGTTTAATCCTTATTCTCTCTCTCTATCGATGGATTTACAGTGGATTTTAGTGACATTCCTGAATTCGGCCTGATTGACATTTGTCTATGGTGGCCAATACACGCCAACATCAGTGTCAATTCTACGTTCAAGGAAGGGGGTCAATAAGTCAGTATTTAAGGTGATAACTACACTCAGGGAACAAATTAATTACAGTATAACAAATCCAGCGTATATTAATACCCATATTAATGCAAGTACTGAAATACGACAAACAAAAATCTAACAAGTTTGGGCTTCCATATATTGAACATTTTGTCAGCGGTTTCCCCAATGACGTCATTTGTATGTTTTAATATACTCGATCCGGGGCCAACTATTTCATTCACAAAACAGAAGCAAACTTGGCGATATACCGATAAGGCATTTTCAGGCGTGACACCGCTTCCGTGGCGGAATTATTGTAACTATTGCTCTTCAATCAGTTTTCAATATATCTATAACTAGAGCAGCTTGAGCTGCATCAACGGTTTGAGCCTCAAACATTGATTTCATGTGTAACTAAGCTTTAGCCCAAGGTGTAAACTATCGGTTGCAAAAAGAATTTCTGAAGTTTTAGAATGAACAGTCCAACATTATTGTGATCGCATCATCACACCGATGTGGGACCGGTTAGCTTAGAGGTAGAGCGATGGACTCGGAGCGAGGGATACCGGGTTCGATCCTCAGCCAAAGTTTTAGCTAAAGGACTGAAATATCGACTACAGCAAAAACAATTGAAATCGAATGATAAATAACGAAGCTGACGTCACATCCGTTTGCTCTATTTTTAAAACTTGAACAAATACGTTCATCTTTGACATCGAATAGAGCCGTAAGTAGTCAAGATATAGCTCTGAAAATTATCATCTTTCATGCGGCTGACACTCCCCTATCACCCTGGCAAGAAATTATGTTGCTGAAAGTACTGTACAAATTGGAAAACGTTTGTAAAGACCACCCGTTATCAGCCGAAATTCGGCAAAATCGTTGAAAAGTATGTACATTTTTCAACTTCAAATGCATATAGCTCTTTTATTTGAGAAGACAGCCGAAAACTGTCGGGAGTCTGAGATAGAGAATTTGATCAGCTTTCCGATGCAAAAAGAATTCTTGAAATCGGTTGGAAAATAAGGAAGTTATAGGAAGTATGACGTCACTTCCGTTTTCGTGGAAAGTAGCATTAACAGATATCTGAAAATCTCTGAGTCTCTGCTCACATTTGATCCGAATCGGCATGCAAAATTTGAAGTCGATCCGACCAGCGGTTTGGGCTGTAGACTGAACGGCTGAATAAAAAAAAAAAAAAAAAAAAAAAAAAAAAAAAAAAAACAACGAATACAATAGGTTTTCGGCGCAGCTGAAAGCCGCCTCAAACCTAACAACGAATACAATAGGTTTTCGGCGCAGCGGAAAGCCGCCTCAAACCTAACAATAGGTTTTCGGCGCAGCTGAAAGCCGCCTCAAACCTAATGATCATAGATATCTGAAATAATTATGATGTCTTGTATATGTGTTACCGTATCTTTCTGATATTGCTATGCATAATCTGTAATGGTGTTGAATGTTTTGGTACATACTGTAGCAGTGCATATTGAACTTTAAGTTGTGCCATATCAATAGTTTACCCCTTAACCATTAAAAAACTGAAAAATAAAATTGCCGTCTGCTCATTTTGTATATTTGAGTCTCTTTAAAAACCTGTTTTGGCAGCGCAGTAGAATCGTCTCGGTATGTTTTTGAGGAGAAAATATAAAAATATTTGAAACAGCAAACGACAATTGTCGTTTCCAGCGCTTTAAAGGTACATGCCCACTCAGTAAGCCCAAAATGTCATTTATAGGAATTAAATAAGTGCATAATTGTGTCACTATTCCACCAGTTCTAAACGTTACAAGTGCCCGCTATACAGATATAATCATTTAGTAATATTTATTTTACTGATACTGACGCGCGGTGGTATCAGGCTATTTTCATATGCAAATGAGGCATGATATTTTTTAATTATTTATACTAAAGAAATGTGTCACCTGAAAAAATAATATTTTCGACAGATTTTAATGTATGATCATTGCACATCATAAAATAAATACAGAGATTAAATAGTAATGTCCGTTAACATTTTAAGCAAACACGGTTATCGCCCCTGATATCAGTGTGTAAATTTACGTCTGATATAAAATGTATAATAATGCCAATCAGTACGTGGGATAATGGCGCATGAATGTTTATTTTGCCATGAAATATCTCAGATGATGTCTCTGATGTAAAGAACATTTTGTACCTACTGAGTGGGCATGTACCTTTAAGGGTTAATGAAACTGCAACACCAACAGTCAATCAATCAATCAATCTCGTTTAATCTTGTAGTACCCTATGTTCAGTACTTTCAGTACTTTGATTGAACCTTGTGTTGCCTGGTACCGAACCCCATGCAAATACATTGTACGCAATTCTGGAAATATCAATATGGGTTAGCCGGTACCAGTGAAGTGCAATACATTTCCATTGCTTTATGATAGGTGGTTCCCATCCCATGTCACCTGCCACTCCCGCCGAAGGGGTGTATTTACCTGTTCCTAGAAAGAATCTCATTGCACGGTTATGTACAGCATCGATGCATGAGTATGGTTTAGTACTCCAAATTGCAGCTCCATATGATATAACAGTATGTCGATATGTTAATACGCTTGTAAAGTAGATGAGTGGTCGACAAGTTTCCGAAATTAGATTAATTAATTCTGCAATTAGAGTTGTCTGTGGGCCTGTAGGGACAACTTTTGACCGCAACGCGGATGAATATTACTAGTCTATTTTAATGTGAACGGACATTTGTTTTCGTTATTGTTTGGTATACTCCTAGAGTACTATACTATACCATTCATACTACATGAGAACTGTACTGTAAGAATGGTGGTTTCAAGATTCAAGATGGCCGCCAAATATCCGTATTTACACACACATTATATATATTTGTAGGAGTATATACCAATACATGCTTCGATTTATGAATAATACTACCAGAAAAGGATATATTAGTATCGCATGCATGCTTGCTCTATACAGCAATGCAATTTAAATGTCAGTATTTAAAAAAAGAACAGTTATTGAACATTGTTTCATTACTTTAAATGTTAGATACAATACTTACAATAAAGCAGCGACACGTCTTACCACTATCAATATCAAGGTGTATGATCACGTGGTACTAACAACAACAACAAGTACTAAACTTTCCAGAATCCATCTGATTCAAAGTACGTATTATTTTATAGTGTCCTTATTACGTAACGGATTTTCATGAAATACGGCGCATCAAATGCGTCTTGTTAAGCTGCATTTGGCGGTCTCGATATTTTCGCCCAAACTTCTGTCGTTTTTGCGAAGAATCGATTTCCGTGTCTCCGACACGGAAATATAAGTCTGTGCCAAACTCACTGCGGACCACCAAATGCAACTTGCATGCGCCATATTTCATCAAAATCTGTTTCATATTAAGGAATATATCAAATAATACTTTCAAGATTTAAACACTTTCAGCCACTGTTGTTGTTGTTATAACCACGTGATCATGCACCTTGAATATCACGTATTTAAAACGGACATCGAATGCACTTCTTTGTATCTAGTTGAATGTGGTTCAATGTCCAATATCATTGATAATGCTGTCCGTCTGTACATGAATGCAAAGTAATGAACTCACCTGGAGCATTCTGACAAAACGTTTCTTGACTGTCCCGAAAGTCTTACACAATCATATCTGTTTTCCTTGTTACAAGCATGGCGGGTGTTTCATTGATGTAATGGCGAACAGTGCATATCCTGATCAGACTGTGCGGATGCACAGTCTGATCTGGATCTACACTGGTCGCAAAACCAATAAACCCCGTTTCTGCAGGCACAGCAACATACCATCATTTTTTAGGCTAATATACAAGTATGAAATTATACTTACTTGTTACCATCGGTGCGACTTGTCTGTTATTCACCGGACTGAGAGGCTTCAATGGTGTCTAGTTGCTTACCAAAATGCCACAAATAACCTCATAAAACCGGATTTGTAGTTGAATGACACAAATTCGGATCTACAGGGTATCTGCACGACATGGGTATTTTTTATGTACAATCCCGTCCAGGTATGCTTCGGTCAGACCGCCCATCTCTGTTTTCTTTAAATGTTAATTGGCGATAGATGACGGATATCCCCGTGCCTGGTCTTCGTGTACTTCTACACCGTGTTGTCCGTTTCATTTATAAACCTCAAATTTCTCTTTTGAAGCAACATAGATTTCACACCAATTTGGAAACAACGTTATTGAGTACGTCATTTTTGTGTCAAAATATCGACGAATTAAAAGGGTGACTGGAAGAAGAAGTCTAACTCCATCATGGAGTTAGCCTACTTCTTCCACTCACCACAATAATAATTAAGTTAACCCTACCTCCCACTGACCCCTACATCGTATAGTAACACAAGTCTTCCACCGACACCTTAAATTGTGTTATCATCATATGGCACACCCTCGTAATTATACAATATATTGGAATGACATCGACGATACGTTCTCTGACCGGCGTTCCGCAATCCGAGCCATCTACGTACGGTTACCGACTTGAGTCCTATCGTCAGTTGTCCCTTCATTCAGAAATCAGAGCCATCCACGTACGGAAACCGACTGAATTAAAATCGTCATGTGTCCTTTTCCCTTTGCCGGCTATTGGTTGCATCCGGAATGCGGTCCTCATAAGTCTCCTATCAACATGGCGTTGTAGCACGGAAACGCGTCTGAAATGTTCGTCAATGAATCAGTTTCGGAAGAATCTCCGTATAAAATATTGCCAATGATAGTCTATTGAGAACATCTTCCCTTGAATATGAAGTCGACTATACTCACCGAAATTCCTACATTGAGTAACGAACGAAACTTTAACTAAACGCTTACTGTCAACGATAGTACGTCATTTTCCAATATGGCGGCACCCATAATAAAATTATGAAACACATGTCGTTTAAAAGGTGCTATGAAAGTATGCCCGCTGTGATAAAAATACGCATTAATCCACGCTTTGGTTACATTATCCGCTAATGACGGTGCGTATTACAGACGCTTTTCGTCCAAACAAAAACTTATCTGCGGTCACGCTTCAGAAATTATATATTTCGCCAAAGAAACTGGTGAGATGCGGGTCCGATTGCGATTACAGAACAAAGTATATCCCGTTTCAAGTTCCCCATTCAGCAAGCAAGACCTGCACAATGTGGTATCACAAATCAACGCTACACGCTGGTTAAAGATCTTGATCATTAAGCGCTTGTCTGCTTTCGAAATATGTCCAACGATGACTGTTACATAATTACACAGTAATGCTATATTGCGACCAATGTAGACCTGATCAGACTGCACGTTCGTGCAGTCTGATCATGGTCTACACTGGTTGCAAATACACATACGTTGCTTGGTTTAAATTTCATGAGTTTTAAATGTGTTTATGAGACGATATACGATACATTACGCTGCAGAAAGACGACGGGTGATTGCGAGGTTAGAAGTTAACATACATGACTAGTTTAAAGGAGTTATCTCGCACTTCATCTAGGAATGTACGTGTGTCAAGTATTAGATAATTGTCTTTTGAAAAAACTGGAATGATAGGGACAGCAAGCTATTGTACGTAGGATGCTGTTTACGAATACATGTAGAACTGTGGAAGTTAATACTTCCCTATACATTGTATATGATAACATAGTTACATACCTTCCGAAAATACCTAACATTCATTATTTGTATAGTGTGAATTATTTGGGGAATTGATGTGAAATTTCAAGCCATCAGGGAGTTTCGTGTCACTGTCCTGGAACGGTCATGTATTGCGCGCCGTGAAGACTTTAAACCATTTATTATCTTGTCAGGTATCAGAAAAGTACATACTTACCATATATGGCCAGCATTTTCTTATGGCATTCGTGAACAACGAGCACTAAGCTGAGAGAGATCAGGGCCAACGGCTTTCACCATTAAAAGTACATGCCCACTCAGTAGGCACACATTGTTCTTTATAGGAATTACATAAGTGTATAATTGTGTCACTATTCCATCAGTTTTAAAACTTACAAGTGCCCGCTATACAGATGTAATCATTTAGTAATATTTATTTTACTGATAGTGGCTCGCGGTGGTATCAGGCTATTTTCATATGCAAATGAGGCATGATTTATACTACATGTAATTAAATGCGTCACCTGAACAAACTAATGTTTTCGACAGATTATAAAGTATGATTATTGCACATCAATATATAAATACAGATAATAAATAGTAATGTCATTTATCATTTTTCGGAAACACGGTTATCGCCCCTGATAACAGTGTGGAAACTTACGTTTGGTATAAAATATATAATAATGCCAATCAATATGTGGGGTAATGGTGAATAAATGTGTGTGCCTACTGAGTGGGCATGAAACTTTAATGTGAGATGCAAATTAATAAAAACTGTTCATTCGAACATTTTTATTGTAAGAAGTTCACTGAAATGGGCCCCTGATATTTCAGAAGAGACCGAAGACATTGGTCTGGTGACATAATTTATATATAAGTACTATCTGTTTCACGAAGCCTGTCCAAATTTTACGGACATATAAACAATGCAAAAACTTATTTCTTTTTGATAATATTAAATTAGAGTACATTTTAAGAATGATCCTTCTTTTTATTTCGCGAAATTTGGTCAAATTTTGATGTTATTGAGACAAAATACTGGACCGATTTTCAAAATTTAACTTTTGTTTTCTTAGTTAGATCATTTCCAAGCGGTCTAGCCAGGTTTCAGAGTCAATTTCCAAAACTGTTCGTTTTTCAACTCCTCCTCCAGGTTCAACATCTCTTTTTCCACCATGTTAAATTCCCATACAGAAATATTTTTTCGTAAAAAAATCAATACTTGACCAAATTTCACGAAACAAAAAGAAGTTGATAACAATTACTATTATCGAAAAAAAATGTTTGCATTAGTTTTTCATCAATAACAAATAAGTCACCCTCCCCAATTTGTTTTATTTGATGGAATTCAATCAACTATTGATTTTGTTGCGAACAAATGATTTTCCTATGGGTATTTAACATGGGGGCTAAAAATAGATTCTTTTTAAATACTTATTAATTTGACCGATTTTCAAAATCTAACTTTTGTTTTCTTATTTACGTCATTTCCAAGCTATCTAGACAGGTTTCTGAATCAATTTCCAAATTATTTCGTTTTTTGACTGCTCCCACCTCTTTTTCCCCCATGTTAAATTTTTTCGCAATAAAATAAATATTTGATGGAATTTCTTCAAACAAAAACAACGATTGGGGAGGGTGACTTTTTTGTTATTGGGGAAAAAGTACTTACATTTAAATATTTTTTTAGATGTAATGTGTTTAATAGCCAAAAGTTCGTCGGCAGAAAAACGTGAAACAGACAGTAGTTTCTTACATGTAACTGACTGGAAAAATATATCTTCCGGCACACTAGTAGTCTATCTCATGATATGTGAGAGAGTGACAAACTGCGGCAAACCGGACACACTGTACATCAACTCAAATTAATTACAATGAACCCCCTCTAAACTGGAGATCATGGGAATCGTATTCAATGAATTACAGCATATTTCCTCTAAACTGCACATACTTCGCTCCAATCCTCTTCACACTGTGTATCTACCTATATCGATGTATAGAGGATATTCATATTTTTGCAACGAATATGATATATATGTTCATCGAGTGGTGTGAAATGTCCATATTTCTCGAGTGAAATATGGATATTTCACACCACGAGATGAACATATATGTCATATTCGTTGCAAAAATATGAATATTCTATTTATTATATACCGCTCCATGGAAATTAGCAGTTTTTTAGACTGTATACGGTAATGAATGTGTATTTGCAGCCTATTTGCGCTGTTTTCTATCAGGTGCGCGTTATGAATATAGATACGAAAGTAGTCGTATTTTGAAGTTGTTTATTTCATCGATGAGAACATAATTTATGACTTTTATTTACATCGTATAACTATGTATTAGTATTTCAGGGTAGGTATATAATAAACAGTTTTATTCCATAACATATATTTATGCTAACCGCACATTCTGGGAATAAACTCGAATTAATTACGGTCGATCCCCTCTCTAAACCGGACACCATTTGTGGAATAATCCCAAATGAATTACTGTTGAAATCCGGACAAACATCAGGTTGAAGTAACGGACCAAGGTATATAAATACATTAAAAAAAAAAAAAAAATGAAATATACCTAAAAGTATCAATAAGCGGGAAACAATCAGTTGAAAAAATAAATATTTACTCCCGTTAGAACACAATGTGTTATATAACAGGGAGTAAAGAAAAGGTTAAGTTTGTTTTCACTTATTGATACTTTTAGGTATATTTAATGTATTTATAGGCCTTGGTATATTACTTCAACATGTGGGACAAACTGTAAATCATCGCGAGTTAACTACATACCGAGTATGGAAGGTGTTTGAGCCAATTCCCACCCTTAAATATAATCCGAATACATGGAAGTTAATTACAAACTTAACCCTTTGAACCCGAAATCCCGCTATATCGGTTTATGCAAAAAGTGCAGATCCAGATGCGCCGGCTCGTAACGAACCGTCTCATCAGGATCTGTACTTTTTGAAAGTCATTTTAATATTTTTGAGAACAAAAACACCCCCTTTTCATAAATGGACGAATCTGAAAATCATTGTGTGACCATTGGATTGTTCTGACCAATCCAATGGTCACAAAACGATTTTCAGATTCGTCCATTTATGAAAAGGGGATGTAAAAACATTCTGAGAAATATGAAAATTACTTGCAAAAAGTGCAGATCCTGATGAGACGGCTCGTTACGAGCCGGCTCATCTGGATCTGCACTGTTTGCATAAACCGCTATAGCGGGCTTTCGGGTTCAAAGGGTTGAAAGGTCTATTATACATATATAACTATATATTCATCAGCATGGAACACAATACACATCTTATCGTGATTATGGAATCGCCCATTCAAAGGGTTAACATGTTATGATGTTAATGATCGCAGAACGTATATTTTCTTAAATAAAATAAAAAAAAAATTTATCAACTTACTTGCTTCGTCCAAATCCCCCCATTCAATGGTACGTCGAGATGACACAATAACTCGCCTAATCTAAGAAGATGCTAACAAGATGCTAATGAAATAATGTGGAGACAATGTACAATTTGCTCAACTTAAATACACGTGACCATAAACGTGATTAGCACATTATACGGCGATTGGTACCGCTTAGTCCGATAAATCTCCCCCGACACACCAACGTTCGCACTGAAACGTCATGTTGCGCTGTTCAAGTGCAATTCGCAACGTATTACTTTGTCTATTAACAGTGACTTATAGGTATATATAATCTTTATTTCCTCCATATAGGAGAGCATAACATGTACATGTATAGTAACAATGTCAAGCGTCATTACCATGTGATAAACTTTATATTGTATTGTATAACAGGTCACTATAATAAATAATTTACTTACTTATATACACACATACGGAGCCCCGCAGGGGACGTAGACTTTTGTTTTTATTAATTCGTTCCCAGGAAATAACAATTCGTTCCCTCAATTTAACAATTCGTTCCAGCGAAATAACAATACGTTCCCAGCACAGCTCAGGTTCAGTAAATCAAGCTGCTTGCTTTCAAGCACAATATGCAAATATTGTAAAATGCAAATAATTATTTTGTATACTATGGGAATTAACAAATATTAGCAAGATTAATGTGGTGTAACTATAGCCGGGGCGAAGGCACCACGAACAACCATAATATACACGGTATTTCAATTGTTACTCCCAATATTGTGGCGGCAATGTTATCCGACTACGGGTGGTTTCCGTCTTGACACCTGAGTCCTGTATGGACCTGATAGCAATGATTGAACTTGTAAAGGAATTTATCGTAATTTACTGCCGAATAATTGGCGGGCGCCGATAGCTGGTTGTAAAATTGAGCACATAACCTGTATTAACTATTATAAAGTTACAACGGATACAAACACGAGACATATGAGCCCTTTTGTTATCGCCGTATTTCGCAGATATTGATTTCGAAAATCAGTAATAGTTTTCATAAATGAAGTCGACAAGTGACAACACAATTCAGAGCTCACGCGAAATATTATTATAACTGCTTTCCCCGTTAGGGATGTCCGTTTTAGATACACTGCTCTATTCACAATTCTGCCGTTTTACTTGGTACACAATGTTATTTATAAGAGCTAACACACCGTTACCCCACTCCCATCCGCACACATTCTCTCTAGCTAACTATATATCGGGAGGACAGAAACAAAATGATCCCAATTTTCAGGGGGCCGTTTCATTAAACTTCTTGCGACTAAAAGTGCAACATTACCATAGTCTTTAAATGTCACATTAACAATGTTTTCTTGTAAACAATTATTGGATTTACATTTTTGCAGCCTATGCTCAATAAATGTAAATCCATCAATTGAAATTTCCAGACGATTCTAAATTTGCACTTACGAACATTTTAGTCGTACGAAGTTTAGTGAAACGGGCCCCAGATTCCCATATCGATGGTCTAGTAACATAAGGTCGTAACTGCTATGCTAAAGCACAGCAGTTACGACCTTATGTTACTAGACCATCGATATCTCACATACTATGTACAGTATCATAATACAATTTCTTGTATTATCAATTCATATGCAATGATCTGTGAAATTTAAAAGTATCAACTATATACTTGTAATATTAGTATATTACATGTGTGACGTTGAAAAAAACAAGAAACGTATGATCCAAAATGCATATGCCGGAATATAATGAACACTGAACAGACGGAACATTAAACAAAGTAAGCTAACATGTGAACTTGTTAGTACGGAAGCCCATTAGGGCCACTTCATTTTTTTTTAATTTCCATTTATTCAAGATGCTTTTTTTGAATTTTCAAGTTCTTTTCTTGAATTTTCAAGAAAAGATCTTGAAAATTCAAGAAAACATCTTGAAATATTGAATTTTCAAGTTATTTTCTTGAATTTTCAAGTTCTTTTCTTGAATTTTCAAGAAAAGAACTTGAAAATTCAAGAAAACATCTTGAAAATTCAAGAAAAGATCTCGAAAATTCAAGAAATTATCTTGAAAATTCAAGAAAAGATCTCGAAAATTCAAGAATAGATAAAAAAAGTGAAGTGGCCCTAATGGGCTTCCGTAGGTTAGGCACAAGAACATGTCTGTGTTGTATATGTACTAAATTATACAAACTCGCATGTCTGGCATTGGCTGCTATGCTTATAGAGAATAGTAGGTTAGTGCCGTGAATGGGAAAACATATCTGACAAGGCGTAGGAAACGGGATGGGCGAGGCTCTGCCGAGCACATCCCGTTTCCGTGCCGCGCCAGATATGTTTTCCCATTCACGGCACTAACCTTCTATTCTATTTATCCCGTCAACACATACACATGGCTTTAAAATGCAAAACAATAACCCCCGCCACCGCACATATTCATACGCAGTGATTAGGTCGTATTGACAGGATATCAAAACTGTTTCACGGCACCGTGTTTCACGACACTTACGCACCGTGTGGACGGGATAATATATCATACATTTCAAAAAATCAATTCGTACATTTTTATTTCATTTCTCTCCTGCGTACTATCAATCTGTATGTTTTTGGTTAGCTCAATACTGCTGGATTTGACATGTCGACTCCTATGATCAAGGTGTACGATCACGTGGTACTAACAACAACAACAAGTACTGAAACTTCCACAATCCATCTGATTCAAAGTACGTATTTCTTTATATTGTCCTTATTACGTAACGGATTTTGATGAAATATGGCGCATCAAATGCGTCGTGTTAAGCTGCATTTGGTGGTCTTTGTATTTTCGTCCAAACTTCTGTCGTTTTTGCGAAGAACATAAGTCTGTGCCGAACTCCCTGGACCACCAAATGCAGCTCATGACGGCGCGTTTGCTGCTCCATATGTCATCAAAATCCGTTGCATATTAAGGAAAATATCAAATAATACTTACTTTGGAGTGGGCGACGTTGTTGTTGTTATAACCACGTGATCATGCACCTTGATGATACTCTAACCTATATTTCACAAGCGTCTAAAGTTATAAACCTGCAATTTGGGGCGTATGAATATGCAGTGAAACCTCTCTAAGCTTTCGAGAGGTTTCACTGTAAATCATGTGATAATTCTGCGCCATAGTTGTGTGCTAAGTGATCATGAGCAAATATTATCACCTGAGATAAATGACCAAGAGACTCATAAAAAATAATACCACATGTGTTTTGTCGGTGTCCGGTTAGAGAGTTTCGACTGTACATTATTGCAGGTTCCAAAATGTCCAAACTGCAACTGGCTCTATTATCTATAGAAGTGGTCAGATACTTTTGATCAACCCTCATTGAATCAACTTCGGCATTTTGGGTTTTGGATCATACGTTATGTCCTGGATGAGGCATCCGACTCGCAGCTGGGAGGTCGAAGGTCGGTTGGCGAGCCGCCAGCTAGTTAAATAAAAGGTACCAATTGCCTACCTGTCTGATGTTTTATGTAGGATAGGAATTGGGAAGTACTGGGTCCCCAATAAACTTCTTATGGCAAAAATGTTCGTACGAAGATTTCCATGAATTTGCTACCCACAATAACGTGTTCCGCTAATGCCACCATGTTGTGTTAACACCATTAAATGTAGCACATCCACGAAATATTTTTAAAAAATCGGCTTTCAAAATAAATGTTGTTGTGGAGTTGAATGTTGCACTTACGAACGTTTTAGTCGTACGACGTTTAGTGAAACGGCTCTCACTAAAACTGCCCCTGGGGGCCGTTTCACTAAGCTTCGTACGACTAAAATGTTCGTAGTGCAAAATTACGATAGCCTGTAAATGTCACATTAACAATTGGATTGGATTTACATTTATTGAGCATTGGCTGCATATGCAGCCTATGCTCAATACATGTAAATCCATCAATTGAATTTTCCAGACGATCCTAAATTTACACTTACGAACATTTTAGTCGTACGAAGTTTAGTGAAACTGGCCCCTGGTGCTCAGAGATTAGAGCGTCTCATAAGTCAAAACTGGCTGGGCCTTTCAATATGGGTGACAATATAAACAACACTTTATTTGTTATAGTACATGTACTTATTAAACGAGTCTACTGGTTTCCTAAGAAACGAGGCTCTATCGAGTTTCTAATGTAACCAGTAAACGAGTTTACTAAAACACATATTACATCATGACGCATTTTATATTATATTTACTAAATAACCACAACATCTGACGCTAATGTGTGAACTGATTATACATGCATATTGTGCTTTTCGTAACATATAGAAGGAAATATGTCTAGCGAGTAAGACGCTTTCGCATACAACCGCTAACAAAGTAGATCCTCTTGTTTATTTCCCAAAGAGCTACACATAACTATAAACTAAAATACATGTATTTTCCAAATAAAAATTAAAACATATAAATGCACACACACTGTACAACCCAGATGCGTGGATAGCTGGGGGCCGTTTCACCAAACTTCCTACGACTAAAATGTTCGTAAGTGCAACATTATAATAGTCTGTAAATTTCAAATTAACAATGTTTTCTAGTAAACAATTGATGGATTTACATTCATTGAGCATAGGCTGCATATGCAGCCTATGCTCAATAAATGTAAATCCATCAATTGAAATTTACAGAAGATCTTAAATTTGAACTTACGAACATTTTAGTCGCAATAAGTTTAGTGAAACGGCCCCCAGTTGTTTTGAAATGAGCATGCAGGGAACGAGCATCTGTCAGTTTCAAGTGTCAACCCCGTCTATATTCAAAGTAACACACACTCTACACGCAGATGCTTGAATAATAGATGTTTTCAAATGAACATGCAGGGAACACCTGTCAGTGTGAAGTGTCAACGCCGTCTATATTCAAAGTACATGTAGACAAGCTATTTTTGGTACCGGCATTGAACTGGATCTACAAGTTCATTGTGTGCGAACTTTCAATCACTCGTCATCGTCGCTGTCAGTTATTATGGTGGTAGGGGTTACCCGTTTTGTACCTGCTGGTGGACATGTATTTGAAACTGACCTCCATGTACAAGGTGTATGATCACGTGATACTAACAACAACAACAACAAGTACCGATTCAAAGTACGTATTAAATATGTTATAGTGTCCTTATTACGTAACGGATTCTGATGAAATATGGCGCATCAAACGCGTCTTGTTAAGCTGCATTTGGTGTTCTCTGTATTTTCGCCCAAACTTCCGTCGTTTTAACATAAGTTTGTGTCAAACTCACTAGACCACCAAATGCAGCTCATGAAGACGCGTTTGCTGCGCCATATTTCATAAAAATCCGTTGCATATTAAGGAAAATATCAAAGAATACTGGGCGACATTGTTGTTGTTGTAACCACGTGATCATGCACCTTGATGTACCGGGGCACACAATATATTTTATCACATCTTTGATACAGTTTCGAGTTTTGTTCTGCGTTTAGAGAGCACATGTGCAATGTATGGACATGAGGATGTGATAACACAGTGAGATCATGTTCGTTGATGTGACTGCATTATGTGATTCGCAGAATTTAGCGTTTGGATTAGATATTTTCGTGTGACGTTTGACTGTCGTGATGTCGGACACTGTGACCAGGCGTGACGTCGTGCTCTGGAGATTATTGATGCCGACTGGATTACGTTTGTACCATGTCTCCTGTTCTGAAGGTGAGTGTTTTGTTGCATAAGCTATGTAGAATGGAATAGACTCAAAAGTGGGGATATTTCGTCGACATTTATGGCTTGGATAGGACACGTTGTCCTGTACAGTTGGTCATCAAAGAAGGCTTTTACCATTTCAAATCGGAGCATGTTTTTATTAACGTCTTTTTGTTTGTTTGTTTCGAAATGAAGTCGTTAATGTCACCTTCTGACACGTGCACCAATCGTTCATAACTGGCCGTCTGTGGTGTCGTCTGCTCAGTGCCAGATGGGTCAGTTGGCGTCGGTGCGATAACTGTCAACATAATCCGCTTCCAACTCTACTTAAAACTCACTGCCTCATAGTTTTACATTATAACAATGTATCACCAAGCAGGGGCGGATCTAGAGGGGTGGTTCCGGGGTTTACATAGATCACAGTTTACCAGTTGGAGTCTGAATTGAAATGCCGTAAAACACAGGAAAGTGCATTTCGAAGAGCTCAACAATAGGACAAGCCCCTAGTTTCGAACGGTACCTATTGCAATTACCCCCGTATCGTCGCTAGCTACGGACGGTACCGGAGTAGATTGCAAGAGTTACCTTCGCAACTAGACACCCCCCCGTTCCCCAAATGCTGGATCCGCCCCTGCCAAGCGTATCCTCTTCAGACGTCTTCCGTGACTTCCGTAAGTTGTAACCCTCTTCCGCCCATTTCGCCATACCGCATTCTCCACCAAGCCTTATGGAGGCGGCCATCTTTATTTACATAAAACATGCGTCCTAATTTGCATATGTATTACAATAGTGTGTTACGAATTGTAGTTCCCCGTGTTTACACACTCTCATAGTGCGTATTATGTAATATCTTTCTGTTCTATCTGTTTTCCACACCATTAACCCGAATGTTCTGGCTGTCACACAGGGCGACCTACAAGTTGTGATGCGTTACAGACAGAAACTTCGGAATCCCACACCATATGTCTCTACTGTCTGTTTCATGAAACCTGGCCAAATTTTGCGGCCATATAAACAATGCAAACACAATATTCTGTTCGATACTATTAAATCTTATAAAAACTAAAGAATACGCATTCTTTTTAATTATTTTTCTCCGTGTTAAATCCCCATACACTGCAGACATCTTCACTCTCTGGGATTAACATGGGGAAATGTTTAGAATTTCTGAAATACTGGACCGATTTTCAAAATTTAACTTTTGTTATCTTTTTTAAAGCTATCTAGCCAGGATTCAGAGTCGATTTCCAAAATTGTTCGTTTTTTTTTAGTTCCTCCCACAGCTCCTCCACCTCGTTTCCCCAATGTTAAATTCCCATAGACACATACATTTTTCATAATAAAATCAATATATTTTTTACAAAATGTTTGCGTAGAGATAACGAAATAAAAAGGCTCATTTATATATACTGTCTGTTTCACGAAACCTGCCAAAATGTTACGGTCATATAAACAATGCAAACAGAATATATTGTTGTATAAGTTATCTCTACGTTAACGTACATCTGGCAATGCCTGTATAGAATATGACCTTTTGTTTCACATGTAGTGGGATCATACATGTGACTGAATATCTATATAAAGCATCTCAGACCCTATTATTCCTAGAATATATTATACAGAGCATCGAGTTGCCATCTCCGCCATTTTAGTTTGTACATGTTATCGGACAGCTTCACCACTTGGAGGATTTGACACCTACAGCAAATAATATGGCAGCAAATCTAATAAAATTTGGTGCAATACATCCCAGACATACAGAACGACAACCGGTCATATACATATTATTTCAGCAGACTACATAAGAAGCTAGACATCTGAGTATTTCTACCATCACTCACAAAATATACAATGGACACGTTTTCAATGTGTACAATGTCAAACTGATGCACTGTCTATTATTAGAAGTACATCTGGCACAGGTGAAAACCGTATTTACTCGCATAGCAGGCAAGTAGACAGTAGTGACAAAACATTCATATAACTATGGTGTACGAACGGGGTCAAAACTAAATTTACATGTGCAGCTATACAAATATACAGGTGCACCTGTACATTTACAGGTGGAGCTATACAAAATACTGATGCAGCTGCACCTGTAAAATGTATAGCTGCAACTGTAAAATACGTTTATAGCTGCAGCTATACAAATACAGCTGCAGCTATACATTTACAGCTGCAGCTGTACAATTTACAGGTACAGCTATACATTTACAGGTGCACCTGTATATGTTTATAGCTGCACCTGTAAGTTTAGTTTTGACCCCGTTCGTACATATGGTGTACGAACGGGGTCAAAACTAAATTGTATGTTTACAGGTGCAGCTGTATATTTACAGGTGCACCTGTATATTTGTATCGCTGCACCTGTAAATTTAGTTTTGTGTATTGTTACTGAATTATCAAATGTTTTAACAAAGGGTCAACACACCCTTCAGCTATGAGGCTTTGTACATAAATTATTGTAGTCAGATTTCTCCCCATCATGTTGCACCAAATTGTATTCATTTGTTTGTCATATTATTAGTGGTATGTGTCAAACGCAAAAAGAGGTAAAACTGGCTGATGGCTGGTGACACTAATGTTACTTCTATTAATAGCGAACAGCATAGACCCTGATCAGATTGATATGGGTCTATGCTCGTCACACACATTGTAAGGTAACCTTTCTCATTAGGTGGCTGAACTAGTGTTCATTTCGATGTTGCCTTGAACAATCCATTTAGAACCCCTTCAGTAGCCTATTTCACCAACATTGCAAAGCATACTTTAGTAGCAAAGTATACTTTGAGGGAGAAATTTCAAATTTTATGATAAATTTATTAATTTTTATTATACTGAATTTATTACATTATCACAGCCAATTTGGTATAATAATTCTGCATAGTTTTAATCATCAAATATATGCAGTCGTTAGTTCTATATGAAATAATGTATTTCAGGAAAAATAAATGATTACTCCCTCAAAGTATACTTTGCTAGAAAAGTATACTTTGCAATGTTGATGAACTCGGCTACTGAACTTGGCTGCTTCTATTCATTTCGGACAGTTTAGGCCCTGATCAGACTGCGCGGATGCGTATACTGATCTGGGACCATGCTGGCCACAAGCATTGTACGGTGACTCTTCTCACTAGATACCCCAAATAGTGTTCATTTTGATGTCTCATAGAACAGTTGCAAGCCGTTTAGAACCTCTTATACCATTTGGCTACTTCGATTAATTGCGTAGGCCCTGGTTAGACTGCGTGGATGAGCAGGCTGATCTGGGGCTACGCTGGGACTATCTGGGACTACGTTGGTCGCATACATAGTATTAGTAAGGCCCATATTGTCGGCAGATGGCACAGTCTTGTACAAGTTCTAAACATGTCTGCTCATAAATCGGGTGCCATAAACGTCAACCCCGTCAAGTGTTGTCCGAAGAATCAAGGGTACTCGATCGATCCGTTTGATAGCTGCACTAACCCGACATTAGCGTCGTCGTATATAATGACATGACCATCTTACTTTATCTATTTGTTTATTACGGAATGGGAGGGTGCGGTAGTGGGAGGGCATACGTTTCTTACCGATGAATCCAGTCTTATGGACGCATATCTGAGCGGCGAATCCTACTTGGGTTCACACCTTGGGCTAAGTGTTCATGATGTTGTAAGGGTAACTGCCACCAGATCAGGACAATGTATTTCAGTGTTAAATAACATTTACCTGTTTTGGATATCAAAGGAAACGTTATTTGTTAGTTGTATTTGCTGTCGATTTTACTGTATCACAAATATAATCTAAACACCACTGTTTGATAATATTTTAACTTATTATAACATATTTGAAAATGAATTTAACGAGACAACATCTCACAATAGGGACATTGCAACATTTGCGAGCAGTGTAGTCCCAGATCACGTGTGTATACAATGTAACTGCAGTCTGTTCAATTGGGTATATTTAGACCCACGTGACGTGATTCGATGTTGTTGATTGGTTAAAGTTCGCCACGTCTCTGTTCCAGGAATTGCGACAAAATTACCTAAAACAAGAGTATTGTTAATTTTAACGCCATATTTGGTTATTTACAGTTTTTAAACTATCATCAAATGCAGTGTAAATATAAGAAATACAACCGTGGACTGTTGCGTTTACTGGGGTGAAAATACATTTGGTATGTTTAAAGTTTGCGAGGACTCCTCGCAAACCTTTAACATACCAAATGTATTGTTCACAGTCCTCGCAAACATTAAACAGACCAAATGTATTTTTCACCCCAGTAAGCGCAACAGTCCACGGTTTTATTCCTTAAGTATACGTTAGTCAAGGAAACCTTCATAATGTTTCCAGAGCATACGTTACAGTCGGACTAGACTGTGTGAATGCAATAGATTGTCAGTCTGTACATGTACACTGGTCCCAAACATAAACATGGAGGTTTTCTCAGAAATCTTGCATTTATTTACATATTATATGATGTACGAGCTGCATATACACACATGTCAAGTCGATTTTGCATATCACTGACCACATACTATTATAGTCTTTCAAATTACTCGCTACTAAATAGCGAGTAATTTGAATGAGTATAATATTAGTTGCAGTGCGCCATAAACATTAAAACATATGAGGATGTATTACTGGAATTCCACTTTGGACTAGTGGAAAATTAAGAATTTGTCGAGGCCTGATTATTTGTCTGGAATTGCGCAACAGTTTCATGTTTCATCTAATCACAAAGACAGCAGGTGATGCAAACAAACATGTTGTAGCAGTGCATCTGATTGTATACAACATTCCCATCTCACCTTCTATATTTCCATTTCCTTATTGTTTTACAGTAGTAAAAATAGGTCATTTATCTAGTGTTAAACTGTGTTTGTACTAATAAACACGCAGCTGATCTAACAGTAGACGCGTCGTCGTTCACTGCTCTCAATAGAGCTTGTCGTTGATAAATGTTGCACGATTATCAGTAGTGTCAAGTTTACCACCGGTGTATGGATTTATAGAATAGAATAGAATAGAATTTATTGACTTAAACTAATACAAGTTTCTCGTCATATAAACAAATACATGTATATACAAAATAGTAGATATAGTATTCCAAGAGTGAACACATTTACATTAGAGAATGGCTGATTTTCTGTAATCGAATGCTTCTTTTAAATATTTACACAAATTTACGACCATCCTTTTAGATATGTAGCTAATAGCGACGTAAACCATGATAATACAATCACTATACATGATATTGTATTGGTTTTTGAAATTTAAGTATCCGCTATACCGGGAGTGCTATTAAATTGCTTTATCAGTTCAGCGGTGATAGCCGTGATCGTATAGTGGTTAGTACTTCGCGTTGTGGCCGCGACAACCCAGGTTCGAATCCTGGTCACGGCATGCCTGTGTTTCGTCGTTGTCATGACTCATGGCACAGCTGAACATTTTTTCTCCTTTGTACATTGTTCGCATTGTTTTGTTCCAGTTGTATTAGGCTGTATTTATTTATTTATTTCAAATCATGTTGTTTATAAACTAGCTCAAGTACAGGCTACAAAGTACAGGAATATAATTATGCTTTACAGTTGTTTATAAACTAGATCAATTATAGGCTTCAAAGTACAGGAATATATGCTTTTGTTAAGCATATATTCCTGTACTTTGAAGCCTATAATTGATCTAGTTTATAAACAACATGATTTGAAATAAATAAATAAATAAATACATGATTTGAAATCTACACTGCGACTACCGCAGTGTAGATTTCAAATCATGTATTTATTGTATTAACGTCTCACATTTCTTATTTACAAATCAGAAAATGCAGTGTACATATACTTAATAAAACCATGGGCTGTTGCGTTCACTGGGGTGCATACTATATTTGGTCTATTTAAAATTTGCGAGGAGCCCTTCGGAGTCCACGCATTTTAAGCATACCAAATGTATTGTTCACCCCAGTAAGCGCAATGTTTGCATATTTTTCTTATTTTCCATGAAAACACATCTTGGTATTTCATAAGAATTGTCTCCTAGGAGACACTTCTATTGAAATGCCAAGACATGTTTTTATTTCGAAGCAAGCTATTCAATTATTGCTGTCTGTTGATGTGTAGACAGTAGTGTGATTTTATTTTACCCATGAATTAATATTTTGAAAGTGGCAAGTTTACCATATGTGTATGGATTTATACATGATAATACAATCACTATACGTGATCTTGTATTGGTTTTTGAAATTTAAGTATCCGCTATACCGGGAGTGCTATTAAATTGCTTTATCAGTTCAGCGGTGATAGCCGTGATCGTATAGTGGTTAGTACTTCGCGTTGTGGCCGCGACAACCCAGGTTCGAATCCTGGTCACGGCATACCTGTGTTTCGTCGTTGTCATGACTCATGGCACAGCTGAACATTTTTTCTCCTTTGTACATTGTACATTGTTTTGTTCCAGTTGTTGGACTAGGCTGTTTTTATTTATTTATTTCAAATCATGTTGTTTATAAACTAGCTCAAGTACAGGCTACAAAGTACAGGAATATAATTATGCTTTACAGTTGTTTATAAACTAGATCAATTACAGACTTCACAGTACAGGAATATAATTATGCTTTACAGTTTTTTTTTTTTTGTTTATAAACTAGATCAATTACAGACTTCACAGTACAGGAATATAATTATGCTTTACAGTTGTTTATAAACTAGATCAATTACAGACTTCACAGTACAGGAATATAATTATGCTTTACAGTTGTTTATAAACTAGATCAATTACAGACTTCACAGTACAGGAATATATGCTTTGTCAGGCATGTAAAGCATATATTCCTGTACTTTGAAGCCTATAATTGATCTAGTTTATAAACAACATGATTTGAAATAAATAAATAAATAAATAAATACATGATTTGAAATCTACACTGCGACTACCGCAGCGTAGATTTCAAATCATGTATTTATTTAATTAACGTCTCACATTTCTTATTTACAAATCAGAAAATGCAGTGTACATATAATTAATAAAACCATGGGCTGTTGCGTTCACTGGGGTGCATACTATATTTGGTCTATATGTATTTACAGTTTGCGAGGAGCCCTTCGAAGTCCACGCATTTTAAGCACACCAAATGTATTGTTAACCCCAGTAAGCGCAATGTTTGCATATTTTTCTTATTTTCCATGAAAACACATCTTGGTATTTCATAAGAATTGTCTCCTAGGAGACACTTCTATTGAAATGTCAAGACATGTTTTTATTTCGAAGCAAACTATTCAATTATTACTGTCTGTTGATGTGTAGACAGTAGTGTGATTTTATTTTTCCCAATTACATGTACTATTTTGAAATACCCAATTGCTTCAGAAATGATGGAGTGACAATACTGACTCAATTACTAATTCCTTATCTGGAGCCCTGCGCAATAGACTATGGTGGTATTCCTTTTATTCATACTTAATTACAACATACGAAACCCGACCGATATCGACCTCTGAGGACAGTATTGGTCATCCGTTACTTATACAACAAGACATTTTTAAGTCTGATAAAGTAGCAGTTATCAACTTTTTCCACACTATGACGGGGACGGGGAAATAAGTTACCCCCGCACCAACCCCCTCCCCCGGAGATATTTAGACATATTACATGAATCTACCACCTAACTAAATATCAAATGTATATATAGAGAATAGTAGGTTAGTGCCGTGAATGGGAAAAAATATCTGGCAAGGCTCAGGAAACGGGATGGGCAAGGCTCTGCTGAGCACATCCCGTTTCCGTGCCGCGCCAGATATTTTTTCCCATTCATGGCACTAACCTACTATTCTATTTATCCGGCCAACACTTACAAATGGCTGTAAAATGCAAAAATTGTATTGACTGGATATCAAAAATGTTTCACGGCACCGTGCTTCACGGCACGTACGCACTGTGTTGACGGGATAATTAATAAACATGGGCTGGTCTGAGCATATTACTATATAGAGTCTAAAGGATAGCCAGACGCCACCAGGATATACCTAGCTGTCTAATTCCTGCATCTGTACGGCGTCAATGGAATAAACTGCCCATGTTACACCAGACTTATACACAGGTTACAACACCTGAAACATGACGAGTATCTTCCCGTAGGACAACATTCACCTTGACGTTGTCGGTTTGACGTCGCATTGCTTCGACGTCATACCGACAAACTCCGGCAATTTTAGTACGCGCATGACGCCCAGGAAGTTTCTTCTAAGGGAAGCTAATCGTGATTTTTCAAGGTCAGTAACTTATTTATCAGGTCTATAGCGAACGCATGTTCTAATCAAACTAAATGACTATTCTGGTCCAAAACTCAAACTCAACTATGTGCTATGGTGAATGATCCCGGTTATTCACTGAATCACAAATTATATGACAAAACCGGGCATAGACAGTAAAAAAAATAATCAAATATGCAGGAATTGGTCAGACCCCACTCTCAGGATTTAGACACAGCGACTGATTTAATTCTGGCTGGCGGAAAACAGAGAGTACATATGGATTAAATCGTATGAAAGTTTTATTTCAAATACATGTACATGTATAACATTATTGTCTAACGGGCTGTTACAGAAGACAGTGAACCAATGTCGATTATTAGATCAGTTCAGCACTGATAGCCGTGATCGTATAGTGGTTAGTACTTCGCGTTGTGGCCGCGACAACCCAGGTTCGAATCCTGGTCACGGCACGCACATCTGAACATTTTTTTTATACATTGCATTGTTTGTCCAGTTGTTCGATTAGGCTTACATATGCATATATTCCTGTACTTTAATTTGAAGCCTGTATACTTGAGCTAATTTATAAACAACGTAGTCACAGAGTAGATTTCAAACCATATGAGTATCAGTTGAATTATTTCGTTTTGGGCAAATTATTGTTTCTTATGTATAAGTTATTATATACACAACATGAAGCAAATGTGACTCATTTCCGATGGATTCAGAATGTTAAATCTATGTTAATGCTATCTGGCTGAGCCACTACGCCAGGACTCAGCTTCAGAACCAGTTCATTCAGTCATGGCTCACCAGCATCGATTCATCTTCACGTGGAATTACGTATAGAATCTTTAAAACAGAGTTTGGATTAGAAATATATTTAATTAATCTCACGGATAGGTTAAGAAAAACATTGACCAGATTTCGAACTTGTAATCATAGACTGGCGGTCGAAACTGGTAGATGGACAGGTGTGCCGAGAGCAAGCAGAGTCTGCAACAAATGTGGCGCTGGTGCTCTCGGTGACGAGTTTCATTTCCTTTTCCAGTGCCGCTTCTATGATGAAGTTCGAAAACGGTATATCAAGCCATTTTATTTTAGAAGACCAAATATTTTAAAATTCGCACAGCTATTTGAGAAAAAATCTGGAAAGCAATTAAGAAATTTAGCTATTTTTTATAAGAAATGCTTTATGGTTATAATGACTAGTGAGCTTATACATATGCATTTTGTATTTTTACCCATCGTTGTATTATGTAATCTATTGTATACCTCGTGTGTCACGTATGTGGCTTAGAGTGAATAAGTCGTCGAAAACCAAATAAGTCGTCGAATGGTGCTGTGTAAACGATTGAAAGATAACCCGCAAAACCGTTTCTTTGTAAAAACCATGCCAGACACCACTCTCAAGATTTAGATACTACTTTAATTATGGCTGGCGGGAAATAGAGAGCATAATATTTGTATGTGGATTAAATGGTATGGAAGTTTTGTTTCGAATACTACATTGCAGGCCCGTAGCCAGACCTGTTTGAAGGGGGGTCGTTTCGGAGGCGCAATGGGTCTGAAGTATCTACCTGTTTGAAGGGGGGGGGTCGTTTCGAAGGCTCAAGGGGTCTGAAGTATCTATGGTGGTCTAAAAAAGTGGACCTCAATGCTAAAAAAGTGAACCTCGAGGCTGGGCGTGGGGGGGGGGGGGGGGGGGGGGTGGGGGGGTGGGGGGGGGGGGGGGGGGGGGAGGGGGGGGGGGGGGGGGGGGGGGGGTCGTCCGACGGGCCTGATGTATAACATTATTGTCTGACGGGCTGTTACTGTAGATAGTGAACCAGTGACTTTAGACCGCGGCGATTATTAAATCAGTTCAGCAGTGATAGCCGTGATCGTATAGTGGTTAGTACTTCGCGTTGTGGCCGCGACAACCCAGGTTCGAATCCTGGTCACGGCATGCTTGTGTGATTCGTCGCTGCCATGGCACATCTGAACATTTTTTTCTTTTTAGCTCGACTATTCGAAGAATAGTTAGAGCTTATGTAATCACCCCGGCGTCGGCGTCGGCGTCGGCGTCGGCGTCGGCGTCGGCGTCGGCGTCGGCGTCGGCGTCGGCGTCGGCGTCGGCGTCGGCGTCGGCTGGCGTCGGCCGACGGCGTCGGCGTCGGCGTCGGCTCGGCGTTCGGCCCGCGTCGTCGGTTGGCCGCGCGTCGGCGTCGGCGTCGGCGTCGGCGTCGGCGTCGGCGTCGGCGTCACGCATTGGTTAAGGTTTTTAGTCAAGCTTGTATATGGAATACTCCTGGCCCTACACCCACCATACTTGGACAACTTCATCTCCTAGTGATGTACATCAATAACACCTGACCTATATTTGACCTTGACCTACATTTAACCTTGAATTACTTAGTTAATTCCCCTTGGTTAAGGTTTTTAGTCAACCTTGGTTAAGGTTTTAGTCAAGCTTGTACATGGAATACTATTGTGCATACAGACACCATACTTGCACAACCTTTTCTCATAGGGATGTACATCAATAACCCCTGATCTATGTTTGACCTTAGCCTACATTTAACCTTGAATTACTTAGTTAATTCCCCTTGGTTAAGGTTTTTAGTCAAGCTTGTATATGGAATACTCCTGGCCCTACATCCACCATACTTGGACAACTTCATCTCCTAGTGATGTACATCAACAACCCCTGACCTAGATTTGACCTTGACCTACATTTAACCTTGAATTACTTAGTTAATTCCCATTGGTTAAGGTTTTTAGTCAACCTTGGTTAAGGTTTTTAGTCAAGCTTTTACATGGAATACTATTGTGCATACAGACACCATACCTGGATAACTTTTTCTCATAGGGATGTACATCAATAACCCCTGACCTATATTTTACCTTCACCTACATTTCCTCTTGAATTACTTACTTATTTCCCCTTGGTTAAGGTTTGTACTCAAACTTGGTTAAGGTGTATAGTCAAGCTTGTATATGGAATACTCCTGGGCCTACAGCAACCATACTTGGACAACTTCATCTCCTAGTGATGTACATCAATACTTCCTGACATATATTTGACCTTGATCTACTTTTACCCTTGGATTACTTAGTTATTTCCCCTTGGTTACGGTTTTCAGTCAAGCTTGTAATGGAACACTCCTGGGCCTACAGCAACCATACTTGGAAAACTTCATCTCCTAGTGATGTACATCAATAACCCCTGACCTAGATCTGACATTGACCTACATTTAACCTTAAATTACTTACTTAATTTCCCTTGGTTAAGATTTTTAGTCAACCTTGGTTAAGGTTTGTATGCAAGCCGCTGCCACCTTGTTTGCCAAGCTATGTGTACATCGACAACCCTCGTAGTCGAGCTATGCTGTTCTCATACAGCTCTTGTTTATACATGTTCGCATTTTATAAACTAGCTCAAGTACCGGCTTCAAAGTACAGGAATATATGCTTTTATATTACAATCAAACTATTCAATTATTGCTGTCTGTTGATGTGTAGACAGTAGTGTGATTTTATTTTACCCATGCATTAATATTTTGAAAGTGGCAAGTTTGGATTTATACCTGTGTATGGATTTATACATGATAATACAATCACTATACATTATCTTATATTGGTTTTTGAAATTTAAGTATCCGCTATACCGGGAGTGCTATTAAATTGCTTTATCAGTTCAGCGGTGATAGCCGTGATCGTATAGTGGTTAGTACTTCGCGTTGTGGCCGCGACAACCCAGGTTCGAATCCTGGTCACGGCATGCCTGTGTTTCGTCGTTGTCATAACTCATGGCACAGCTGAACATTTTTTCTCCTTTGTACATTGTTTGCATTGTTTTGTTCCAGCTGTATTTATTTATTTATTTCAAATCATGTTGTTTATAAACTAGCTCAAGTACAGGCTACACAGTACAGGAATATATGCTTTTGTACAGCATATATTCCTGTACTTTGAAGCCTGTACTTCAGCTAGTTTATAAACAACATGATTTGAAATAAATAAATAAATACATAAATACATGATTTGAAATCTACACTGCGACTACCGCAGTGTATATTTCAAATCATGTATTTATTTTATTAACGTCTCACATTTCTTATTTACAAATCAGAAAATGCAGTGTAGATATAATTAATACAACCATGGGCTGTTGCGTTCACTGGGGTGCATACTATATTTGGTCTACATGTATTTACAGTTTGGAGGAGCCCTTCGAAGTCCACGCATTTTAAGCACACCAAATGTATTGTTCACCCCATTAAGCGCAATGTTTGCATATTTTTCTTATTTTCCATGAAAACACATCTTGGTATTTCATAAGAATTGTCTCCTAGGAGCCAATTCTATTGAAATGGCAAGACATGTTTTTATTTCGAAGCAAACTATTCAATTATTACTGTCTGTTGATGTGTAGACATTAGTGTGATTTTATTTTACCCAATTAATATTTTGAAAGTGGCAAGTTTACCACCTGTGTATGGATTTATACATGCTAATACAATCACTATACATGATATTGTATTGGTTTTTGAAATTTAAATATCCGCTATACCGGGAGTGCTATTAAATTGCTTTATCGGTTCAGCGGTGATAGCCGTGATCGTATAGTGGTTAGTACTTCGCGTTGTGGCCGCGACAACCCAGGTTCGAATCCTGGTCACGGCATGCCTGTGTTTCGTCGTTGTCATGACTCATGGCACAGCTGAACATTTTTTTTGTTAACTTTAAGCATTTTCGTTTTGTTATAAATTTACCTTTTACCGGATATACTACGTATTTATATTTATCCCGTCAACACGGTGCGTATGTGCCGTGAAACACGGTGCCGTGAAACATTTTTGATATCCAGTCAATACAATTTTTGCATTTTACAGCCATTTGTAGGTGTTGGCGGGATAAATAGAATAGTAGGTTAGTGCCGTGAATGGGAAAAGATATCTGGCGCGGCACGGAAAATGGGATGTGCTCGGCAGAGCCTCGCCCATCCCGTTTCCTGAGCCTTGCCAGATATTTTTTCCCATTCACGGCACTAACCTACTATTCTCTATCTATTTTCCTTATTTATGAACAAAAGTATATGTTGTGACCACTCATTTGAACCGTCTCGGCGAGACGGTTCAAATGAGTGGTCACAACATATACTTCTGATGAGAAATAAAGAAATTCTTGAGCCTTGCCGGATATTTTTTCCCATTCACGGCACTAACCTACTATTCTCTATATTTACGGGCAGCAGAAACATAAATTGTCGAATTGTCTTATCTGATTAGACTGTTATCTCCAACGATGTAATGCCGTATTATGGTTTAAATTGTTTAGCTCAGATCCAGTGCAGAAAGTAGATGGTCATTATGTTAGTGTCGCTTTGGTGGATTTGGGTAGATTTGGGTGGATGTCGTTGTCTTGGGTAATTTACATAGTTTTGTGCAACTACTAATGCTCAAACATTACACGCGACATAAATCGCCAATTATCTACACAGTCACCGTGGTGACGTATATTGTATGTTGCTAACAATGAACCCAAACCACTAGATATACCAAAATGACCTATAAAACACCGCCGAAATATGAACCGTTCTTCAAAAACCCGTAAAATACACAACCGCCCGCGTATGTATTGGCAATGCCAAGTTGCAATCCAGCAATTTGATTGTCTCAGCTGTAGCGCAGCTCTGGCTCAGCCAATGAAGCTGCTTGGTATTAAGAAAACATTACTGTGAATTAAAGACGATGACAAATATTGACAAATATTGACAAGATTAGCGCAAGCGGTAGCGTTGTAAACTGCGTTTTCTCACTGTTAAATTCAGTGTATGCCATGGGACGCAACTCCAACTAAACCATGCGACCTTGTCAGCACGAGTTATTGTACTTCTCACCGTGCAATCTCCTGATGCGGCAGACCGCAGTGGCCACAAATGCCGTGAAATGGGACCTAACGCCACATACGGTCGTCGTAGCCATATACATGTACATGAAACTGTCTGTGACTGGATAAATGGGGCTAATGGGTTTTGCGACTAGTGTAGATCCAGATAAACCTCAGTCTGATCAGGATCTGCACAGCTCGCCGTTCCATCAATGAAACACACGTCATGCCTTTAACAAGGAATACGTTATCAGGCTATGGGAGTGTACTATTAGATCAGGAGCTACACTGGGTACACATCCCATAAGCCCGATTTCTACAATTACAGCCACATATGAGGTAGCTTTATAGAACTATGTAAAGTCAATGGAAATCTAATAAAAAATCCTACTCGTAAACCGAAAGCTACTTACACAAATAAACCATAATATGTGTTCAATAAGTCTTTATGCAGATACTGCCAGCAAGGAAATAACACCATATACTGTAGATCGAAAATAATAATTACAGTTTGGTATTTTGCATGTACACACCTGTGTAGAGACGTAAATATACATTTGCTACATCAAAATTGGTCTGTTATCTGGATATTACATGTGTGTGTGTGTGTGTGCATTTGTATTGGCGACAGTATCTGCATAAAGACTTATTGAACACATATATATATTATGGTGTATTTGTATAAGTAGCTATCGGTTTATGACTATGTTTTTTTCTTAAAAAACATAGTCATAAACCGATAGCTACTTACACAAATCATAAAAAAAGTTTATTAGATGTCCATAGGCTTAACATGGGCCACAATAATTGTACAACAACCTTAAAGACAGACTGAAATGGAGATATCCCATGTGTTCTCACATAGAACAACATCTGTGCGTTGGCTCGTTGGTTGTGTGTGGATTTGTTCGGTACATCGGGTTGGTTGATTTGTTGGTTTGCTCGGTTTGGTTGGATGATCGGTTGATTGGTTTGTTTGGATGATTGGTTTGGTTGGATGATTGGTCGGATGATTGGTTGGTTGGTTTGTTGGTTGGCTGGCTGGCTGGACTGTCGTATGGTCGGACGACCGGTGGATCAAACGGTTTTAGACCGAATGATACATCAATTCAGCAGTGATAGCCGTGATCGTATAGTGGTTAGTACTTCGCGTTGTGGCCGCGACAACCCAGGTTCCAATCCTGGTCACGGCATGCCTGTGATTCGTCACTGTCATGGCACATTTGAACTTTTTTTTTATCTTTTTAATTACACTGTTCGTTCGTCCGTTTATTTACACGCATATATTCATTAATTCTTGCACTAGTCGTCCATCCAGTCAATCATCCTATATATGTGAATACTATACAAAGATATTTTTTTTGAGGATGTTCACCGACGCCGAAAGCGGCTCACCGCCGCCGCCGCATCACATTTCGAAGGTCCGTAAATCTCATGTACACCGACTCAAAAGACTATAATTGTTTTAATATATGACCCTTACCACGATTTCCCTCCCACAAAAAAATATGTTTACAAACATCTCCAGAAATCGTGTACATGTAGTTGAATAAACGTGCTTATTCGTGTAAACAAACCGTTCAGAGTGCTACATTCAATTTGTAGATAATCACGTGGCCGTGTTTCGGCCAATGAGAATTACTGAAATACTTAGTCATATAATAATATCAAATGATAAACGTCTACATATCTGACAAATATTGTGCAATTTACCAGTCCAGAGAATTCTGGTTGATAAATTATATATGTTTTAAAATTATCTTGATTTGAATCTTCAAACATATTTTCATACTGACTGGATACACCTCCGAACGAGAGAAAATCGATGTTATCGCCTAACATTTGCATTTTATTTCTGTAAACATTCCCTTAGGTTTGCATGTAAATGCCAGCATCTTGTCTTGTTTTATGCGACGACATATTTGAGTTGAATACATTTCTAAATTTCAACATCATTTGTGAAGCCGAACATTTTTTGCGAGACGTACATTTCACGTTTACTGCGGTTTTTCGGCCCAGTATGTCTAAGATGTATTTACATTCAATAGATATCATCTTAGCGTGTGGATGAATAATATGTTTGCACCTAAATGACAGTAATAGACATTAAGCCTTGTCAATTTCATGTTGCGCGTAGTGATAATACGTATCCATCAAAGTTTCAAGAAAATTTACATGCTCTTAGATCAGTTTATTTTCTAACACTAATGAGCGTGCGCGAAAGGATAAAAAACACCACTTAGCGCATGTGGATGTTTCTTTCACAACATTAGAAGCAGCCAGTTTTGGCGGGTTTTAAGTTTTCGCGCGTTGGCAAGAATTCCGCGTAATTATGTTTGGAATAAATAGTGTATACCCTTATAAGACTGCACGATCGTGCAGTCTGATAAGGGTCTGCACTATTTGTAACACGAGGGAATAAATAGAACAAATTTCCCCAGAGCTATTAGTTTTTGCTGTGAGTAATTCGATGAAGAATATTATACGTTATCGTAGATGCTAATGTAGATTCTCGTGGAGATACCCACATTACCGTAATTGCCAACCATCCGATTTCCGGTCCGTATTTGTGGCTATTGACCATACTAATAATACATTATTATGATAAATATGTAACGTTTAAACGGGTACATTAGTGTGATTTATGGGAAATATCTTTGTTGAATTTATTTAGTCTTTATCTCGTTTTTTTTCCATTCCGATCTTATGGAGAAAAGCCGTCTACAGAAAATGGTAATGCCACGAAAACCTGTTTGCCGTTCATGCAAATTGTTGTACACGGTAAAGTCGTGTGGTCGCACATGCGCACTTGACTCAACGTGTACGTATCACAACTTCGACCGATCGCCATTTCAAATTAGGACATTCCTAGACGAGTTATTGCCCTTATACCGTTTCGTTGAGTTCAAAACATTCCACCGAATAATATTACACGGTTTGTCCAATGTTCGGCAATATATTAATGTATATGCAATAAAAGTATAACTTTCAATGCTTATTATTTTATGTTGCTTCACTACGTCTTGCAGGAGTAAATTATCATCACTTTCACATAGTTACCATAACAACGTGTGTCAGTATATTTTATGTATACATCTAATATATAAATTCCTGGTTGATTGTGTTGTTGTTGTGTTTTGTTTTGCGTTTTATGTGCAACACAACTCGCCAGAGACGTGAAATAGACAGCAACAACAATCTGCGGCTGGCGAATCCATTAGGCTCTGTAGGAGAATTGGACATACATTGAATCCTACAGTGAAACCTCTCTAAACCAGACACCCTTGGAGGTGCCCAGGGTGTCCGGTTCAGAGAGGTTTCACTGTAAATCATGCATTTGATCATTCTGAGCCATAGTTGTGTGCTATGCGATCAAGAACAGTCTTTATCACCTGAGATAAATAACCAGGAACCCCGTCAAAAACAAAGTCTCAGATGTTTTCGTGATGTCCGGTTTATAGGAGTTCCACTGTATATACAACCTGTGACATGGTACAAATCATGAATTTTGTTCGTCAGCGGCATGAAAAATGTTTTCCTAAACGTACATGTGTAGGTAAGAGTGAAAATATCCTGATATGAGGTCTTGTTTAGATAATATACGTGATCTCCTTTTGGGAGGTTTCTTGGTAACGCATCTCGGATAATAATGCATGTTCGTGATTGCAAAATATATACGTATGTCCAGAGCTCCAGTTAAGTTGCCTAATTTGACCAACTTGGGGTGAAATTTTGTTATTTCTTCATAAAAAATGGAAAGTTGTGAGTGCTTTAGAATCGTCTCATTGAGACGATTCTAAAGCACTCCCAACTTGCCATTTTTGATGGAGAAATAAGAAATTTACCTCCAAATTACGCACCTTAACTGGAGCCCTGCGTATGTCCCAGAATGGTTATATGCCTGATTTACAGTGGAACCTCTCTAAACCGAACGCCCTGGGGACCTCAGGGTGTCCGGGTTAGAGAGGTTCACTGTATATCAGACTGTTGGTGAGATAGGGGTCTACGTTTCTGGGGTTACAAAATGACACCATCCGTTTCTAACTAGCGAAGAATCATTCAAACAATTCATGGGAAAACCGGTAGCATCAATACTGGACACTATACTAACTGTTTCTGATTCAAATCGACCTTCATATCTATATGTATAGCATACTGGCTGGTCAGTTTCTGCATTGTATAGGTTTTGTGTCCTTGCCCCCGATTTACCAGATCAACGTCAACTCCGTTATATGGTTGTTTACAATTTTATAGACGTCGGTGTTTAAACGTCGGTAGTTGCGTTTTCCCGTGTGCATGTCGAATTGTTATGGTCCTAAATCCGTCCACGATTTCGTTATACAACTGGTGTTTTATGCGTTTCCTAGGTAACGGAGGCAGGCGGGGTGATTTATTCGGAAACTGGAGAGACAAGCGAATGCCGCTGGTTGGGCAGAACTAATCACGTGATTTATGGCCGTTTCTTATATTACAAGGTCTACCGTTTTGTGTGAATGACTTGCTATACGGGGAAAACCGCAATATATGATAATTTGAATATTAAAATTGTTTTACTACCTTTTTATTTCACGCTGTTTTGTTTATGGCAAAATGCAGTGAAGCCTCTCTATATCGAATGCCCTGGTACATCCCAGGTCGTCCGATATATAGGTTTCACTGTAATAATTACATATTGTGGTCGCTCCAAGACATATGTGTGTATTGCAATCATGAACGCACATTATTGTTTCATACCGTTTTTGACTGGCTACGGGGAAAACCGCAATATCTGATAATCTGAATAGTATAATTGTTTTATTCCGCATTATCAGTTTTATTCTGCTTTATGTTTTGTTTTGTGATACATTACAGTGAAGCCTCTCTAAATCGGACACCCTGACACATCCCAGGTCGACCGATATAGAGAGACCTCACTGTAATTGAAGTATAGAATCATGTTCAGGCTGAAGGAATACACGTATAAACAAGGGGCCCGTGTCACTCACTAAACTTCGTACGATAAAAATGTTCTTACGAAAATGTCTATGAATTTTCTTCTCACATTAACCTGCTTCTCGAATGCTACCATATTGTACCTTCGCGTTCATGTCATCAAATGTACCACATCCACGAAATATCTTCCAAAATCGCCTGTCGGAACAAATGCTATTGTGGATTTCAATTTTGCACTTACGAACGTCTTAGTCGTGCACAATTTAGTGAAACGGACCCCAGGAGCTAAACTGATCACGCATAAGCCCTTTTATCCAGCATCTTCCAGACATAACCACGAGTATAAGGACACCACCGTTTTCGCATCTTCATTTATGTGTCTAAATTTATTATAATACGTTGAGAGTCGGCTAGAACATGCCTTGTCGTATTACTATTACACCACCGCCTGCGGTAATCTTGCTTAGATGGACATGTTTATGAACATCTATTGGCAATATCAACTCGCAAGCAGGCAGTTTGATTGGCTGTGCCTGAGCTGTATCACAGCTCAGGCTCAGCCAATCAAGCTGCTTGCGTTCAAGCACAATAGTTAAGTATTGTGTAATAAAGAAATTGATAAATATTGGCAAAATTGGCGCAGGTGGCGGTGTATATTTTCTATCACCCGTGTGTTGGCCAACATTGTAGCTGTTTTCGTTTCACTATAGGAATGAATGGCATTTTTGTGGAATTTATCGGGGTATAAACTTGGAAAAGTCGCGGGAATACAGGACGAAGGCCGGAAGGCCTCGTCCAGTATTCTTGATGGTATTTATCGGGGTATAAACTTGGAAAAGTCGCGGGAATACTGGACGAAGGCCGGAAGGCCTCGTCCAGTATTCCCGCGACTTTTCCAAGTTTATATCCTCGATAAATTCCACAAAAAGGCCATTCATTCCTTATAATTCCAGCATTTGAACTAAACTCATCAAGAAAATGTGTTTATTTTCCGTTTCCGTTACGGAAAGTAGTTCGGCGTGGGAGTTTACTGGGATATAAATTTTGGACAGAGACTTGCTACGGGCCAATCAAATGTTAGGGAATTGTGTAAATATTTTTGTGCTCTAATTACATACTAGTATCCGACGACTGCAGATTGGTCTATCGCCAGACCGTCGCGATTTGGACGAACTGCTGTAAATTACGACTTTCGAAAGTGTCAGCAAATGCACTAGTACTCAAGTTAGGAAACGGAGAACATTACGATTAAAACCAGTGTAGGTTCCGTACGAACTATTCCTTGAGTTATGCAGACTTCACACAGTTAAAGTGTTATACTAGAAACAGTGCATATTATGTATGGATATTCTGATGTAATGTATTGTACAACGAACACACATGAGTGCGTACCTACATTATATATCCATGTTTATTTTTCATTATGGTCCCTTGAAATTATAACTATATAATGGTTATATACATCCGTGAAACGTCACTTTCTTTGATCAGTGTACATCCGGAGCACTGTGCAAATCAGAATCTACACCGATCGCTAGTTATGTAGTGCGATATGTTCTGTGTAAGTTACAGCAAACGTACAGCATACACACGTTTCACAGCTTTCAATGGAGAAATGACGTATAATTATGGAATTCGCGACCAGTGTATACCCAGATCAGTGCTGTTTGATCAGGGCATGTACTGATATTCATTCAGTTGGTGAAAATTACTATTACCAGCGTGATAAATATATATAGAGTTTGTAAGTTAACATACAATTATATACACATGTATCCCGTTGTTGGAGTGTGCTAGCAGATCAGTGACCCGAATTTTCGGGAAGCTCAATCAGTCGACAGGCATTGTTCATCCAACGTGGCAGCTAGAACATACTGGTTAGCGAATCAGGAGCTACACTGGGCACACATAGGCGATAAACCCTATCCCCCAATTAACATCCCGATGTTCTGCGCCCACTATTCCAATAAATCACCAAACCTGACTGGCCAAATACTGCACAAGGTCCATTTTCCCATGACAGGCTTTACAGATTAGCTGACACCTCGGCGCGTACTGACATCTGTGATTTGTGACGTACCGTAGACCCGTCGTGAAAGCAGAGTACACTTCGGTGCTCTCGGACCAAACTACCCCCCTCCCCCCCGGCCACTAATATGTGGCTGTGACTGGAGAAATGGGGCGTATGAGTTGTGCGACCAGTGTAGATCCAGATCAGCCTGTGCTTCCGCACAGTCTGTTCAGTATCTGCACCGTTCGCCATTCAATCAATAATAAAACACCCATCATGCTTCTGACAAGGAATATACATCGTTTTCAGGCAACATGAGTGTGCTATTTGATTAGCAGCTACACTGGTCACAAATCCCATAAGCCCCATTTCTCCAGTCACAGTGGCATATATCTCAGAGGAAACAAACACGCCACGGTTAGATCACGGTTCGTCCGCATGTACGAGGAGATAATCCGCGAGCTTTAGCGAGTGGATTATCTCCTCGTACATGCGGACGAACGTGATCTAACTGTGTTATCACATCCTCATGCCCATACATTGCCCATGTGCTGTGTAAATGCAGAAACAAAAACTAGAAATTGTATCAACGATGTGATAAGGGTATTTTCCACATGTTCATGTTGACAATTTGTGGTTGAACGTAATTGTTATGTATACATAATACTGACTTGATGCAACTGATATGACACTATGTTCCATTGTGTGGACACTAACAAGAATGTTATTTATTTCCCCAAGTGCATATCTGGAAAAAGTAAATTTCGTCAAAATTCTGTGAAGGTTATTTGTATACCATCATTAAAGGTACGTGCCCACTCTGTAGGCACACACTGTTCTTTATAGTAATTAAATAAGTGTATAATTGTGTCACTATTCCACCAGTTCTAAAAATTACAAGTGTCCGCTATACATATATAATAATTTATTAATATTTATTTTACTGATAGTGACGCGCGGTGGTATCAGGCTATTTTCATATGCAAATAAGGCATGATATTTTTCAATTATTTATACTAATTAAATGCGTCACCTGAACAAATTATATTTTCAACAGATTATAAAGTATGATCATTGCACATCAAAAAAATAATGCAGATAATAAATAATAATGTCCGGTAACATTTTAAGGAAACACGGTTATCGTCCCTGATATCAGTGTGTGAATTTACGTCTGATATAAAATGTATGATACTGCCAATCAGTACGTGGGGTAATGGTGACTGAATGTTTATTTTGCCAGAAAGTGTTTCAGATGATGTCTCTGATATAAAGAACAGTTTGTGCGTACTGAGTGGGCATGTACCTTTAATATAATTTAAATACATGTATTATAAAAGTTAATGCTATTCTTCCAGATGCACATCTCTTTAAATAAAACATCGACTCGTCTACATACATGTATTCATATGATTCAGGGGTGCGTTTCACTAAACTTCGTACGACTAAAATGTTCGTAAGTGTATATTTTGGATCGTCTGTAATTGCAATTGATGGATTTACATTTATTGAGCATAGGCTGCATATGCAGCCTATGCTCAATAAATGTAAATCCAATAATTGTTTACAAGAAAACATTGTTAATGTGAAATTTACAGACTATTATAATTTTGCACTTACGAACATTTTAGTCGTAAGAAGTTTAGTGAAACGGGCCCCAGTTTTGTAGCAGAACGAAACATAAAAAAACAACGTAAACGCGCTTGGATGGTCGTAGGTCTCACATATGTACAAACAGTGTAGTGGTGATGATAAACAGTAAATCAATAACTGTAGACTGAATCTCAACCCAATTGTATCTGAGTCAATATAAAACACATTTTCATATAAACGTATTCCTATGCACGATAGCAGTAACATTTCACAAATATAAACTTGTTATTGATTCAAATATGAGACACGCCATGTGATGTTTACGTAATGACATGTGCGATACTAGTATCTCATGAAAATTTACGATATGTTCCGTAAATGACTTCTAAAGATAACACAATTTCATAGCAAATGCGGAATAAACATTTTTCTGTAAATATATTTCATGTTCGTGGGCACAAAATCGCATTGCGTGTCTCATATTGTGTTTGTTGGTACCGCAATAGCTGCAAAACATCGGCAAATTATCTCTACCGCTTATCATACATAGTCCAAGATAGTACATATAGAGAATAGTAGGTTAGTGATGTGAATGGGAAAATATATCTGGCAAGGCTTAGGGAACGGGATGGGCGAGGCTCTGCCGAGCACATCCCGTTTCCGTGCCGCGCCAGATATTTTCCCCATTCACATCCCTAACCTACTATTCTATTTATCCCGTCAACACCTACAAATGGCTTTAAAATGCAAAAAAAACAACAAAAAAACAACCCCAGCCACCGCACATATTCATACAGCTAGTGATTATGTCGTATTGACAGGATATCAACAATGTTTCACGGCACCGTGTTTCACGGCACATACGCACTGTGTTGACGGAATAAAATAGAATAAAAGCGCGGACTACTTGGACTTTGTCTGAGTACATGTGTGTGTTTCGTTGATATAGTTAACGCGCTGTCCATAACGCGAGAAAAATACATACTGAATACTATTATCTGAATCATCATCTATGACACAGTGCCTTTAATTTATGCAATCAGTTGATTTATTATTTACGAAAATTGAAACAAGGTGGCACTACTGTCTGTTTCACACGAAACCTGCCCACATTTTAAGACCATATAAACAATGCAAAAAAAAATAATATTTTTTTCGATAATATTACATTTGAGCAAAATTTAAGAATGATACTTCTTTTTATTTCGTGAAATTTGGTGCAATATTGATTTTATTCGGGAAAAAATATTTCCAAGTGTTAAATCCCCATAGACATTGTCACAGAGTGAAGATGTCTTTGGGGGTTTAATATAAGAAATATTTTTATATTTTCAGAAATAGTGGACCGATTTTCAAAATGTAACTTTTGTTTTCTTAGTTAGGTGATTTCCAAGCTATCTAGCTAGGTTTGAGAATCAATTTCCAAAATATTTCGTTTTTCGACTCCTCCTCCAAGTTCTCCACCTCTTTTTTCGCCATGTTAAATCCAGATAGAGAACTAAATTTTCGTAATAAAATCAATATTTGACCAAATTTCGCGAAATTAAAAGAAGGCTGATTCTTAAATTTTGATAAAATTTAATATTATTGAAACAAAATATTGTTTTTGTATTGTTTAAAAAAAATTTGGCAGGTTTCGTGAAACAGACAGTAGTTGTGGATCTGAAATCTTAAAGCCGGTTTTCCGCTGAACGTCACACTTGTTCGCGTCAAATTTATGGAGCCTTCCAGCAACCGTTTCTCATTCAATCTGCCTAAAGTTTGCATCAATCACATGACCGCCTCACCTGCCACTGAGAGAAACCTCGGATACAGATAGGTGTCATGTGCAGGTTCGGTGGCCGACGGAAAAAAGAATTTACGAGTATATAATTCCAGCACAAAAATATTTACACAATTCCATTTGATTGGCCCGTAGCAATTCTATGTCCAAAATTTATATCCCAATAATTCCAGCACAAAAATATTTACACAATTCCCTAACATTTGATTGGCCCGTAGCAAGTCTATGTCCAAAATTTATATCCCAATAAACTCCCACGCCGAACTACTTTCCGTAACCGTGAGGCGCAGTTAAAATAATTCTTAAGAAAACGGAAGATAAACACATTTTCTTGATTAATTTATTTCAAATGCTGGAATTATAAGGAATGAATGGCCTTTTTGTGGAATTTATCGGGGATATAAACTTGGAAAAGTCGCGGGAATACTGGACGAGGCCTTCCTCGTCCAGTATTCCCGCGACTTTTCCAAGTTTATACCCCGATAAATTCCACAAAAAGGCCATTCATTCCTATAATGGAATAATATAGATACATAGGTTACATAACTCGGGGAATCAGTAGCCGATTTCACCAACAATCATTACGTATACTTACCTTACTAAGTGTACTTTGTGGGAGCAATTTTCAATGTATGCATACATTAATTATGTTTTATTTAATTAACTTAAATAGTTTCCAACCAAACGTAATTGATGCGATCATATAATACACATAATGTACTCATTCTGCATAATTTTAATCATCCAATATAAACAGGCGTTAGTTCTATGGAATGATGCATTCGGTACACATAAATAATTACTCCCGCAAAGTGTACTTAGGTATGTAGATAAGTGTACTTACCAATTTGGGTGAAATCGGCTACATGACTATACTTCCGGGGCATGCTTGCCTTTGGAGTTGGTGGGATTTGTGGGTTGGATCTCACGTTGCTTTGCAACACTATTGCACTTTGAGGAGTTTGTAGGTTTGACGTCACGTTGCTAAGCAACGTGACGTCAAACCTACAAACTCCGCCATAACGTAAGTGATGTCCGTGAAGCATTTCTAAGGGAAGAATCTACGATTTAGATAATTATTTTGCATTTGACTTGCCCAATACCCATAATGCTGGAACATTTAAAATGTATCACATAAGTTTCCCCGTTGGCAAGCCAGTAAGTGATATGATACTTTTGTGTCACGGACGGTTATTTTGTTTCAAAATAATTTTGAATGTGTTCATCAGATGAAGAGAAAGAAGATAGAGAAGAGCACGAGTAAACACGGTTTCTTCCCTTAGTACTATGTAGTCATGTCACATAGACTTATTTAAAGAAATCAGTTAATTAACTAAACTATTTTGCAGAAATAATAAGTCTGCGGATTTTTCTCGGCGGTGATTTTTCGGTGCCTTACGTGTCGCACATCTGATATGCGTAATTAAGGCTTAAACACCGTATAACATTGCGGGAGAAATATATCTCTTTCAACGAAATTCAATTACAAATGATTATATGTAAGCTAAATAAATTATATCTGCCATATCGTACAGACGCATTACCTCGATATCTCGAACAATATGCCAATGAAACGTTGTATTGTGGTTCGTCTATACGTTTGAATGTCGATAAAACACGCTTCATTATTTTGCCTATGTGTTGTCTTATCTTGAATCTAAGACCAAAGAGGTTACAATAGCTCTCGTGAACGTGGCAAATTTGGCGTGATTTAGGTTACACTGTTTAGTTTGAGAATGTCGTGTTTCTGCCCGATTACACATTGCTTATTGCCCCGGAAATATCACGTGACCTACAGTTCAGAACGTCAGATAGGAGTAACTGCTTCGTATTTTAGGTTAGCGTGTTATATAACATGAAGTGAGTTGCACTATCAAGGTTTGAATATAAATCGTAAACTATTATTTTGGTTTGCTATATTAGGATGTAATTTATTACTTCGCTGACAGTTAATTAAAAATAGATAATGTTGATGTTTGTTTTAAGCAAAAAAAAGGCACTGCGCATGTACTAACGCCGCTAAACACAACGGCCCGAAATGCATTACCTCATAGAGAACTAACGACTGCATATATTTAATGATTAAAAGTATGCAGAATTAGTATACTGAATATATTACATTTTCACAGCCAAAATGGCTGTGATAATGTAATAAATTCAGTATAATAAAAATTAATAAATGTCTCCTTAATTTGAAAATTTCTCCTTCAAAGTATACTTTGCTAGATAAGTATTATTTGCCATGTTGGTGAAATAGGCTACTGAACATTTATCGGCAATGCTAACTCGCAATCAAGCAACTTGATTGTGTTGATCCTGAGCTGTGCACAGCCCGAAATATCAAGTTGCCTGATTTCAAGCGTAATATGCAAATAGTCTGAGATGAGGAAATGAAAATATTGGCAAGATTTGCACGGGCTGTAGCATGTATATGGCACTAACTTCAGACAGTGGGACAATTGTGACTTACAGCTTCACACTATGAAACGTGATACTAGAAGCACGTTTATTCGTGGTGTTAATACCATCAGTTTCAATCACAACCGATATCATGATTTAACATATGTATCCGGACACAAAAATCGCGTTTTCAAGAATGGGATTGTATCCGATGTTAACAAAATAACCATGGGCAGAGATAAGGGCGGTCATGGGGCCCGTTTCAATAAATTTCATGCGACGAATATGTTCACACAAACAGTTTTATGAGTTGGTTTCACGCATTAACGTGAGTCCCTAATGCTACCTACTATTTTCCACCCATATTTAAATATTTTTATTACATGTGAACACATCCACACACTAGTTTCCAGCATTGGTTTTAAGAGCAAATGCTATTGTATATACATTTCAACTTTGAACTTCTTATTCTTACGAAGTTAAATAGTGAAACGGGCCCCTGGTGTACTATTAGCAAAGGTATATCAGAAACGTTTGTATATCCACTTGCGAATGGTGTGGTTGTCGAAACATGTAGGCCCTGTTCAGTCAGCGCGAATGCAGCCAGTAGCCTATTTCACCAACATTGCAAAGTATACTTTTCTAGCAAAGTATACTTTGAGGGAGTAATCATTTATTTTTCGTGAAATGCATCGTTTCAAATAGAACTAACGACTGCATATATTTGTTGATTAAAAGTATGCAGACCTGGTGGCATAGTGACACAATTATACACTTATTTAATTCCTATAAAGGACCGTGTGTGCCTACTGAGTGGACATGTACCTTTAAATTGAAAATGTCTCCCTCAAAGTATACTTTGCTAGAAAACTAGAAAAGAATACTTTTCAATGTTGGTAAAATATATATTTCGACGCATGCGACGAACGCAGTGCTTGACTGGTCAAGCACTACGTTCGTCGCATGCGTCGAAATATATATTTCTCAACCCTACTATAAATGTCGATGTCCTCTTCGAAATGTTATTATTACTACAGTGCAACCTCTCTACAACAGCCACCCATGGGAAGAGGCAAAATTGGCTGTTATAGAGAGGTGGCTGTTGTAGGGAGGTTAATGCTGAATACAATTTTATCGTCTGATGTTTATTTATTTTCTTCAATAATTCTCAATAAAAACATGTTTTGACAGCATTTTAGAATCATTTCCACGAAATAATGTAGGCATGTTTTTTCAGCGCTCCAGATAAGCTGCGTATTTGCGTAAATACCCAATTAAAATTGCTAAAAACCCAATTGAAATCAGAAGTAGAGAGTATCAAAAAGCAATGAAAAAGTGTGGTATCTTTGTCATGCTACAGAAAACAATAAACAGACCACAAATATAGCATATTTTCTTATTATTCCATGAAAACAATTCTAATGAAATACCAAGATGTGTTTTCATTTATAAGCAAACTATTCAATAAGTGCGGTCTGCTGATGTGTAAACAGTAGTGTGATTCTATTTTACACAATTAAAATCTTGAAATACCCAATTGCTTCAGAAATGATGGAGTGACAATACTCAATTACTAATTCCTTATCTGGAGCCCTGTTTTTTATTTATTATCTCATAGCCATGACATAATCCATGTGATTTTGTTTTGCAGTTTTATATCATTACTATTTTCCGATAATTCTTGTGAGCTAATTTAGATAATATTACTTTGTTCGTGAGGCAACGAAATAATAAACACACATCCCCTTCGTGTGTCCGTAAAATATACCTGTCGTTTCACAAAATATACCTTGACATATTTGGAACACAACGTAATCAACATATAGTCTGATCTGGGCTTTGTAGAACCCCATACTGTTCACCCACCCCTAGTGTAACCCCGGTGACACTAGAGGTGGCTGAACAGTAGGGGTTCTACAGGGCGTGCACTCGTATTTGCATTCTTGATTTTCTGACATATCGTGTAGTGTTGTGAACATGATAATTTTTGACTTACGAACATTGTTGTCGTACGAAGTTTAGTGAAACGGCCCCCGGAGGTTTAATCATGAATCGGCACACTCGAGAACACTCGGGCCGTTCCGTACATCGGCTTTATTTCTGTTGTTTGTATTTCACGATATGAATCGTTTATATTGCAATTAAAATAAATAGCTGAATACATAACCTAGAATGATGGCTTTTTGGCCAGAATTGATTCACCCAGCAGTGTATAACCAATCATTAACCACATTTCGAATACGAAATGTGGTTGATGATTGGTTCTACACTGGTGGCATATCCCAAGTGTCATTTCTGACCGCTACCGGACAATGCATAAAGGGTTCTCTGTGTAAGAAACACATTAGCCCAATGCCCGATAGTAAAAATTGTCAGATGGTCACAAACTGGGCACCAGCTGGCATAAAAACAAACACCTTGTACATTTGAACGGGCCAGTGGAAGAAGTGGGTGGAGTTAGCATCGTAAATCATTATTTAAAACAATCCAAAAATAAGTCATATTTTCCCTTTACTATTTGTATTATAGAAGATATTGGGCTTAATACTTGTGGCTAAACAGTTTAAAAAAGAGACAACATCGAAAGTAATGATGCATTTCATTAAATTGTAGCGAATACAGTCCAATGACCTATGTTTGTGTATGGATGTATTTTTTGAAACCTCTGTAAAATGCCTGGAAATATTATCAGTGCAATAATTCGTTTTTATTATTTTCATTAATAAACGTTGACCTGAGCAACTGCAGTCACTGTAACAGTGACGTGTCTTCTCATGGGCGGTTGTTGTAGACAGGTTGCGGCAACCTGTCTACAACAACCGCCCATGAGAAGACACGTCACTGGCTGTTGAAGAGAGGTAGTTGTGGACCGTTTCACTAAGCTTCTTACGACTAAAATGTTCGTAAGTGCAAAATTATAATAGTCTGTGAATTTCACATTAACATTGTTTTCTTGTAAACAATGATTGGATTTACATTTATTGAGCATAGGCTGCACATGCAGCATATGCTCAATAAATATAAATCCATCAATTGAAATTTCCAGACGATCCTAAATTTGCACTTACGAACATTTTAGTCGTACGAAGTTTAGTGAAACGGGCCCCTGTTGTAGGGAGGTAGCAGTTGTAAGGAGGTGAAGTATAGAGGCAACTGAACATTTGGGAAATACACTATCGGTTGTTACAGAGGTGGTGGGGTTCATTTTAGAGAGGTGATCCTTACGTAATATCTGAGATACTTGCTTTGCACGATACCCGACTATGGGATATGTACGTATTGACACAGACGATGTATTTAATACTTGAAAACATTTTACGTTTTACCATTTAATTTCCAGAGGAATTGCATAGTACCCATCTACGGTACAAATGTCCTATACATTTTCTACATTTTCTCGTTTCTTTTCCAATATATATGTTGTGACCATTCAAATGAACCGTCTCATCGAGACATGGCTGTCACAGCATATACATTCAAAAAGAAATAAGAAACAGACATATAATTACATTTTTCTCGTTTCTTATCCAAACTATATGTTGTGACCATTCATTTGAACCGTCTCGGCGAGACGGTTCAAATGGTGGTCACAATATATACTTCCGAAAAGAAATAAGAAACAGAGATATAATTTTCGGAATGGAAAAAATATATTTTTCCGTCATTGTTTAGTAGCTTCGTCTTGTAGATGGTTAATCTCCATAGACCAATGGCACTTGTGTGTCGACTAACAACACCAACAATGGCGTCGTCACTGGAACAAACCGTTTCTTCAAAGCGAAACAATACTTTACATCCCGGGAAAAGAACACCTGTCAAGAGCACTTGTTAGTAATATATCACACGCGGAGGAATACTTCCGCGGTATTCATGCGCCATAGGTCCCGCGCTTTCCACCGTCCCCCGTCCATTTATCTGAGTCCCGTACACGCATGCTATACTGCGATGTTCAATGAAATTGAAACAAAATAAGATCACATAATAGCGAAGGATGAAGCATCCACTTATAAAAGGCGGGTTGGCGAAAAAGAGAATCCTTTTATATTAGTTGTGAAAGGGAAATGAAATATAGCCAGCCATTAAATAGATTAAGGGCATATTTATGCTAATATCGTTTAAACATATTCGGCACGACCGCAAAAATAAAACTAACATAAAACGACATTATCATTGTGTTCGCACATTGTGTTTCTAAAGGTTAAACATGAAATAAATCAAGCACGGCAAGGACATGTAGTAAATCTTGAACGTGTAGCGTAAGGCCTAAACTAGTCTTGTATTGCAGGCAACCTGACCCTATCTATGAATATTCCGCCGACCCGAGACTTGTTTACCCCTTTCAAAAATTAATATGCATGTATGTTCATTTTCGATCCTTCGTGTACTTAATGCGTCTTTTAGGCGCTTGTCTTCCGTGTGCCTGCAGTAATAACAACAACAACAACAACAACAACACTAAGAACATATTCCACCAGACTGGCACAGCTGTTTAGTAGTATTACAAACATTTAAACAAAGAACTATATACCCTCCTTACCTAGTATTTTGTCTGGACCGTTGCCCGTACCACAGGGCTTTGTTTGGATAAACCTAAATTACGTATACATTAGATCACGGTTCGTCCGCATGTACGAGGAGATAATCCGCGAGCTTTAGCGGATTATCGCTCGTACATGCGGACAAACGTGATCTGACTTATTTATCACATCCTGGTGCACATACCTTGCACACGAGCTAATACAGAAATAACACCCGGAAATGTGTCTACGATGTGATAACTGGCGTTGCATGTACTTTACCTCACAATAAATGTAGGCGGAGACAGAAATAACACAGTTATACATATGAGAATGGGAAAAATCCTTATTGTCAATAAACATTTTACCTGGATATTTATGTATGTTTTTCTGACATACATCTAGACATGTTCGTGTTGCGAGCCTGAGTTTTTGTTTACATTTCCGTTTTATTTAATTGGGGGATAACCGTTTACAAATGTTTTCCCCCGGTTGGAAAAAGGAAGTCACTTACGGCGTTTGATCATTTAATACAGTAACTCTATGAGCTATATTAAATGTATGAAAATGAATGTAGAAATGTGGCTCATGAGTTTTGCGATCATTGTAGATCCATATCAGCCAGAGTAACCGCACAGTCTGATCAGATCTACAGTGTTCGCCAATCAATATAAGAGATCGTTATCAGGCTACATGAGTGTCCTATTTGATCCGACGCTACAAATTCCATAAGCCCTATTTCTCCAGTCACAACCACATATGAGACTCGCCATGTGATTTTGTACCTTCCGACATCTGCGTAATTTCATGAAATACATTTACATAATTTGCAATATTTTCCTTAAAGGGCGTCAAAAGTTGACAACATTTTCAGAGTACATGCGGAATTATATTCCGCATGTACGCTGAAACTTGTGTCTACTTTTGACTTTATTTATGAAAAAAATTGTACATTTTGTAAACGTGTTTAATGAAATTACGCAGATGTCCGAAGGTACAAAATCACACGGCGTGTCTCATATAATAAATAGGTAACGGCAACACACCCTACATGTATACTCTCCGATAAGATAAATGAAAATCTAGCTTTCATACAGACAGACTGGTGCGGAGTCGTTTAGTAAAGGAAATGATATGTTCGCTAATATGGCGTTACGCCTTGCGAAAACTAATACACAATGCATACGTGACAGTGTCAGAAATTAAACATGTGAAAATGGGGCTTTTGTCCCGTGCGACCCAAGTAATCCAGTGTATCCGCATTATCCGAGCATGTTTTACACTGCTCCTTGCATGTGTGCGGAGGGGAATTGGCATGTGCGCTCGTACCCGTTTATGAATATTTATCAGGTAACCTGCCCTGTAGTGACCGAATACGTACTGACTGATAACATATTGTTGTATTAGGCATTGACCTGATACAAACATCCGGGCTACATTGAAGTGAAAACTGACGTTCCATTGGTCGGATGACGTCACGTGACGTTCATACGCGTATCCTAGCATTACCTGATAAAACTTGATATCAAAAGACACTAGCCTTGTATTTTATATGTGAACAGCAAACACGCAGCTGATTTCGCATCTACTCCAGTACTGTTTTTACCATCAACTTCTTATTATTCCACCGATTGTGAATAAAGTGCACTGACCGCGCAAACGTTTGTAATATTCTCACTAGACCGACTTCTCGCTATGTCTTCAGTCGATCGGAACATCTCGCCAACAAACACTATATATCCTAGCGCGGTATCACATCAGAAGCTAGATTGTCGGCCATTAATAATAGTAGCCCTTTTCCTCCAGTCACAGTCACATATTAACCTCGTTCTTGGAGAGTCGGATAAGGAGGCCAACTATATAGTAACTTCCTTACCGCATCGCCGTTTTTAGCCGATTATTGGTTGTGAAAATCAGTCATAATTCCCGGAAATGACGTCGAAAGTTGACGCAAACTTCAAAGCTCATGCGGAATGTAATTCCGCATGAGCTCTGAATTTTGTGTCCACGTTCGATGTCATTTACGAAATATATGACTGATTTTCGAAATCAATATCGGCGAAAATCGGCGATGCGATAAGGGTGGTAATACCAAAGTCGGGGTCATATAATATATTTTCAACTGCACCACGGATTGCAGATCTTCCTATATATCAATGCGATCGGCGCACAATACACTGCATCAAGTGTCTATATTACATCAATAATTTAATTAATGTGGTTTTAATTTTCATTTATCAATTATACCGGGTTACGTAATTAGCAGTGTTACATAAGAAGTTTGTGTTTGTTGTATTTCGCAATCGTATTATTTAAGACTCTCGTTGTAACATTATCTAGAAAAAAGAGAGAAAACAAACAAACAAATGAAAAGTCATGCAGAGCATGATGTTATTAGCCGATTCAGGGTTCAATATATGTCCGCATTTTAGTAGTTACTGAGTCTCGGGGTGGGGGGGGGGGGGTATGAATGAGCGAGTGAGAATTGGTGTTTAACGGCCTATCAACAGCTAAGGTCATTTAAGGCCGGGCCAACGGGTTGTACTATCCCGCATTAAACGTGTCCACGATGAGGAAAATTCCCAAAATCAGAACTCAATATTTCCATGCCACACCAGTCACTTTAGTAGCTCGGCCCCAAAGTAATATGATTTGCCATAAGCTTATTACTTCTTAATGGAGCATAACAGGTTAACGTTGTCACTTGTTTATCCCTTGTTTATCGATTTAAATGGTTTAAATCGACTCGAAGCTTACGTTCAACGGCCGCACAAACTCGATTGAACTGCACGCCTTCCAATGATTTAAATACTCAGCACATTTAAATAGTCAATTACGTTTTTTTAATGTGCGCACTGGTCATTTAAAAAGGGGCCCATCCGTGATTTTTTGCGCGATGTCGGGCGCAAGACAATCAATAATTTGCGGCATTGACAATAATTAAGGGGGATTGCCGCAATCGCGCGTGCTGGATGCATCCCTGCCATCCCTGCATGATACGTAAACAAATCAAAGTTCGCTATGAAGGGCAATTCTTCGTTTTGATTGGTGGAAAATTTTGTGAATATTAATTAGCGTCAAATGACGCGCATACGCGATCCAATGGGATAAACCCGAGATGCTGGGGTTGCTAGTCGGAGGAGATTTTGAGCAGAGGTCGATTATAAATTAGCCGAATAAACACATTTTACGCGATTATACGTGGCTGAAACTTGTTCTGTTTAATAAATAAAAGCTTTAAATTAGCCCAATAATCGGCGTATGTTGGCGTATATAGCCAACTATGGACTTCAACAACAACAACTTCCGGGTTCAATCTCTTCCGGCGTTCAGCTCATTACATATTCAAAATTGTGTTATTTGGCTATATTTAAAGTTTTAAACGGAGATAATTGCCAAAAATGCAAACTTTATCGGTTGATGCAATTTGGAAGTGATACAGCAAAATTCGCGTTCGTAGATTACCGAATAGCGGAGAAAAGGGTTGCTACAAACTTTTTCAGAATTCGATGGATGACCAATATATTAGCCGATCTATAAATAGATCGGCTAATAACAAATCTGCATGTTCACGGAGGGGACTCGGTCTGTGCGCATGTGTGCGAGTTTTGGATATATGAACACTAAAAGCATGCGATTTCGCCTCAACTCGCGTATTGCTTTTATCTTTACTTTCTTATAAATCGGCCGATTTTGATGAAATATAGTGCACGGACCGCGCAAATATGTGTATTATTCTCGACTCATGGGGTCCGTTTCACTAAACTTCGTACGACTAAAATATTCGTAAGTGAACATTTAGGATCGTCTGGTAATTTCAATTTTTGGATTTACATTTATTGAACATATGCTGCATAGCTCAATAAATGTAAATTCAATAATTGTTTGCACGAAATGCGAAATTTTTCACATTTTAGTCGTACGAAGTTTACTGAAACGGCTCCCCTGAGTCTTTCCTGGGGCCCGTTTCACTACACCTCGTAAGACTAAAATGTTCGTAAGTGCAAATTTAGGATCGTCTTGAAATTGCAATTGATGGATTTACATTTATTGAGCATAGGCTGCATATGCAGCCTATGCTCAATAAATGTAAATCCAATAATTGTTTACACGAAAACATTGTTAATGTGACATTTACAGACTATCATAATTTTGCACTTACGAACATTTTAGTCGTACGAAGTTTAGTGAAACGGCCCCCAGGTCTTCCATCAAGTTCCCCATTCACCCCGGAACAGGTTTGTGTTAACTGTATCACGCCAATTTCTGATTTCGTTCAACAACTGCAAGCAGTATGTATTCAATGATCCGACATGTATTGTCTAATACACACTTGTCTAATTCTTTTGATTATGGATAGTGACGAATTTATACTAATACATGCGTTAAACTACGAGTTAAAAACTTACTGTATGTCATTTATGCAAGATCTGTTCTTGATTTTTCAAGATTTGTCCTTGAATTGTCATGATATATTCTTGAATTTTCAACGTATTTCTTGCATTTTCAATATGATTTCTTGAATTTCCATGATATTTTCTTGTATTTTCTAGATAATATTATGAACTCCCAAGATGTTTTCATGAATTGTCAACATCTTTCCTTGAACATTCAACAAAAGACATTGAGCATTCAAGAAAATATGCTGAAATTCATATTGTCGTGAAAATTCAGGAACACAACTTGAACGTTTAAAAACGCATTTTCAAAATTCATGGTACTATATTGAATACAAGGAAATAAAACATTCAACTGTGACTCTAATGTGTTCGTAAAGCACCTATTATATTGCCCAGTATTTACGTTCATTTGATGTGTCCCGTTACTCAGTGTTACTCCGAATTAGACATCAAAAATGATTTGTGGCTGTGACTGGATAATATGTGGCATATTGGATTTGTAACCAGTGTAGCTCATGATCAAAAGGAACGCTATAACGATCTATATTGCTTGTTAGAAGCATGCCGGGAATTTCATTAATGGAACGGCGAACAGTGCAGATCCTGATCAGCCTGTGCGGATGCACAGTCTGATCTGGATCTACACTGTTCGCAAAAACCCATAAGCCCCAATGTCTCCAGTCATAACCAGAGTATGTTTACATCAAAAAGTTAGGTAGTTCACAGTTTCAAATCTAGGTTTCTCCACAATAGTTAGGCAGACTTTAGTCAAGAAATTCTTCTTCCGGACGTAAGTGAGGAATCTAGGATCTTCTGAAGCGTTACTTAACCATGCTGCGAGAAAACCCATTAACTATCATCATCAGCTGAAATGATAGATAGCTCTCATATTCAGACACATTAAGATATATGAGTACCACGTTTATAAAACCGGACTTATTGTGTTTTTTTTAATGTTACCAACAGATGAAAAATTAAGCATGTAATACTTTTAAAATGCAATGAATGTTTGCTAAATATTTTGCAAAAGTATTTTTGATTTTGATTTTCTGCGGCAATGGAATTTACGAAAATTTAACATAACTTACTTAAATTCTAAAATTTTCAACGACCAGTTCGGAAGAATAAGTAACATTAACGTCGTTTTTACAAAATCCTCACGTGGTACAAAAGTATGTAATCAGCAGGGGCGAATATAAATGTGCGTAACTCACTTAACAAGTATGTTTTATATAAAAAAAAAACGAATAAGTAAATAGTTCACGCATGCACGAGCCGCATCATGAGAAAAAAGGGCATTATGACGTTTCTCGCCAGTGTAGATCTGGATAATGTGTCAGATCATTCAATTATAAATTTGTAACCCCTTTCTTTCGGAATACACCTTTACAGGTATGACATTTATTGAATATTTTATTTTTATTTTTATTATTTCTCAATGAAAGTATATGTTGTGACCACTCATTTGAACCGTCTCGAAGAGACGGTTCAAATGGTGGTCACGACATATACTTATGAGCGCATAGAAGGAAACTATTTAGGATTTTCCGCAAACTTAATGTCGTATCCTCAGCATGAAAAGGGTTAAATCCGATATTCAGGTTTTAAACCGATATTTTATTTACCGAATGATGGTCAGCGTAGGCCTGGTACTTCGCTGGTCGCAAATGTCATAAGGTACATTCCCCCAACCAGCGGCATACGTGCACCAGTTTTGCATGAAAAATACATTTGAGAAACTTACTTGAGCGGGGCTTTGTCGAAATGAAAGTGGTTTCTTATCGTAGATATGAAATATGATGTTGCAATTATTCAAGTTACCCAAGTCATTATTTATTTTCACATTGTTCGAGATAGAACTCTATCACTGGTCTTAACCATTGCCAACATTAGCATTCAAAGATGATGCTCGTATAATGAAACGTCGATTTGTTTCGTGTGACACATTTATCAAAATTCGACGACTGTTCTTCTATGTAAACTATATAGCTTATTCTACCAGTAATTCATTAGACGCGTGTCCATGTTCAATACAAATAATATACGTGGTAGCCCATAGCAAGCATGGGCTTACCGATTTTTGTAACAGTGTACGTCATGGGGGCCGTTTCACTAAACTTCGTACGATTAAAATGTTCGTAAGTGCAAATTTAGGATCGTCTGCAAATTTCAATTGATGGATTCACATTTATTATACCCCCGCAACGAAGTTGTGGGGGGCGGAGGGTACACTGGAGTCAGCTTGTCCGTCAGCTAGCACAGGCCCAGAGCCCCGTTTTATGGAACTTCATATGACTTACCAGCAAGTGCAACATTGAAACTTTCAAAAACTTCTGCAACGGCATCATACGTAGGCCAATGTTTCGGTGGTGCTGTGTAGGAGTAGGTGGAAACTGGTAACATTAAGGGACTACGTTGTTTTGAGAAAAGTAAACATAGCATGAACAGGTCCCAGGCTCTTAAGACAAATTCTACCGTTTGGTGTTTGTCTCTATTTGTCATACCATGCGCAAATTGATGTACACTTTTTCATGAGTCTGAACTATTAATAAATGCACATATGCTGTGCATAGTTTACAATATTCAATATGCAATCTCGCGCGCGATCTCGCGATATCGCGCAGACATGACACTCGTGGCTGTTGCTATCAGCACGAACAGGTCCTCACGTGACGTGAACGTCCAATTGAGCGCCGCTACTAAATCGCATAATTCATAAGATAAAAGACGACGCTGTGTGGAAATTTAGTGCGTCACGAGAAAATGGGCATATTGGCACTGTCAGAAATGGACTCACCGATCGCATTGTAAAGTCACACTGGCGGTTTATAATCTTGTCGTTTTACAAAAAAATACGATTCTAAACCAGCAGTCAGTTTGCTCCACTAATTTAGTTGCGATTGAATCGTGGACACGACACATGTGCATGGCCAGACGTAGTTAGCGGAATACATAACTATTGGACACCTAATATGCAGAAGTAACCCAACGATCCACAAACCAGCGTTGGCTCGCTAATGAACGGAGATAGCTCATCACGAAATGTGTACTCAATTCAGAACGTGTATATAGGTATATATCACGCTTAACGGTAACATAATCATGTATCAGGGCCCCTCCTGGGCCCTGTAGCCGATTTCACCAACATTGCAAAGTATACTTTACTAGCAAAGTATACTTTGAGGGAGAAATTTTCAATTTTATGATAAATTTATAAATTTTTATTATACTGAATTTATTACATTATCACAGCCATTATGGCTGTGATAATGTAATAAATTCAGTATAATAATCTGCATACTTTTAATCATGAAATATATGCATTTGTTAGTACTATATGAAATAATGCATTTCAGGAAAAATAAATGATTACTCCCTCAAAGTATACTTTGCTAGTAAAGTATACTTTGCAATGTTGATGAAATAGGCCCCTGATACATGATTATGTTACCGTTATGCGTTAAAACATGTACCATAAAACCTTTTACATGCAGTACTCAATTCTGAGGCGTCCTCGACTTGGCTGATTCAGGCATGAAAACGCATGAGTTTGAGCATGAAAACGTGCCCTGAATAGTTGTGTAGCCTTAGATCAGGGTACATATGCACATAAACACAGACAGTATAACGATAACACGAAACGAATCTAAAATACACCAAAGACAAGTAAAATCTAAGCATGGTTCTGATCTGCGTACGAAGAAACTGCATGACGGTCAAACTGAACGACGTCACAGGCTGTTACTAAATGTCGTAAGTAATCGGCGTTCCGAAAACAACACGTGTTATATTCATAGATCAATGAGTTGCCTGATAAATCTAATTCAGGAGTAATGCATTTTAATATCAAGTGTCATCTCAGACACGGTAGAAATCCATCGGCGTGCTGGGCGTATTCCCTCCTCGTCTGGTTTTTTTTTTATTTCAAAAGACACTGCCCTTGTCCGGTTGCTCGAAACCCTCTGTTGGCTTACCGAGCGCTTAAATCAGTTGTAAACACTGTTAATGAGCTAACAGTCTGTTAAGCTAACGGAGGTTTGGAACAACCGGGCCTGTTAAGAATTTAGCAGTCCGTTAAGCTAACATAGGTTTTGAGCAACCGGACCCTGGTATTTTATATACATAACATATAAGAAATTCACAGATCACGTATTTGTAAACGTTACTGGCAAAAAGGTATGATCATTCATAACAGACAGGGGTGTGTACAACGTTGGTAATTGACCATATTAGGGCTACCATTACACATTGTGCGCCGATGATTCAATGATCAAACATTTACCCCGTATGGACATTCACCAGGACACTTTCCGATGACTGCTACCGGAAAACCTGACGGGCTCCGACAATTCGCAGTCAACCATCTATCCTTGTACTTCGTAACCGCTGCAATGGATGCATACGTTTGTGCTTAATGTGTTTCGCATTGTCACAAGCGACAAAAGAGTTTCCGATTAATTGACTTCAGGTGAATGAATTGACACGTGTTTCCGTGAACCAAAATGGCGGTGTCTTTAAAGGTGATCTATGGGTCAAAATAATGAGGTGTCATCCTTTGGAAACCCGTTATGACATTGCATGTTAAGGTTTACTTATAGTCCGTCAATTGTGATCCTTTTGTTCTGGTGTCAGAAGAACAATGTTCAGGTTACGTGTACGATTTCATGTCGACCTGAGCTGTCAGAGCATAACTTGCAATGGCTGATTGTGTGTACATTTCAGGTTCAATGTGGTAGAAAAGGATTGTTTCCGTTTATCATACCCTGACATGCTATTGCGTCAGAGCAAGGTGTACACCACGGCATGCGCTAATCTTGCCAATATTTGTAAATTATTTTATTTCAGAATGTTTGAATAGTGTGTCTGAACTCGAGCAGCTTCATTGACCGCCCCAGCTGTGATACAGCTCATGCGCAGTCAATGAAACTGCTTGATTTCGAGTTAATACTGCCAATAGAGGTTCGGAAACGTTGACATCGAGGCAATAGTAACGCAGGCGGTGGTGTATATGCGCATGTCGCTAAATCCGGATAGAAGACCGGTATTGATAACATCTATTTGCCTGACCTTGCTATAGTCAATGCATCGAATTAGGGGACATCGTTCTTTCCTTTTCCTCTACTCTCTACTGACAAATATGGTTGGTTTCTTTAGCAAGTATGGTGTTTTCTATTTGCAAAGTAGTTGACGCATGCATTCTGTAATGATTGACAGCAATGAGCACAACAATGCTTACAGTAGCTGATATGCAATATCTCCCAACGGTGATAGTGCAAAACGACCTCATTTGCAATGTAAGAGTACTTATTATGCTAGTCGTTTTGGAAGATTATGTGAGGTCTTGTCATTTTGAAACCAACTCGACGAAGTTCAGGGTTGGCGAAAGGAGGCGGCTGTCGAAAGTCAAGTGCATACACGCAATGATGGTATAATTTTCGCCGATCCTATCACATGCGGTCGTTGAGCACGACTGTCATGTCCGCAGTGTTTTATGTTTTGATATTTATTTTGGCATCGGCCCTGCTATATTTTCATTGAGTTTCGTTTACGCCGGCGCTGGGAGGCAGATAATCGAGACGGTACATGACAGAAACGAGCGACTGCAATAAAACTGCTAAGTATATACGTACGTATAATTCCAGCACAAAAATATTTACACAATTCCCTAACATTTGATTGGCCCGTAGCAAGTCTCTGTCCAAAATTTATATCCCAGTAAACTCCCACGCCGAACTACTTTCCGTAATCGTGAGGCGCAGTTAAAAAAATTCTTAAGAAAACGGAAAATAAACACATTTTCTTGATGAATTTATTTCAAATGCTGGAATTATAAGGAATTAATGGCCTTTTTGTGGAATTTATCGGGGATATAAACTTGGAAAAGTCGCGGGAATACTGGACGAGGCCTTCCGGCCTTCGTCCAGTATTCCCGCGACTTTTCCAAGTTTATATCCCCGATAAATTTTACAAAAAGGCCATTCATTCCTATAATATGTTTTCCATATTGACGTCTCGTGAGTTCATATTGGTCAGTGCCGGAATTACGCTTCACATCGCAAAATAGTTCCTTCTAAATCACCACTAATTTGTTTATTTGTTGAAGCACATATAAATTGCGAATGATATACGTATATAATAAAACGGTTATTTGATTTGTATGTGCATATATGCCACTCGTTACGGCGCGCAACGATATTGCGCTCCTAAAGTCGCACAATATTGCACACTGCAGAACTGGTACATATATCCACATACAAATCAAATAACTATACATGTGTAAAGTATATGTTCTGACAATTGAAAAGGTCGGTAGAAGACGGAGGTTAAATCCATAAGGGACTTAACCTCCGTCTTCTACTGACCTTTCCAAATCAATAAGGGACTTATATATAACCTCCGTCGTCTTACCTTTTCAAGTCCATAAGGGACTTAACCTCCGTCTTCTACTGACCTTTTCAAGTCCATAAGGGACTTAACCTCCTCCGTCTTCTACTGACCTTTTCAAGTCCATAAGGTACTTTTCAAGTCCATACGGGACTTAGCCCTTTTTTCCAATGCCCTCCTTCAATTATTAAGATCGATATCTTGACATTGTCTTACAATTATTGAGATGACGCCTTAGTAAATTATGTATATTGTATATTGGCAAAAGTACAACAATTCCAAAGGTTACAATGTTCGTTTTTGTACTCAGCTTATGATGATCAGCCACCCAATTGCCCTGTGATCAACTTGCTTTCAGACAAATATTTAATCAATAGATGCTTACACGAATCCCTAGAACGCGTCAGGTTTGCTTAATATGTAGCCGAGTGACCAGCAAATGAAATGTTCAAATAATTACATAGTATATTATATCGATACATGTTTCAATTAAATATCATTGTGTTTGACATTCCGGTGCAGCGTATGCCATATATGAATATGACATTTGCTGGACATAAATTCTTGGTGTTGACATACAACGACAATCGCACATGTAATTACGACATTTTCCGAATAGGTCACGGGTGTCATAAGACTTAAACATGGGCCATAAATTTAAAATTTGAAAAAGGATTTAACACATTTCATGCTATAAGTGTCAAATTAAATAATTTCTCGAAACCCGAGAGCGCCGATTATCTGGCTCATGGAACCGGATACAGATTAGCTAACTGAAAATCCGTGATGCGCATATTTACCACGCAGGACATTTGGCATTGTTCTGACCTTATCGTCGATAACAATCTAAATGCTTTGTATTTTGAGTAATATTATACAATTTGTGATTTATGATTTGTTATCATTTAAAACTTTGTACTCGATGAATTCTGACCTTTTTCTCCAATATAACTAAGGCCAACTGGCTGTCGCTAAAGTTGTCTATAGTTGTCTATGTATTGAAATCTTAAATTGTGGTTTGCACTGTGAGACCTTAACACCATTACAACAAGATTTTGACGTTGATAATGTCATATGATAGGTATGAATGTTTAAACGTTCTACAATGGTTATACGTTTAATTACCCGAATTATAATTCGCCTGCTTCTGACAACATCGATTCACGGTATGAATTACAATATATGTTAAAGGCACTGGGTCTAAGAATAACCAAGAAAATGATGAAACAGAATCGGAAATAAATAGCTTAATTATAGATATGTGTCGATTTTCAAACTTAATTGTATATATAAGTCACCTGCTGTGACTGGAGAATTGGGATGTATATGGGTTTTTGCGACCAGTGTAGATCCAGATCAGCCTGTGCATCCGCACAGTCTGATCAGGATCTGCACCGTTCGCCTTTCCATTAATGAAACACCCCTCATGTTTCTAACAATGATATAGATGAAACAGAAGAAAAAACATAGCTTAAAGGTACGTGCCCACTCAGTAGGCACAAAACTGCTTTACAGGAATTATATAAGTGTTTAATTGTGTCACTATTCCACCAGTTCCAAACATTACCAGTGCCTTCTATACATATATAATAATTTAGTAATATTTACTTTACTGATAGTGACTCGCGGCGGTATCGGGCTATTTTCATCTGCAAATGAGGTACACTTTTTTTAAATTATTTATGCTAAATAAATGTGTCCCCTGGAAAAGTAATATTTTCGACAGATTATAAAGTATGATCATTGCACATTAAACATAAATACAGAGACTAAATAATAATGTCCGTTAACAGTTTAAGGAAACGCGGTTATCGCACCTGAAATGTACGTCTGCTATAAAATGTATTATATTGCCAAGCAATACGTGAGGTGATGATGAATGAATGTGTATTTTGCCAGAAAATGTCTCAGATGATATCGCTGATATAAATAACATGTTGTGCCTACTGACTGGGCATATACCTTTAAGTGTATATTTGTGTCGTATTTCTAAACCTAATTGTACGAGTCGCCAGTAAAAAGTGTGGATTGGTTAAAGAAATTGATAATACTGAACATTAAATAGTGTTGTCCACGCTAGTTATATTTCAATATTTTTAATATTTTTAAAAATCGACGATTACTGCAATATCTTATTTAAATTAATTACACTGGAGTCTACAATGGGGTAGTTTTCTAAAGTTTGCTTTGTATAATCATTTCACAGCAACACAATAAAGACACTACATAAGCATTCATTACTGGTACATGCATAGCGAAAATGCAAAACTCATGCCAAGCCAAATTATCTTCGCTATCTATCACAGTTTTTGATAGCATGCACTTGAATATAGCACATATTTTTGGGAACGTGATAAAATAAAATTGTGCGATCGATTTACATATGACATTTACTGTGCATGAAAGAAAACCCCATATAGTGGATCAGTGAGACATCACTGAGACCAGGGGCGGATCCAGTATTTATGTCTAGAGGGGGCGTGGATTTCAATTTTCATAAAATTCAGATTATGTTTTCTTCATTTTTTCTTATTTCTCATCAAAAGTATATGTTGTTACCACTCAGTTGAACCGTCTCGACGAGACGGTTCAACTGAGTGGTAACAACATACACTTTGTGTGAGAAATAAGGAAATAATCAGATATTTCCACGAAAGAAAAATGGGTTAAAATCTAAACTCGACCAATTTTAGAGGGGGCGTGCGCCGGACACGCCCCCGCCTGGATCCGCACCTGGAGACATCACAGTCACTTTAACGTGTATTACTATTAACGTCGTCTGTAGAGCCGGTTTTTGTCCACCGCCGGTTTTTGTCACTGGGTGTTATTTTAGTCGGCTATGGTGCATAAACTGTTGCAAGAATTTTGTCGGCGTGGGCCGACGGGCAAAAAGAAACTTAGTAATTTAGTATCTTGAGTATCTTCAGTATCTTGAGTGAGTATCTTGAGTATCTTGAGTATCTTGAGTATGAAACTCGGAACGTCGGATCGGACTCAAATATTTTTTTGTTCACGTATGCACACTCATGCACAATGTACATCTTATATCCCCATTAATAATATTTTGGTGAAAAAAACCGGCGAGTGACAAAAACCGGCGCGTACGTCAACCGTTTTTGTCACCGCCCGTTTTTGTCACCCAGTGACAAAACCCGGCGGTGGACAAAAACCGGCTCTACAGTCGTCTAAATATGAGCAGTATATATATAGAATACCAGGGTAGTGTCTTTTGATATCAAGTTTATCAGGCAAGGCTAGGAAACGCGTATGAATTCCGAGGCTTGCCGAGGAATTCATACCGTTTCCGAGCCGAACATGATAAACTTGATATCAAAAGACATTACCCTGATATTCTATTTATCAGTTAAATGTGTTATGCTCGAAAATTACCACGTCTTGTTGCGTTTCATTTCTACGTTTTATTATAGTTCAGTATGTATGGCTATGCAAGTTAGCCGTTAGACAAATGGCCATTGTGGACTTTTATTCGTGAGATGTGTGTAACAGTTTACACAACTATAATACGATACGAGAAACATCGCTGTATGCAGTTCCGTATTAGTCACTGAAACTGAACATACCTACAACAACACATGATACTAATAAACATCGCATGGAACAGGAGATGTTGTGTGCTGTTGAAGTCACATCACGTGACACACACACCCATACACCATCTGTGCCCGGCGAAATGAACAGTTGACATCCATTATAGACACATACCAATTGTAATTATAACAATTCCTAATTTGTAATATACCTTACAACTTACCTGCATACGTGGAAATGCCAGGGATGTCAAAATTATTGACTTTCGTGACCAGAAGTCACAAATAACTGGATAGACGTTGTTATTGCTGGAGATCGGGTCTGAATGGGACGTTCGCACGAATCTGGCTCAATTGACAGGTTTCGATTTCCTTAAATAATGGCATGGTCTGTCACCTTTGTCCTATTTTATGAACAATTTGCTATCGAACGTAATGATTGTTATACACATAAATAAAGATCGCAAAGATTGCGGTATCGGAGGGGCGAGGAGGCATGACAGCAGCCACGTGGCACGCCATTGTAACTGGTCCTGAATCTCAAGGTAAACAGACACAGTATTATTAGTCGACGCAGATAAGCACATCCAACTAATCTTACGGTGTTCATTCATCGTTTTCAGCTCTTCCGTGTGCTTACGTTTAGCGTCTCTGATTACGTTAGGATATACCGATCCCTTAAGCATCGGCTCTTCCAATTGATTTTCCCCGATGACATAATCGGAACAAAAGTCTGACAAAAATCGGAAAGGAGTATGTTGAGCCTCGCGTAAGTCGGTGCTAGGAGGCGTTTGTGAAATGGACCGTTAGACTATTGACACAATCCGTACCAGAAATGCACATTTGCAATGAAACTGTACGTACATAACCGCCGGTGCTAATCTTGTCGTATATTTGTATTTCCAAATGCATGCACATTGTTCTTATAATCAAGCAGTTTGCTTGACTGAGCCTGAGCTGTGCTACAGCTCATGCTCAGACAAGCAAACTGCTTGTTTGTCAATAGATTGTCAATATATGTTCAGAAACGTTGCTATTTTGACAAGATCGATGCACGCTGATGTGTACAATGCACGTGTTTTCTGGAATTCGTGTTCTGAGATTTTCACGGATTCTGTTGGCGTTAGTGGAATATTATCACACTTTTGAAGTTTCGATTGTTTGTTTTTCTTAATAAAAATGTAGAATAATTTGGTTATAGTATGCAGTGTGTTCCTATTCCTGACAAATTCCAGACAATCCGAAGATACTGCCGTTTTCTTTTCTTGATTCAAGATTATTGCTGTAGAGCGGTATTTGCACACATTTACCGGCACACTTGTGTTTCCAGTGATATATGCATTGGGATCAGAAGGCAATTTCTTAGGCCAATATTTACTTGGATAGCTGTGTCAACGGCTGTTAAAAGGACATTCAGCAGTGCTTGACCAGTGTACGTTATTATCAATTCCATTCGTCTATATTGTCATCTTGATCGAATGTGTTCGTTGCCGGCAGTATAGTGAGTCCTCGTTGACTTAGTTACGTCCAGTGTAGGCCCGGATCGGATTGCGCAATCGCGCAATCTGATCTGGGCCTATGCTGAACGTAAACGCCATGAGGCGTTGTCCATCTCCCGAAGGTCATTTGTCTTCTATGTAGAGAAAGATTGCATGCCGATTTATAAATGAAATGTCCGGACCTTCGGCTCCGAACAATATGTTCGTGCTTAGTAAACCATATAGCGGGGAAATGCCATATATCTTGATATTTAGGTCGATTTCCATTGCAAATATTTTGATTAAAGTCATCCATGCTTGCGTTGCTGGGAGAATGGAAGCGCATGTGCCAGTGATGTTGTTGGTGGTAAATAAACGATCGTCTAGTGCTGGATTAATATAGTGCATGCAATTGCTAAGACTGACGTCTCTTCAGAGTTGGTACTTACTCGCCATGTGCTCGTCGAACTTGCAATGCATACATTTTTCTGGTAGTCGTGTTTGGAGATCATTGTTGATCGCTTTTACTTTTAAAGTCTGATTTTATAGAATATGACCTTTCGTTCAAATGTAGCAGAATCATACATGTGACTGAATATCTATATAAAGCATATCTGACCATTTTATTCTTAAAGTATATTATACAGAGCATTGAGTTGCCATCTCCTCCATTTTAGTTTATACATGCTATCAGACAGCTTTACTACTTGGAGCGTTTCATACGTACGGCAAACAATATGGGAGCAAATCGAATACGATTTGGTGCAATACGTCCCAGATCTATAGGACGACACCGTCCTATAACTATTATGTCCTCAGACTACACACAAAGCTAGATATGTGAGCTTTTCTACCATCACTCATACATATACAATATACACTTTTTCAATGTGTAAAATGTCAAACAGACTTTGTATATAAATATGATGAAAACAGCATAGCACGTTGCAGTGTCTCCCCATCATGTTGCATCAAATTTTGTTCATGCGTTTGCCATATTATTCGTGGTATGTGTCAAACGTATTAACAGGTAAAACTGACCGATGACTTGTAAGATGGCCGACATGGAAACTCAGTGCACTGTGTAGATATAAGAAGAGTATGTTCACATGCATGTTGTGCTTATATCCCGCCACATTTTCATTTATCATCGTATCAGGGGCCCCATGGATCCTTAATGGTTGCGGTATAAATGTATAAACTCCTCAAAAATAAACACACGGGTCATCTTTTATTTGAAGTGTGTCAATAGATTATACAGTATGTATACCAGGGATTCCGCTGGGGGAAATAAAAAAAATTTTTTTTTTGAAGTGGCGATTTTTTTTCGAAAATTGTAATTTTTTATAGAAAATTGTTTATTTTTATCGCCAATTGCGAAAGTGGCGATCGCCAGCGGAATCCCTGGTATACATTGCTAGTTGGGGTTTCCGTCACTTGTCTAAGCGTATCGGTATGTCTCTAACCGCAACAGCTATCAAATCTATGATCTACATGAAATGTAATAATAAACCATTTTGTTCATTTGAGACTATTCATCTTCCTAATTTAAACCGCGATTAATTAATTAACCTGTATGATACGGTTATTAAAATTGCTGCAGTTGCAGTTTTTGTATATATATATCTTAAATTACACGCACTTTTAAAGCAGCAACAATGTATTGTATCGTAAATAAATAGTCTATGTTTTGATGAAACCCGACTTATTCATTTCGTTTGCAGCAATACAAATATAATGGTTGGTACATGTGTCTAAACGATGAGTCCACTCTGGTGAGGACACGTAACACTCGTTATGGAATAACCCTTTCAACCCTACAGACCATAATGCTTGTAAACACTGTATATCCAGATATATCAAGTAGCCTGTCCTGTATTGACCGAATACATACTGGATGATAACATATTGTTGTACCAGGCATTGACCTGATACGTATATCCGGATTACTGACGTTCCATTGGTCTAATGAAATCACGTGAAGTTACCGAATGACGCAACGTATAGACAAGCCCGCGTTCTGTCCATGTATATAGAGAATATTAGTATAGTGTCATGAACGTGAATAAATATCTGTCGAGGCTGAGAAATCAGGATGGGCGAGGCTTGCCGAGCACATCCTGATTTCGAGCCGAGTCAGATATTTATTCACGTTCATGACACTATAATAATATTCTATTTATCACGTTAACCACATCAAAGTTGTTCAAATGTCTCTAAAAATGCATTTGTGGCCTCATAAGTTTGTCTTCTGAAGCGACAAGATTATCGTGTTACGTCATTCACATAATGACGTAACGTCATACATAATGACGTATCTACTAGACGTGAACGAGAAAAAATACACGTACCTGCTTTTCACGTCTAGTAGCGACATAGTTGACGGGATAAAACGACGTCTTATGTGATCGTTTTCGAGCATAACATGCTACCAGTAGCCTATTTCATCAACATTGCAAAGTATACTTTACTAGCAAAGTATACTTTGAGGGAGAAATTTTCAATTTTATGATAAATTTATAAATTTGTATTATAATGAATTTATTACATTATCACAGCCAATTTGGCTGTGATAATGTAATAAATTCAGTATAATAATTCTGCATACTTTTAATCATCAAATATATGCAGTAGTTTGTTCTATATGAAATAATGCATTTCAGGAAAAATAAATGATTGCTTCCTCAAAACTAATACGTAGAATACCAGGCTACTGTCTTTTGATATAAAGTTTATCAGGCTCGGCTCGGAAACTGTAGGAATTCCTCGGCAAGCCTAGGAATTCCTACGCATTTCCTAGCCTTGCCTGATACACTTGATATCATACTACACTAGCATGATATCCCTATGAGCTGGGCCATCTCATCAGGATCTGCAGTGTTTGTCATTGTTTATAAGATTTTGAAACAGTGAAGTTATTGTTAATAATTGAATAGCCCAAACTTAAGATGGATTTGAAAATTGTAGGATTGAAAGGGTTAATATCGGCGATATTAGCCGCATGTGTAGGGTACATAGTACAAATCTGATACATTAACCCTTTGAAACAGAAGCCAACTATAGCGGTGTTTGCAAACAGGGCAGATCGAGATAAGCCGGCTCGTGACGAGCCGTCTCATCAGGATCTGCACTTTTTCATAATAATTTTCATATTTTTGAGAACGGATCTGTTGCATAATTAACATATCAAACTCTATTCTAGTTACTTTAGGGGTGCAATGGTTAACGAACGGCGTATTGGTTGTGTGTTCTCACCAAACCAAACTTATACAGTCGTTACAGCGGTAGGGTAGGATTTACATTCATTAGTTGTATGTGTTTGTGGTAAATGGAATAATTAATTGATACGTTAAGTAGCACTCCGATTAAAAATAAATAAACTGTAACACACCAATGTAATGTTATGTACTAATGGTTTTATTCACCAAGACAGGTGGCAAAAATGCCAACGCGGTCTATTGACATTTGGCATACCGGATGACAGACGAACAAAACGATGTACATTTGGTAAATTTATTAAAATATTGTGACAAATGTATGTATATAGTCTACATGCGCATGTACACTACACACTAATATTTAGTAACTGAATGTCCACCATATGTAGTAACTAGATAATAGGATACACTCGTAGAAAAACGTCGTACGATGTACACAACAGTGTTAAAAACTGTGTTTTGTGAATTTGCAACTTTGCTATTTTCGAAGACACGTGAGGTCACAATGTAATATTGCACAAGTGACTATATATATATATATGATCGACTACAGTAGCGGCTGATGCTTTGTTCCAAGTTTACACATTGCGTTTCGAGTTAACCCATGTTTACGCTAATTTACCAGAAAAGCTTCTTATTTGGTTTGTGTGCCTTTCCCACCCCCCCCCTGTTTTACCTTCACTGCGCATGCTCAGTGATCACTGTGCACGTGAACAGCTTCAAGAAAACCCGAGCTGCGTTTGTATTTCAAAGCCATGCGCATGTCTTATTTTAGAGTAAATGTTGCGTCATGAAAAACTTCATATTCATTGAAAAAGAAACTAGAAATCGGCAAACGGTTTGAGCTGTGTAAAGACGGGAAAACTGGCTCGTTAGGGACATTTCCTTTCTTCGTGTCTATGTCGCCTATAGAGGCGGATTTATCCCATCAACACAGTGCGTATGTGCCGTGAAACACGGTGCCGTGAAACATTTTTGATATCCTATCAATACGACCTAATCACTGCGCATGAATATGTGCGGTGGCTGGTGTTATTTATTTGCATTTTAAAGCCATTTGTAGGTGTTGACGGGATAAATAGAATAGTAGGTTAGTGCCGTAAATGGGAAAACATATCTGGCGCAGCACGGAAACGGGATGTACTCGGCAGAGCCTCGCCCATCCCGTTTCCTAAGCCTTGCCAGATATATTTTGTCCATTCACGGCACTGACCTACTATTCTCTATTTATGCTATTACTGTTCGTCTCTACGCGGTGTAGACATGAATGCATGAGACTTAATATTTGTAATCTTCTCCGCGAAGGAATGAAGATGCGAAATGTTCCTAGCAAGCCACCATATGTCACTGAGACGACATCGTTGCTATTATGAGCAACAAACGGACACTTGATTGTACTTAGTAGCATGGTACTAATCGTTGGTTCATCAGACAAAATTGTAGACAAACCAATTGTCCGATTTATACATACATGTATTAATGATTAAAAGTATGAGCACTAACAAGAACGCCGCCAACGGCATGTATCCCCATCATTTTAAGCCAATCGTTCACACAGAAAAGAAGTTACGCCACGGCATTATTTGTCTGTGTTAATCGTCCATCCAGTTGACCAAAACCTACCTACGTATCCGGTAACAACAAAGAAGATCATGAACAAAAACCGACTGTAAATTTATATTAAAAACTTCCTCAACCCTTTGCAGGCTGTAGTCTGCATAAATGTCAATTTCCACCAAAAAATAAAAAGAAACTACTAAGCTTATTAAGTGTAAATTCATGTTGTTATTGTTTGTTTTTTCACAGAACCACTCTTAAAACCTACCCGCATTCGGACGCTTAACAGAGAAAGAACGTTGTATGGCCTTATAGGAAAATAGAGAAACTCACACGCTATTCAACGTGAAATGTTAAAGTTATTTGACATTGACCATGGACATGTGGGAACATGTGTGGGGCGAGGCATGTAAATATGCATTATGAGAAACATGCACTTGCAGTTTCACGACAATCGGTCATACAGTAAAGAAGTTATAGGAGAATGAAGAAACTCGCACCCAACCACTGAATGCGAACATTATTTGACATTGACCTTGGGGGTGGGGAGCATGGTTGGGGCAGGGAATGAATGCAAATATAAATGATGAGAAACATGCACATGAAGTGTCCAGCCAGCTGGTCATACAGTAAAGAAGGGGAATGGAGAAACGCGCACGCATCTACTTAATGTGACATTTTGAAGTTATTTGACCTTGACCTTGTGCGGAGGCGCATGTGCCAGTTGGGGAATGAAAACGTAAATGATGAGAAACATGCACATAAAGTTTAATGCCAATCGGTCATACGGTATGGAACAAAACTTGACGGACAGACGGAAGACGACTTTTGCATGCCTATATCCAATTAACTCTACGCGATGGGATAAACATCACTGTTTCTGTGATTCATCAGTAGATGCATGTTTGTAATTAAACCCCACAGAAAGTGACAAAACTCGCCACATTTGTGTGCTAGGTTGCAATTTTAACGACAAATCACCACAAAACTATTACCCTGGCATGTTTCTACGTCTTGTCGCTAGTGTTTGCTTAAACTATTTGAAACTCCTTTAAATCAATTACAAAATTCTGTCAAGTGTGTAACATTATACAACCAACCCTGAGAGAGTATATTGTTTTCCTACCTTGCCGATGTCGCATGTCGATATACATTAACCCGAGCATGGTGTAATACAAGGCGCTATTTTATTCCCCGCCTTGTTTATGTAGTTTACGTTTGAGACATAGACGTAATTTCGAAAATTAAGATTGATTTAGAACGGTTTCTTGTTTTCTGTTGTAATCAATGCATTATATGTTGCAAATTAAAAATGCTGTATTGGCACAGATAATAAGGAACATGCCATCACATACGACGCATGTTATGCAACAGTTGTACCATAATTACTTTTAAATATCGCATGCTTACTGCAATATAGTTCTTCCAAGCCTTGAAGGTCTTAACGCTCCATTCGGTAGGGACGATGTGCCTTTGGATGGATGGCTATAGGGGGTTAAAGGTTTATATAATTTGTCGGTTTCCTCAGAAACACAAAAGCTGTCAAAACGCTGTGCACAAAAGAGACCAATGGCATATTTGTTACCGAATACATCGGTCACCAATAGTTAAATTGTCATTAAGATAGTTAAATGCACCGCTTAAACTTTGAATACGTTAGTAACATTTACAAATCGTATGTCACTGACTGGGAAGCGGAAGCAACATAAGATGTACAGCGTCCAAGTAATGCCAACTGGTTATAAGGGAACACTGGCGTATGAACGGTTACACAATCGCCTGCGTTAATCGTGCACATATTATCAACGTTTCGTAACATGTATAGGAAATGCCAAGTCTGAATCAAGAATTTGAATGTCTGAGCCTGGGCTGTTATACCAATTCCAATTATGTTTACAGAGGACTTATATTATAGGAATGAATGGCCTTTTTGTGGAATTTATCGGGGTATAAACTTGGAAAAGTCGCGGGAATACTGGACGAAGGCCGGAAGGCCTCGTCCAGTATTCCCGCGTCTTTTCCAAGTTTATATCCCGATAAATTCCACAAAAAGGCCATTCATTCATTTTAATTCCAGCATTAGAAATAAATTCATCAAGAAAATGTGTTTATTTTCCGTTTTCTTAAGAATTATTTTAACTGCGCCTCACGGTTACGGAAAGTAGTTCGGCATGGGAGTTTACTGGGATATAAATTTTGGACAGAGACTTGCTACGGGCCAATGAAATGTTCAGAAATAAGATACTGATTTACAATTTAGGAACGTTTGCATATTGTGTTTCATCACTTGCTATATCTGAGAACCAGTGCATTAATCTCATTCGTATATCTGCAATAACAGGAATTCTGATTCTGAGGTAGACATGTATCAGTCAGTTGATCGTGACGGCTGACCAGTGTATAGTGAGTTTTCCATAAGGTTATATTTTCAAGCATCAACATCTTCGTTCGCGTATGCGTTGTATTCATACATCTACCATGTGTGATAGTTATATCTGAAACTTGTAATATTCAAATTATATTGACTCAATCAGACCGATTGGTCCGTAATCAGACTCGACAAAGCCTAAACGGGAATATAGAGATTCGTACGATGAGTGTAGCTCCTACTCAGTGTTCAGAATCGGATATTATAGCAATCTCATTTTCACAAACATACTGGCGAACAATGTACAATCTACGATCAGACTACTGTATGCGCATGTTGATCGAAAACGCGATGTATTCCATTTTATCACATCGGGTGACATCTAATGATGTGCAATGCCTGTGTTCAGTTACGACAATTCGCATGTCCCGTATAATAAGTGTCACAATTTTGTACTCTTAAGGACATCGTTTAGTGTAATTCGATACAAAATATAATGTATTGTGATTCACGCCTACACATCCTGGCTACAAGGTATACTTCTTGCAAATCATGACAGTTTGACGTCCCAACTATAGATTTATATTGTTTGTGTTAACTACGGCGCCTCCGATCATTTCATATTGATTACATGATGTTAAAGAAACTTGCTCTTGGAAAACGCAGAAAGTGGTAAAACTGATCACATTTCTCAATTAAATTGTGGCCATGGTACACCTGAAAAAATCGACGTGTGGTAAAAAATGCTTATAATACTAAAAAATAACTCACTTTGTTCAACTCAAATGTATGTGCAATCGGTTGTTGCTAATTGTAATTGTGTTTAAATTAAATCAACTACTATCTAGAATAAACGACTATTCTTATGTATGGTATTTTATAGTCAGCTACAACCGAAAGTCGTTATTTCAGAAATTATATTTACTTTAACGAATATGTAATACCAAATTGTCTCCGCTGTTTATAACAACATACATTACAACATAGTTTGACAGCACTTCAGAATCATTTCCATTGGAAATGATTCTAAAGTGCTGTCAAACCATGTTTTAAATAGTAGAATCAATTCCAACAACTTGGAAGTTCAAGCATTAAATTATACGGTTGTTTAATATATAGAGGATATTCATATTTTTGCAACGAATATGATATATATGTTCATCGAGTGGTGTGGAATGTCCATATTTCACGAGTGCCGTTAGGCACGAGTGAAATATGGACATGTCACACCACGAGATGAACATATATGTCATATTCGTTGAACAAATATGAATATTCTATTTATTATATACCACTCCATGGAAATTACCAGTTTTATTAGACTGTATACGGTAATGAATGTGTATTTGCAGCCTATTTGCAGTCCGGCACTGCAGGTGCGCGTTATGAATATAGATAGCGGAAGTAGTCGTATTTTCACCGGAAGTTGTTTATTTCATCGATGAGAACATATGACTTTTATTTACATCGTATAACTATGTATTTCATGGGTAGGTATATAATAAAATGTCACATTATGTCTGTAAACGTGAAAGCCACATGTTGTCTGGTTTAATGACTTGACAGGTTCCTGATCAGTGATAAGCATTATACATGTACATACAATTCTACCTTCTTTTTGCATCTTGGGGTAGGACTTTTGACGGGGCAATCAGACTCATGCAAACGCTCATCACCTCGCTATTACAACTGGTCCGCATTGTTAACATGTTCATTAGTCTTAGTATTCACATTGACACATTTTTACTATTTCTGATACATAAATCGGCTATAATGTATCATGTTACCTGTAGGGTTCATAAAGTTGCGACGTCGCTTACCGACAATTAGTACGACACGCTACAGAAGCAATATAATTATACTATCACTTACAATTGTTCCGCAAGCTGGCAAAATAACCATTATCACATGATATACAATTGCGATGTACAATGCACGTCATGCAGTGAGCAATACTAATACTTATCAATTAACGAGCGTTGTATTGGCCAAATACTTACTGACTGATAGCATAATGACTCATCACGCATTGGACTGATATGAATATCCGGTTTACAACAAGTAGAACACTTACGTGTCATAGGTCAAACGGCGACACGTGACGTTACAGAATGGCTTCCGTGTAAAGACGCAACGTAACAAATTTCCCCATGTTAAATGTGAAGATGTCTATGGGGATTTAACATGGGGAAATTGTAGTCAAGTCCGCGTTGCTCCCAACGATGTTAACTTGTATTTAAAGTAATCTAATGTCGGAAGGTTAGTTTTGTCGCATTGCAGGTTTCTTTCCTGACGTGCAAGTGCATAATGTTGTAATTATTGGGTATACAGTTTCAGCGATGGAATTCGTATCCAGGATCAGAGCTATAAACCTGTTGCATCATGAGCACATGATACTTTGATTGAGAATGACACAAACGGCACTACTACTATCTGTTTCACATACATGCCCAACTGTTATGGCTATATAAACAGTGAAAGAACAATATGTATTTCGATAATATTAAATGTTATCAAAATGTGTACATGAGCCTTCATTTTCTTTCGTAAAACCCGGTAAAATGTTATTTTTATTATGAACAATTAATTCGTCTATGGGAATTTTACATGGGCAAAAGGGGTGTGACACTGAAACCTGGCTAGATAGTTTCGAACTCATATAACGAAGAAAAAAAAAACTTTTGAAAATCGGTCTAATATATTTTAAATAAATAAAAAATGACCAGGTTAAATCCCATAAATATCTGCACTCGGTGGGAATTTAACATGGGGATGTCTTTATTTCTTAATAAAGTCAATATTGGACCAAATCTCCCAAAATGAAAGATCTTTAATTATTAATGTTTTCCAAAAAGTAATAGTAGTGTAGTGAAAACAATACGGTTTTTGTCATATTTACATAACCCTAAAACGTTGGACAGTTTACACGAAACAGTCAGTAGTATTATAGTGTGCATATCATCAAGTCCTGAGTCCGGAAATTCAAGAACAGATTGTCATGTCAAATACTACAGTGTGTACACGTTCTTTACACGTTTTGTATGTAACACATAGTCCTCCGTTATATCATTTTTTCCGGAACTATGAGACAGTGTTCATGGTATACGATGTTTGCTTGTACCTTACCACATAACTTCAAGCACAAACTGATTTATGTTATTAATTTCTTTTTCAGGGAGTATTGCACATTCTTGGGATTTACTTCTTTCAAAATATGTCTACTGATATCATGCCTAATACGAAGGCACTGGTGCGATCACGCATCACCCAACCACACATTTACGGTGACATGATTTACAAACTGTGTATGGGTGGTTTGAATGTTGCAGGCTGGTGTATAACTATTTTTTTTCTCCTATCTATAAACTCACTTGAAACTTTTCTCTTTAATCTCATTCACTATATTTAGCTTTTTCCTTCATTCTGTTTATATTTGTCCCCTATATTTATTGTGTATGAACTGTACATGCATTTTCAGAATAAAAAAATAAAGACAAAACTAAAATCACAGCGGTTGCAGAATGGCCTGGGTAGAGCTCTATGCAAACTTAAGATTGATTCCTGAACTTGCTGGCAAATGCATGTCTTTATTGGTGATTTCCAGTGCGGATTAGCGATATCTCCTTAAAATCCACAAGAATGGGAATATAGAAAAGAGCGAACAACAGTAACCAACCGCAACACGTATCATGTGGGAACATGCATCGGATACCAAACAAGGTGCATATCTGAAATATGTTGCTACCTTATATAATATAAGTTTGGCATGACGTATGCGATAACATATATTCGCTCGATATATTGTCACCCATATATATTGGAACATACAGTTTGCTGCAGAATGATGTGTGATTACCAATGCACGCTAGCTATACAAGTTCTACGCCTTAAATTTGTATTTCGCTTTGTTGTAAGATCGAATGTCCTAGTAGAATAGGACGCCGAACAATATGTGACTCGCTCTGCAAAACATATCGTTTTCTTCTGGGCTTACGATCAGTGGAGCCCCAGAGTATTATATGCTTACGGTTAACTTGCACGAGGATATATTGAGAACAAGCATTAACTCTTTCATTCTTTCTCTCAATCTCCTCTCTCCTCTCTCACTGTTCCCCTTTCCCATCTATCTTTCTATCAGAGTTTGTTTTCTGCAAACATACACGATATGATTATGTGTCTGTACCCATGTACATATACACCTGTATACGTGTCGCCATTACTGTTAAATGGCTGTATTGACTTTCGTTGTAATACTCGGGTAAGGGATGTTACTAATGTTGTTAGAACTTGTAGCCCAAGCCCATTGTACTTATATGCAATAATATATGTTTCAACTGAAGTATTAGTATTAACTCATTTTCTTTGTCGCAGCGAGTCGCATATTATTATTATTTTACATAATCCAGTGTAATGACCTGTTACCGCCTAGCTGATGGATGCGCAATCAGGACATATATACTATAGGCATCAATCTAATCCACACATGTTGAAACCCGTATATTTCACTATAGGAATGAATGGCCTTTTTGTGGAATTTATCGGGGTATAAACTTGGAAAAGTCGCGGGATTACTGGACGAAGCGATAAAAAATTACAATTTTCGAAAAAAAAAAAAAAGTTATTTTTTTTCGAAAATTGTAATTTTTTAAGGCCTCGTCCAGTATTCCCACGACTTTTCCAAGTTTATATCCCCGATAAATTCCACAAAAAGGCCATTCATTCCTTATAATTGCAGCGTTTTAAATAAATTCATCAAGAAAATGTGTTTATTTTGACAGACGGCAGCCATTTGTTTACATTGACAGCACTGACAGCGCACCTGTAGAAAGTAGTTAGGCGTGGGAGTTTACTGGGATATAAATTTTGAACAGAGACTTGCTACGGGCCAATCAAATGTTAGGGAATTGTGTAAATATTTGTGTGCTGGAATGATTGACTAGTATGGGACGTCTTTAGGCAAATTGAAATAGTTCTAATTTACTAGGTGAAATGCGGGAGCGTCCTCCTGGCAGTTGATTTCCCACACGATCCTCTGACAGCGGATATATAGGTGCATGCTGCGAACAGAACTGAAATCACCAATGCCGTTTATTAAGTGACGTTCATTAATGTTTATTAAACATAAGTGTATGTCTTAGTTTAATAACAATCACAAATTATAATACAGGTTTAATAAAGAAATATGCACATTGCAGTTCTACAGATAATACATCAATTGATAAGTACAACTTCAAACATTGATGATGCACTTATACAATAATTAAAAACGGACAATTGTGTTTATTAATGCGATATATATTGAACTCGACGACTGATTTCATAGGAACCGTGGCCATCATTTTAATGAAATAAGTAAACCTGTATAATAAATACGATATTAAATCATCACCCAAGTGCATTCTCCTCCAGATACGTCAGAACTAGCATTAAATAGTTAGAGCTAACATTAACTATTTACAGCTAGCATTAATTATTTGAGTACAGTCGAACCCCTCTAAACTGAACACAGAGACAAGTTAGTTGTGCTTAATTTTGATATATTCCGTGTCCATTTATCTCCGCATATACTGTATGTTCATGATGGCAAAGCACCCACGCGTGTCTTAATGTAGTTATATACATGTTCCACAGTGGAACCTCTCTAAACCGGACACCCTGGAGGTCCCCAGGGTGTCCGGTTTAGAGAGGTTCGACTGTATATGTAGATTTGGCGTTCCTGATTTAGAGAGCTCTTCAAATAATTTGGAGGTAGCTCTAAATATTTAAGGTAGTATGTCATAGATAGATACACCTGTTTCAAATGATAATTGCTTCATAAGAGTGATGTGAAATATGATTGTAACATATGTGAATATTGACTTGTTACTGTATACTGTATGGTGCAGCGAGTTGCCATCTCCGCCATCTGTGTATGTACAAGCCATCGTACAGTTTTACCACTTTGTGCGTTTGACACATACAGCAAATAATATGACAGTAAACCAAATAAAACTTGGTGCAATACATAATAGACAGGTATGACAACGGCAATATATACATATTATGCCAGCAAACTATACAAAATACGAGATATCTAGGCATTTCTCCCATCAATCTCAAAACAAATTTTGATGTGTGAACTGTTCAATCTGATACACAGCCTAGGTTAGTGTACACGTTACCCATAGGTAAAGCCATATTTACTCACATGGTAAGTGCGTAGACACCATGCAGGGACAATACACTTAGGTAACTGATTACATGTACTGGATTTGATAGCTAATAACAGAGTACAGTAGTAGGTATATATGGTATGTGTTGTGTGGTTTGCCAGGTAAAAATGATACACTCTGCGATTTTCTGTGTATGACGCTATTTATAATGGTGGTTAATGTTGTTGAAAACACAGGCACAACACTGACATATTTTACAGTTTGGTGTAATATAATTGATATGGGTCCGTTCTCCTGGCCTTTCTACATGTGATTAGCTACATTATGTCATATGTTCTACTTCCCATTTTCAGTTCGTTGTCAAACGGCAGAACAGGTGACACTGGCTGATGGCTGGAACACACAAATATGGCCGACTTGGCCACTCCATAGGATACAGTAACGAGGCAGTATTCACACATTTATGAAGCAATTTTCTTCGAATCAAATGATGATCTGGTATAGAACGGATCCTTAATGCTAGCTCTAATTATTTAGAGATAACATTAATTATTTAAGTTTCAAGGTATGGAGTCCGAATTGGGTCTGCTACAATTATAACACAGCCAAGCGTGTAAGTAAAATCATTTATTTTTTTCTCAGTTTGTGTCTATAACATACATGTATACATACACGAACAGTATGACATTCACAAGTTTTGTCGACGTGCAACACGATAAACTAACAACATGATTTACATGTAATGCATGTGTATTGGTTCAAATATAACAAACTGTGTAAACATTACTTCCAATATCATTAATTCTTCACAACAGTAAATGAGGCGACCACACCTTTGAGTGGTCACAACACGTACGTTGATGCATGTGTAATAAAATAATCTTTATATATCTTCCCATCAAAATGTAATTTTGCTATCCATCGCTTAACTGTTTTCTAATTCAGTGGAATACCACCAATACATAGCATGTACAGACAGACGTATATGCGAAAGTAAATTCATATGGCTCAATGCATTGCACTTATGGCATTGATAACGTAAGTCAAACTGCAACTATGGCCTAAATGGAATTATATCAAAACATCCATATTCCAGGGCTCAGTTGCTCAAAACGGACTGTTAAATCCTTAACAATGTTAAGGATTTGACAGTCTGTTAAGCTAACAGAGGCATTGAGCAACCGGGCCCAGATTAGTATTATTTGGAGAACCAGACAAAGTACGGATATAGGAGTGAGAAAACTAACATAGACCACGGTCCTTCCGCCTCTACGGTCGATACTCCGCTCGCTACTGCTCACGGGCTATCTCCTTGAAGGGGTAAACAAACATGCTCTAAGTATTGCAGCGGAGTTAGAATTGAAATTGCATGTGTGCTATCTATGTAATCAAGAGCAAGTGCTGTGCTGTGCCTGACAGTACAGTACACATGAATTACGCGTTGCAGGTATATTAAAATGTTTACACTTTATATAAGTGTGCTTGGAAACAAGCAGAAAGTCACAGAAATAAAATTGTCATGAATACTTTTCTTGTCATTTTTTATATCTCTGGCTGTCTGCTGGTTTATAAATATAGGTATGGAAGTTCTAGCCATTTTATCATCCCTGCTACGCGTTATGTTAAAACCTGTACCAATGTGCCGTGGTATCTTCACGGTTAGAACTAATCAGATCGAATATATAGAGAATAGTAGGTTAGTGCCGTGAATGGGAAAAATAACTGGCAAGGCTTAGGAAACGGGAAGGGCGAGGCTCTGCCGAGCCCATCCCTTTTCCGTGCCGCGCCAGATAGTTTTCCCATTTACGGCACTAACCTACTATTCAGTTATCCTGTCAACACCTACAAATGGCTTTAAAATGCAACAAAAATAACCCCAGCCACCGCACATGTTCATACGCAGTGATTGGGTCGTATTGACATATCAAAAATGTGTCACGACACCATGTTTCACTGTGTTGACGGGATAAAATACAAACTAACCAACACACAGACAGATCAGAACGATTGCTAGTACTTAACTGTTAGTAAAGTACATAATGCCATTTTCTAAAGAAGTGTATATTATATAAATCTGTCAGTTAGTCGGCGGGGGCACATTGTTGAAATAGTTGAACCAGTTATATGGATTAAATTAATTACAACCTCGCTGTCAGAAAGGTCACAAACTACGGTGTAAGGTGTTGGGTTTCTGTCATCCATATCGAAATGACCTGCTTCTATATCATTACACGGTACAACTGTGTGCACAATTTATTTATGTTCAATTACATGTTTTATCCTCGTAGATCCATACTTTACACGAACACAATACTAGTATGAGCCCACGTAAATCTACATAATCGTGTGACCCATCAGGCATCACGATAAAGCTGCATTATGGAGTTGGTATTCGAAACAAGGATCTCCATTATTGGCATATTTCAAAAGTCTGCATGTTACAATGTCGTTTATCGTTAGGTAATCTAAAATTCCTATATCTTGATACCATTGTTACGTAACAAGCATTTACATGGTGTTACATCAGTTAAGCTGTAAAATGCAATACACAAGTACATACATAGATATTGAACGCCGACATTTGGCAGAACGAAATATGACCCCATTGGCACAGTCTAGCTGACATTTCAGAGGTGCATATGCCCGTATGGGAACATGATCTCGACATTCGCTATTATACTCAGATTCAGATAATAATTTTACATTATCCCGTCAACACAGTGCGTATGTGCCGTGAAACACGGTGCCGTGAAACATTTTTGATATCTTGTCAATACGACATTATCACCGCGTATGCATATGTGCGTTTGTCATACTATTCGATTCTCCGATTTTTAGGGTGCGGCTCAGTGGGGTTATTTTTTTGCATTTTAAAGTTATTTGTAGGTGTCGACGGGATCAATATAATAGTAGGTTAGTGCCGTTAATGGGAAAATATATCTGGCGCGGCACATGATTAAGATATATGTGCTTTATTGTGTTGCCGTAAATGTGTCTGGAGAATGTTTTACTTTTACAAATCGAGACGCTGTTTGCTGACTGCGGATGTTCGAATACTTATGGATCATTGTGGGCTATGTCAGCCAATTTGAAGTCACGCCATCTGATATGCATTAGTTGTAAAGTCGTCGCTACTGAAAACATGCACACGAATATCAGTGAAGACGGAAAACATGTGTCTGCTTGTTGTACATGTTTCCACATGTACATATAACATATGTATATATATTCTGACACACTGTTTGGGTGCCTGGAAGCCTGAATAATAATGAAACATGTGTTCATATGCAATGATGACATGCATGTGTGTATCGTAGTTTCGTAATTAATTATATAACATAATTGCAACATGACACGACGGTATCACCTTTTAATTCATATATGTTTTTATTATATAGTAAACATTTAACATAATAAAGCCGTTTAGAGGATACTTTCCTGCTGACAGATCACGTTTGATCCATACATGGATGTTCCATCTATATATAGCATATATCTATACATTTGTTTGATTGGACTTTGCAAGCACTGCACCACATTTTACATAATATATTTACCCTTAAATCGGAGATTGTGATAATTAAACATTCATAATATACATGCATCTATACGTTTTCATTAAGTTTATGAAATTTAATGACATAAAAACATGGTTTGGCAGCATTTTAGAATCATTTCCAAAGGAAATGATTCTAAAGTGCTGTCAAACCATGTTTTGTAATTCTGTGTCACGGATGTGCAAGGTTTCTTTATTAATACGATACATTCCTAAACAAATGACTATGATCTTTACATAGCGTGTTACAAGAGCAATGATTTAATGTGACATTTAATAAACCAGTTTGATTGAATTCATAAGAATCAAGTGTATTCCTGGTTTCTTATGAAACCGGTCAACATTTCGTCATATTATACTAAATCAGCACACTTGTAGATTATATTTGTTGGAAAAGCACAGATTCATGTATTGAAGCTGTACTGATCATATCATCAGTTTTATGTATCATTTACATATTTACTATGCTGATGTATATGGTTTTGAATGTACTTTCATTATTAAGCTGCAATACAAGTTACACTGTAATGCATTGGTTTGTTAATGATTCCAGATATGTATGTTCTGACGAAAATAGCTTGTCAATTGGAAATGATGTGTAATAATATGTAATAGCCTTGTATATATTATTCAAAATAATGTTAAACATAGCACTTACATAAGTATGTTCACAAGTAAGAAATCTGCATACTAGTGACACAGAAATATGATTACATAGTGCAATAATAAATTGTTTCAAATTTACCCTGATTTGAAACCGATGTTTGAGACCGTGGTTATAACTATTGGTTTTATATGCTGCAGGCACATGATATATATGTAAAGTATACATGTACATGAAACGTGAAGAAACATTACAACATATATATACATACAAACGTGCATTTTATATGTAATACATCTTAGTTTTTCGTCTATAAAATACGTGGTTTAGTGCAATAACTTTTCTTTTGCCCGTCATTTTTTCATGTTGCTATTAACATGTGGGAAGTTCTAAATCAATTATCTTTACTCACATTGTAATGTTGTCTTCTTCACAAATTGAACTAACGGTTATAACCACGCTCTCTCTGTTGGTCAATAAACCACAGACATATAATGACATATTATAAATCACAAATCACAATATATAACATCAATATGAACATAATGCTATGGAATCGGGTATGCTAAGGTCACATATTTGATGGCCTTGACACGAATAATGCAAATCCTAATATTATTACATTTACAATGAGCCTTTCTTATACAAGTATGTCGGTAAGGTTATTTCCAAAGCCAATCACACATAGTAGAATAAAAGCGACTTTGTTATTACTCCTGACCTAAAGTGATCACAAATATCGGGCATGCCATACGTTTTCGATATCTTCTTTGTCTGCATTGTGAGCTATATGAGTGATTTTATCATATCCGATTACCAACATAACAAGTTAAGAGGTCTATTCCATACACGCACAAATGTATATTGCAAGTACCCTAGAACTTAGCACTGTAATGGAAAATACATAGCACTGAGAAAATGGCAAGTGAAACAGGATGTCATACGCATACGGGCATACAGTGGGGTCAGCGTGTAAGTGCACACACGAACGAACACGACAGGTTGGAACCAACATGTCGTGTTCGTTCGTGTGTGCACTTACACGCTGACCCCACCGTAATTCATGTATAAAAAAAATGTAAATATTTTTCTGCATTTTTTCTCATTTCGCATCAAAAGTGTATGTTGTTACCACTCAGTTGAACCGTCTCGGCGAGACGGTTCAACTGAGTGGTAACAACATACACTTTTGGTGGGTAGCGAACCAACCTGTCGTGTTCGTTTGTAAATGATGCAACAGTTGACGAAATAAAACAGCCTTTTATTAAAAAGCTTTACTAAGTTCCCACAAAATTCGCGGCAATCAATGTGAATGTTGGTAATGACATGTATGATGCAAGGCTAGGAAACGCATAGGAATTCCGAGGCTTGCCGAGGAATTCCTACCGTTTCCGAGCCGAGCCTGATAAACTTGATATCAAAAGACACTAGCCTTGTATTCTATTTATCAGGTAACGTTTTATGCTCGAAAATGACCACATATGACGTCGTTATATATGAACAGAACACACTGACGTCATTCGGTAACGTCACGTGACGTCATCCGACCAATGGAACATCAGTTTTCACTTCGTTGTAACCCGGATGTTTATGTCACGTCAATGCCTGATACAACAATATGTTATCAGTCAGTACGTATTCGGTCAATACGGGGCAGGTTACCTGATAAATTACAGAATATAGTCTATGGATCCAGGCTAATATCACCGAACACGACTACTAGAGAAGTAACATAGGTTACAATACTTTGTACGTATAATTGTGATTTTGAATTGATAAAGCATTTCAACGCCCGTTTGGAAGTTTAATACTGATGCCTCGATCGGAGCATGACCTGTGTATAACATGGCACATGTTAGTTAATGACTTACTTTATTAATATTGAATACCAATCACATATCTTGCATGATAACGAGATACACTGGGTAAAGATAGGACACATCCCCGTTTTGACATGATGTGATGTTACACGTTTTCATAATGTCTTACGTATATACTTCTTGGCATATTTTACAATTGCCATGGATCTCTTGACGTTGTCTTGTAATTCTGTGAGTTAATATACCAATGGAGTCCACTCATTAAATAAAGTATCAAATGAGAAATTTACATTCGTTATTTGCTTTTGATACATATTCATTAAGCTAGTTGTCATGTATTCCGCCAGATTATGTATCACTATATCAAATGTTTTGATGAACAGCGTATTGACGGTCTGTCAATGTGTTTATTGCATTACTATACATATCATCATTGCTTTAATGTATTGTGTAACCTATAAATGGACCACGATCTGACAAACCCAAAGACTGTCGAACGGTAAATACACAGACCAGCCTGCGCATCCGCGCAGTCTGGTCTGTGTATTTACTGTTTGACATTCCCTCATCGTGACTTCACCGCGAGACGTCCATACCGGTTCTTAACAATATAAGTGGAGATGTGAACTGATGACATATGCAATGTGCTGTTAACATGTTTGTATCATCTACGAAATCTGATCACATACAATATGAATTTAATGACAAATCTCGTCTACCATATTAGCTGCGAGATGTGTGCACACATCGTTTTGTGGTCGTAATATGTTATTGTCATGACAATATAGTATACAAATATTCCAACTTTTAGTCACTAGGTTCGGAAAGTATGTGATCCTGAACAGTCTGGTGCGCATCTATGCGCTATAATGCCATAGCAACAGTTGAACCACCAGGTATGTTTCATGACATGTGTAGACCGTTATGGCAGTCAGAATATGGTTCAACTATGGATCCGTATGCATTTATATACCGCATGCATGAAGTGGCGATTTTTTTTCGAAAATTGTAATTTTTTATCGCCAATTGTTTATTTGTATCGCCAATTGCGAAAGTGGCGATCGCCAGCGGAATCCCTGGCATGTGTATGTTGTATGCATTTGGATTACAATGATATTCGAATGCTGAGCACGGTGTTACATTTTATCTAGCATTCTATGAATGTATAAACAATATACCAGAAATGTATGCCAATTTCACCAGCATGTCAACTAATTCGTGGAGATACATACTTGATAGTTAATGTCGTTTGCTACGAAGTTTATTTGGAAAGGTTAGGAAACGTATACAGTCTACTGCGAAAAGCGCCAATATTACCCCCCCCCCTCCATTGCAAATATATGGCAATGTACAGTAGGTATTCATCGGCGACTCTATGAACTCATATGCGTTTCCTAGCTTTGCCAGAACTTAATATCAAAAGACACGTATAGCGGCGATGTTTTTTCACCCAATGAAAGGTCATTGGAAGTAGTTTTAATACGGAGCGACCGTCATACATGCCATCAGTGTCAATGTCTGAAACAGCATTGTGCTACCAGTCAGCGTGTATGTGATCAATGCGTAACTTAGTACGTGGGACCCGTTTCACTACACGTCGTACGTCTATGAACTTAATAAGTGCAACACTAATATTTACAGCAACGTTGGCAATAGTAGCCGATTTGGGTAAATTGTTGGCGGATTGTAGACTGTATGACCACCACATATAGGTGGACATTTTTATCATAATGAATCACATTAATAATGTGTGAAGTTAATTGATAGAAAACTTCTGACGAACATTTTGTATCGTACGAAGTTTAGTGAAACGGGCCCCAGATTACATAATGTGTGTCGAAAATGAACGTGTTGAAATGTTAAAGGGAAACACATGTAACTAAACTACATGGTATTCACATCGTGGGCCAAAGTATAATGCAAATGCAATTTGAATATTCAGGCCGTATTTACTAGTCAATCAATACATACGTCTCCACTGTGTGTCGGATTGTGATAAATATTTTGTTGTATTATAGTGTATACTCAAGGGCCAGTAGGCATATTGCTGCATAAACATTACATTACATAATGTATATTCAATCTCATTTGTACTTCTGTGACATCGGTCTGTACGTTAGAACAAACCATGAGTTTTCTCACTGCTTTAAAGGTACATTATGGATTTACATTTATTGAGCATAGGCTGCATATGCAGCCTATGCTCAATAAATGTAAATCCATAAAATGCCCATTTAGTAGGCACAGAATATTCTTTATATCAGCGACATCATCTGGGACATTTTCTGGCAAAATAAATATTCATTCACCATTACCCCACGTATTGATTGGCATTATTATACATGTATATCAGAATTAAATTTCCACACAAATATCAGGGGCGATAACCGTGTTTCCTCAAAATGCTAACGGACATTACTATTTATTATCTGTATTTATCTTTTGATGTTCAATGATCGTAGTTTATAATATGTCAAAAATATTATTTTTTCAGATGACGCATTTAATTAGTATAAATAATTTGTTAAAAAAATCATGCCTCGTTTGCATATGACAATAGCCTGATACCACCGCGAGTCACTATCAGTAAAATATATATTACTAAATTATTATAACTGTATAGTGGGCACTCGTAATTTTTAGAACTGGTGGAATAGTGACACAAGCATACACTTATTTAATTCCTATATATAACATTTGTTGCCTACTGAGTGGGCATGTACCTTTAACATCAACTGGCATAACTGTTACAGTCAGTAGCTCCGCGAATGTTCACTATGTGCATCTGAATCGTGCAGAAAATGCTAGGTTCTGAATACTTTTTGTGGATTCTGCTCTCTGCAGCGGTTCATTGGTTGGAGCAGCGCAAAAGTCACGCTGTTCCATTCTCGTTTTAAACAGGGCTATACACTTCATAGTCGTATACTGGGCCGCCGTAACAACGCCAGTTGTGATTTACGTAGTCGGTTGATTGAACCATATTCGTGACTGTGACTGGATAAATGGAGCCTATGGGCTTTGCGGCCAGTGTAGATCCAGATCAGCCTGTGCATCCGCACAGTCTGATCAGGGTCTGCACTGTTCGCCACTCAATCGCTCACATACCTATTACGTTTCTGGTAAGCTATATAGATGGCTATCAGGGACAGGAGTGTGCTATTTGATCAAATTCTACACTGGCCACAAATCCCGCACGCACAATTTGTCCAGACATAGCCACATTTATGAAGTCGGTGGACTGAACAATATTTTATTAACGAACCGGGGGTGGCTAGACTGACAATCAATTCTATGAACACGGTTTCTACAGGCATAGTCACTGATCAAGCGTTTGACTGTCCAGAACTGTCCCATTGCTTCAGTAATAATAGAGGTTGCTTCAAACCGACCAGTTGAATGGCAACTTTCGTTGTTAATACGGCCGAGTATGTATGACACATAAAGACCAGCCATATGATGTTGTACCTCGACAGATGTGTGATGTCTCATGAAAGTAGAAACTTGTATTTTCCGTAAATGACGTCAAAGGTTGACGAAATGTTCAGAACAACTACGGAATGATATTCCGCATCTGTTACAAAAAAATTCAATTTGGACTTAATTGAGAGAAAATATCTCAGTATTTTTCATGAAATATCGCACATGTTCTTGTACAACCGCATGAGTTAACCTTGCCCATATTATCAACATTCCCTAAACATCTATTGGTAATACTAAGTCGCAATTAAGCAGTTTGATTGGCTAAGCCTGAGCTGTATAACAGCTCATGCTCAGCAAATCAAGCTGCTTGATTTGAAGCACAATATTCAAGTATTTTGAAATACAGTGAAACCTCTCTAAACCGGACGCCCTGGGAGGTCCCCAGGGTGTCCGGCTTAGAGAGGCTTCACTGTAAATCAGGCATTTGATCATTCGGAGCCATAGTTGTGTGCTATGTGATCGCTAACATATATTATCTCCTGAGATAAATGACCAAAATAACTCAACAAAAATACAATCACATGTGTTTTCATGATGTCCGGTTCAGAGAGGTTCCACTGTGTGAGGATTTACGAGAAATATGGCAAGATTAGCGCAGGCGGTTCGGTAGGTACAAAATCACATGGCTGGTCACACAAATCACAACCCTACATATGTTGTGCGGCCGCCGCGGCCGCTGCCGCCTGTCTAGCCGCCTCCTCCTTTGCCCGCTCTTTGGCCGCTTGTTCTAGCGCGTTGCAGATGTTCATGTTTTTGGCTATATGCGAAAGTTTGTGCTCTTTCTTCCACTTCATCCGACGATTTTGAAACCAGATTTTTATCTGCCGTTCAGTTAAGTTTAAAGCGTGTGCTATTTCAATCCGCCGTCTTCGTGTGAGATATTTGTTGTAATGAAACTCCTTCTCCAACTCTAGCGTTTGATGTCGTGTGTATGACGTTCTGGATCTTTTCGATTCGCCCTCGTTTCCCTCTGAAAATAGAAACGTGTTATTTTGGGAAACATGAAAAACGTGCATGGTATGTTTGTTCTAACTGGCTGGGCCCAAATGTTCAAGTTATTTGAGACAGTACCTAAGAAGATGTGCGATGTCTCATGAACAATATTTAGAAAATTAACGATATTTTCCGTAAATAGCGACGAAAATTGACAGAATTCCGCATTTTCTATGAACAGTTATAGAAAATATCACAGGGTCTATAAATAGATTTCAAAAATCGCAATCTTCTTAGGTGCCGCGTTTCGTGAAACTCAGTGTAAATGCACGGAGCCCCGCAGGGGACATTCGTTCCCTCAATTTAACAATTCGTTCCCTCGAATTAGCAATTCGTTCCCACGAAATATCAATTCGTTCAGCAGTACTAACAATTCGTTCCCACGAAATGACAATTCGTTCCCTCAATTTAACAATTCGTTCCCTCGAATTAACAATTCGTTCCCACGATATAACAATTCGTTCCCACGAATTAACAATTCGTTCCCGTGGGAACGAATTGTTAGTTCGTGGGAACGAATTGTTGAAGTGAGGTAACGAATTGTTATTTCGTGGGAACAAATTGTTATTTCGTGGTAACGAATTAATAAAATAAAATAAGTATACGCCCTTGTGGGGCCCCGTATAAGTGGGATATAAAAGCGCCAAAATAGGTAACATGTCCTCAGCTGCCGAAATGACAGTCATGCTGAACGACCACCACGGATCGTAAAAATAACAATATTAAAACACATTTGTAGTTACGACTGCAGAAGTGATCACGATCTGCATTGTTCGTCATTCCATCAAAGAAACATCGTTCATGCTTTTAAATGTATATACCCACTCAGTAGGCACACACTGTTCTTTATATCAGAGACATCATCTGAGACATATTCTGGCAAACTACACATTCATTCACCATTACCCCACGTATTGATTGACATTATTATATGTTTTATATCAGACGTAAATTTCCACAGTAATACCAGGGGCGATAGCCGTGTTTACTTAAAATGTTAACTGACATTACTATTTATTATCTGTATTTATTTTTTGATGTGCAATGATCATAGTTTATAATCTGTCGGAAATATTATTTGTTCAGGAGACGCATTTATTTAATATGAATAATTAAAAAATATCATGACTCATTTGTATATGAAATTAGCCTGATACCACCGCGAGTCACTATCAGTACTATACATATTACTAAATGATTGTATCTGTATAGCGGGCACTTGTAAGTTTCAGAACTGGTGGAATAGTGACACAAGTATACACTTATTGAATGCCTATAAATAACAGGCTGTGCGTACTCAGTGGACATGTACCTTTAACGTGGAACGTTGATCGTTAACTAGGCTACACTAGTGTGCTGTTTGATTCGGAGCTACACGGGTCACCCATGCCATAAGCCTCATTTATCCACAGTCACGTCCACAGTTTTCGTCCAGTGGAATAATTACAGGGGGTTTATGGGATTTGTGATGATGGAATGACGAACAGTGCAGATCCTGATCAGACTGTGCGGATGCACAGGCTGATCTGGATCTACACTGGTCGCATAACCCATAAGCCCCATTTCGTGAAACTTCGTACGACTAAGAAGTTCGTAAGTGCACAATTTTAATTTACAATAACAGCCGCACAGGTAAATCTTTCGTGAATGTATTCACATTCAGTTAGGCGTACGTGTAGGTTGAAAATGGTAGTATTAGTGAACCAAGTTAATATGAGATACACATTCATAGAATCTTCGTAATGAACATTTTTATCGTACGAAGTTCAGTGAAACGGGCCCCAGACACACACTAAGGCCATGCCATTAATTTTCTCCACTAAGCGTCCACCCAGATGGCCAAAACCTACCTACGTATTCCGTATAAACAAACAAGGTCTTGAAAAAAAAAAAATGTAAATTTATGTTAAGATCTTCCTCAACCCTTTGCAATCTGCAAAGGGTTGAGGAAGTTTTTTAGTTTAAATTTAAATTTGCGCCGGCAAACGTTAGAAAAAAAGAAGAAATACTCTGATTAAACGTATTAAGTGTACATGAAAGGATATAAAACGTGCACAAGTCCCAAATCAGTTTTCATATTACTTCACCAGTAAATAGTGTCAGCATACAGAGTTTGTTTATTTTTTCACAGAACCACTCTCAAAATCTACTCGCACGTGGACGCATAACAGAGAAAGAACTTTGTACGGCCTAATGTCCACCGAGTCGGTCTGTATCTAAGAACCAGAGATACATGGAATTGTCTGGATGATTAGTTATCTCCCTTTCTCCACGTAAATCACCCGGCTATCTGAGTAAGAAGGCAGCTCATTAACGGGCGTGGACATAAGTATGCACCTGTAATTTATATCATCACATTGTGCATAACCGGCCTACAGCTTTAATGAGTAATAAGAAATGCACGATAAGTCATGCACGATAACCGTGCATAACAAAGAACATGGGTATTCGTGGATCGTTCTCATAATTGATTGGGTTAGCTGCAGTAACTCCGGTCATGTGCCCATATGTGGCTGTCCACGCCTAATTTAGACACGAATGACTAAATGCAATGAAAACGCCAATGCAATGCATTTTTTTTTTGAAAGTCGTGTTTGACAATAATTATAGACCTCTTGACTTCGTCTTGTAATTATTTTGGATATAGTATATACCATAGAGGCCAGTTCGGCTCGCATGACATGTTAATATATTCAGAATAACTGTTCCACTTCTGAGCATGTCAAAATATACATCCGCCGTATCATTAAGAAGAACAAGCGAACTGTAATGACTTTTATGGCGGTGTTTATTGTTTTCTTGACGCCCTGTGCTCATTTAAACACAATAAATGACACTACCACTTAATGTCACTGTACATGCGCGTTTTAATGAATGATGTCATGTGACGTGTTGGTTAAAGTGTGTTATTTAGCAGATGGGCATTATTAATTAATATATGCGTAGCTTACAGCATACAAGATGTGTAATGGAAAATCAGCATGACAACTTTGGGGTTTGACAACATACAGTTGCACATCGCTAATTTGTAACACTTTAAATAGATGTATTATATTTGAAATAGGAATATAGAGGATATTGCAGACGTGATCATTTAATTTCATAGAGAGTCCTTCATTAGTTTTCCAGACCCTGTATTGTATTAACCCTTTCACCCCTAAGTAACTGGAATGGATTCTGATATTTTAATTTTGCAGCCAATCCAATCATCACAAAATGATTTTCAGACTTGTCCATTTATGAAAAGGGGGTGTTTATGTTCTCAAAAATGTGAAAATTACTTGCAAAACGTGCAGATCCTGATGAGACGGCTCGTTACGAGCCGGCTCATCTGGATCTGCACTGTTTGCACAAACCGCAATAGTGGGCTTTCGGGTTCAAAGGGTTAAACCATCATGCATTGAAGCTGTACTGTGCTCCTACCGGTCTCACGCGCATATGTTTCGTCTTAATTTATTATAAAACTTAACGCACCGTGTTATTACACTAATACATACACCGTTATGCATTACTATAAACTAGCTGGAAGTTTACATTCATTTACATACATGTTTTGACAACACTTTATAATCATTTACAATTATTCGAGTATTCAATTATTCGAAAGTTTAGTCAAAACGTGTGTGTAATGTTATAGACAATGTTACAAATGCCCAGTTGAATCCAAATTACTTTCATTTGTTTACATACAACACGTAGCATGTCGCTAATCAACGGTAATTTTATGTATATTAAAACAGTTTAGCTGTATTTCATTTTCACTGGCACTTATTGTTTGTCATTCGCATCTGTTTCTTAAAGATGAGTGTTTAATTGTGTGCGGTGGTTCGTTGTTTATCCCGTCAACACCGTGCGTGTGTGCCGTGAAACACGGTGCCGTGAAACATTTTTGCTGTCCTGTCAATACGACATAATCACTGATTATGAATATGTGCAGTTGCTGGGGTTATTTCTTTGCATTGTAAAGCCATTTGTAGGTGTTAACGGGATAAATAGAATAGTAGGTTAGTCCCGTGAAAGGAAAAAAAAATATCTGGCGCGGCACGGAAACGGGATGTGCTCGGCAGAGCCTCGCCCATCCCGTTTCCTAAGCCTTGCCAGATATTTTTCCTCATTCACGGCACTAACCTACTATTCTCTATTTAGTGTGTTATGGTTGCATGCCAGTTCATTCTTACCGCGAACAAATCCGATCATAAACTAGAAGTATGATTTCTTTACGCCCTGACATATCAGCATGACACAAGTATCTGCACCATCTAAAGTAACGACCTACTGATACATTTCTTTTCAAGTTTGACAGATGATGGTTAAGTCGTTTATATGGATACCTACACGTATTGCACGACAAACGACACATTCAGTCGTTTGTTACCAGTGTTTGCCAAACCGCGATATTTGTACTCATTGCATAAAATGGCATTTACAGTGTAACTACACAATGCTTTGAAATGCATAACACACTCGTGTAACTGTGGCAGCTGCAGACACATGTTAAAACACTATGCTTCATGTATGCAGTAGATACAATCAAACATGCTTGTTTATTTAACGTACTATTTAGTAAATTCGCTGGCTTGTTTAGTAAGAAACTCGACATAGCCTCGTTGCGAGTTTCATACTATCATATTAAAGCTCACTCTTATTTATGCTCTGTATACCGGAAAGTCAACCCACACATTTTCTAGCGGCATTACTTCTTAATTTGTTGTATGGTCAACGCCATGGTATATCAAGTGTGGACACTTTGTTAAATGTGCTGATATATGCTGGTAAGGGGCAAGGTTTGTTGAAAAATGAACCTCCCGTTTACAGTCTCACGTTATAAATATCTGATACATTATTAACAGCGGTGCAATTCCTGATTCGAAATAAGGAGACGCCATACATCGATGATATAACTCAGATCTCCAGATAAGCTGCGTATGTGCGTAAATACCCAATTAAAATTGCCAAAAACCCAATTGAAATCAGAAGTAGCCATTATCAAAAAGCAATAACAATTTTGTGGTACATATATCATGCTGCAGAAAACAATAAACAGACCATAATATAGCATATTTTTCTTATTTTTCCATGAAAACACATCTTGGTATTTCATTAGAATTGTCTCCAAGGAGACAATTCTAATGAAATACCAAGACATGTTTTCATTTAGAAGCAAATAATTCAATAATTGCTGTCTGTTGATGTGTAAACAGTAGTGTGATTTAATTTTACCCAATTAAAATTTTGAATTGCTTCAGAAATGATGGAGTAACAATACTCAATTACTAATTCCTTATCTGGAGCCCTGTAACTGTAACTACGGTGAAAACATTACTGTTTAGCCAGAAATTGCAGAAATGACTAACTTGTACTGAAATAATAATTGGCAAAGTGGAAGCAACACTACTTAATTCAATTACAGTCGAACCTCCCCGAACGGCCACCTCTCTACAACAACACCCTCTCTATAACAGCCGCTATTTTATATCCTAAATGGATGATTTTCTCTGTATCTAACCCTTAGACTGCTGAGCACGAAAATTGTCGTCTGCTGTTGCTCTGCCTTCTTTCTCAATAAAAACATGTTTTGACATCATTTTAGAATCATTTCCATTGTAAATGATTCTAAAATGTTGCCAAAGCATGTTCTTGATTAGAATTATCGAAGAAAATAAATAAAGAGAGGACGACAAGATTTAATTCAGCAATAATTCCAGCACAAAAATATTTACACAATTCCCTAACATTTGATTGGTCCGTTGCAAGTCTCCGTCCAAAATTTATATCCCAGTAAACTCCATGCCGAACTACTTTCCGTAACCGTCAGGCGCAGTTAAAATAATTCTTAAGAAAACGGAAAATAAACACATTTTCTTGATGAATTTATTTCAAATGCTGGAATTATAAGGAATGAATGGCCTTTTTTTGGAATTTATCGGGGATATAAACTTGGAAAAGTCGCGGGAATACTGGACGAGGCCTTCCGGCCTTCGTCCAGTATTCCCGCGACTTTTCCAAGTTAATACCCCGATAAATTCCACAAAAAAGCCATTCATTCCTATATTAACCTCCCTCCTCCAACAGCCACCTCTCTACAACAGCCAGTTTTGCGTCGTCCCATGGGTGGCTGTTGTAAAGAGGTTGCACTGTATTACAAATACAATTATCAATTATCATTTGAACACTTCAATCGCTACACACGTATCGAACCAATGTTCTTTCATACGATGAGCTGCCCTCGAATCATTTTTGGCCTAAGTGGTATCATTCATTGTTTGCCGATATGTAAATGCACTGGTCATTTGTCTCTTTAGCTGTTCCACCATACGTCTGAGCCGTTATACCCATTTACGTTATGGTTGCTTTCACTTCACCGCATTATCACATGACCATTGATCAAACATGTTAACTCCTTATGGACAATTCAGAATTTCACAATAATTTGAAGTTAATGTTGTATATGTAGCAGATGCAGCATTGCTACTGTATAAGTTTATTTATTTGACATGTTTTGCATAATGTCACCGATTTCAAATAACCGTTACACATCATATATACAGCATTGCATTAAGTAATACACGCCGTATGTATATTGTATATGTAATATTATAATGAAGACCATACATCGTTTGATCTTATTTAGATTTATTCCGTGCTCCGTAGGTGCCTGATATTTGGGTATACGTCACAGTGCGCTGGTGTGTTCGTCACAGTTGGACACAGGGACAGTGGCGACACCGTTTAACTTTCAGGTTTCAAGTTTCAATGGAGGACGTCTGGCGCTGTTAGTCCCCATTAACAAATGCACGGGAAAAGAAGTACAATTTCAACAACAACCAGTGGCTTCCGAAACCAGCATGCATAATATATTGTACATACTTGAAGTGATTTTACCATACGGACATACTGTATATATTTACAGCGGGCATGTTAGTAACAGCGTGGGCAAGAATCAGACTCCGCATATCGCGCAGTCTGATTCCTGCCTGCGCTGTTTAAGACACAAACACGGATGCATGTTAATGCGGTTTCATGAATTGTGATCATAGCATAACTAATACAGACGACGATAGAATATCTTTCAAAGAGTTCGTCAAGGCACATTAACTTTATGTAGACACAACGCTACTTCTTACTACTGAAACATGATCACTGGTGACCCGTGTTACGAATAGAGGATTAAATGTTGCGCGAGTATTCGAAGAAGAGATTTGACAACAAAGTACAAATACATATCGTTGAAAAATAAACAAATTGTATATTACACTGCCATATTTACATTTGAAGCAGACCTTTGAATATTACAATTCATTTTTACTTACAAAGTACTTTAATAAATTCAAACATAGGATATAATCTATCGCCATTCATTTTGTCAACTTAACATCAAACGGAAAGACATATATATAAAGCTATTCATCAATCTCGTAAAATCTTGGTTTATGCCAAGCTATGCAAAAGGTGTGTCATATCATTAGTTTGTAATCTTATGTTCGATAGGTCACATTAATAATAGTAACATGAGGCAGCACGTCTAATCTCATGAGTGTGTCATAGTCATAAATAATTGGCGAAAACGTACCAAGTTTCCGCATTTCCACAACGCCTGTACACAGTTTTGGATGTTTAATTCGTTGTCCATTACATAACACTTGAACGATGGCGTCTTAACTTTGGAAAGTAATTCCATGTTCTAATATGTTCATGGAGTGAGATATGTTCAGAGTTATTCTATGCAATACCGTCTTACATCATGCCAGCTAATCAGAAAAAAATATGGAAGCTAAAATAAAATTAAAACTACTAACATAAAATATTCTACAGCTAATGACTAATGCATGAGTGTCCATATTAATAATTAACTATTTATGGGCAAATCATTAATGAGCGTAACTATTTTAAATCACCGATTAAAATGTCCACAACAACATTACGTAATAATAGTAATGACGTCTATATTGATCAATTGTTTCAAGACAACTATTCACATAACTTAAATTTGGTAAATAGCACGTCTGCACATGACCATTCTATAGAACGGACGTAAAATGTGTACAATCAATAATGTATTACAGATAAATTGGACGTCTCTATAACAAATACGTTAACTGCACCGTCATATAAAAGAGATTTGACTAATAGACGGTTCATTAAATAGTTAACGTTATTAAACTTGGAAACATACTATCCGGCATTGAAGCATACAGTGGACCCGATTTGGATGGGCTTCCCTGCAATTCTTCTAGAAATATGATATACCGTATAGTCAGTGGCACCTCTCGAAACCAAACACCCTGGGCGTTGCCCAGGGTGTTTGGTTTCGAGAGGTGCCACTGCATATACTGTTTCGAGAGGTGCCACTGTGTCACCAAACTAAAATGTGTAAAATTATATTACCTTCTTCTTCGGTGCTGTTCCGCCCAAAACTGTCTGTCTTTTTGCCTGCATTAAAATGGACAAAGCAACGTGTAAGTGATGACGTTAAAACGTAAACATGAGCCGACTTCTGACAAATGCATGTAATTGCTATTTTCGTGGGTATTTATAGAGGTATACTGCATATTTAAGATATAGAGGAACTAACATATTTTTCTAGTTAATATGATAATTATTAAACAAATTTACTGATCTCATATGAAACAAGTCTATGTCAGAGTGTCTTAGGAATTTAATCAACTCGTTTAAAAAACATCATATTAAATCAACAGAAATGTAAGATTGTATTCATACCACCAGCACCACGTCATTTTTTGAATCTGAACTTATCATATAACGCGTTTTCCACAACGGTCATGTGTATTGCACTAGCGGATTAATATATCTATTAACCCTTTGAACCCGAAAGCCCGCTATAGCGGTTTATGCAAACAGTGCAGATCCTGATAAGACGGCTCCGGCTCATCTGGATCTGCACGTTTTGCAAGTAATTTTCATATTTCTTAGAACAAAAACACCCCCTTTTCATAAATGGACGAATCTGAAAATCATTGTGTGACCATTGAATTGGTCGGAACATTAGCATATCACAGCCCATTCCAGTTCCTTAGGGTTGAAAGCGTTAATCCGCTAGTGCAATACACATGTTAATGTGACCGTTGTGGAAAACGCGTTATATGATAAGTTCATATTCAAAAAATGACGTAGTGCTGTTGGTATGAATACAATGACTGTACCATTACACGCAATACATACTATTCTTTGAGAGTGTGAAGTTAAAACTTCAAGATATACAGTGGGGTCAGCGTGTAAGTGCACGCACGAATGAACACGACAGGTTGGTTCGCTACCCACCCAAAGTGTATGTTGTTACCACTCAGTTGAACCGTCTCGCCGAGACGGTTCAACTGAGTGGTAACAACATACACTTTTGATGCGAAATGAGAAAAAAATGCAGAAAAATATTTACATTTTTTGTATACATGAATTACAGTGGGGTCAGCGTGTAAGTGCACACACGAACGAACACGACATGTTGGTTCCAACCTGTCGTGTTCGTTCGTTCGTACACGCTGACCCTACTGTACACGCCAGATTTATCAGAAGCGGCTCAAATGCAAACTCAACAGAAGTACACAAAACAGCATGCAGATGACACAGATAAGCAATGCATGTGCTACTAGAAATATGCATATGCATATCTATTTTAAAGCAGTATTACCTTTATTGAGTATTTACGTATTTACAATGTTTTAAGACTTTATACAATATAATAGACAATAATGCCAGCTTCAATGTATAAGAAAAGCCATGTGATGTGCTATTGTTCGTGAAAACTATATGAACAGAAACTGTGCTAATTATGTTATGTATATAACGTCAAAAGTTGACTTTCATAGGATATGCGGAATGCGATTTACATTTACATTTCCGTAAATACTTTCATGAAAAGCTTTACATCTTCTTTAGGCACAATATTACGTGGCTTTTCTGATATGTGCTCGATTATGGTCATTGTCATTCGCCGTTCTGCTTCACACCAGATGCATGTTTTGACATGCAATTGGTGTTGGAACTATAAGGAATAAACGACGTTTATGGAGAATTTATCGGGCATATCAACTTTTAAAACAAATATACTGACTGTCGTTTATTTCTATTCTGTAAATCAGTTCTTTTTAAAACAGCGACGCTGACCACTATCGATTGAAAATTTATAAAAGTCGGACAGAATGCCCGGTTTAGTCCTCGTTGTAATAACATATAGGTGAAAATAACATCTACGTACACAGCTATCTCCTGTAGTGATATGCCATGTTATATGACAGTGAAAAAAGGACGAAGTCATATGACATATTATAGTAGACGAACACAGCTGCCAACAAATATCTTACAGTCGAAAGTGTGTGCGTTTTGTTGGAAGTACAGTGGGGTCAGCGTGTAAGTGCACACACGAACGAACACGACAGGTTGGTTCCAACCTGTCGTGTTCGTTCGTGTGTGCACTTACACGCTGACCCCACTGTACGCGAATATTACATTTAGCGATGTGTTTCTGGTTTGACCATCAGTTACATGTTTTGGCTTTCCGGTACATGAAAGATGAATCCGTTTATATCCAGTATATAAGTAATAAGAGTAGTACATGTACTAATTGTGTTTCTTTTGGGGATTGGGGCTAAGTAACTCTGGTGCGGTGAGGATCTGTAGCCGATTTCATCAAAATTGCAAAGTATACTTATCTAGCAAAGTATACTTTGAGGGAGTAATCATTTATTTTTCTCAAAATGCATTATTTCATATAGAACTAACAACTGCATATATTTGATGATTAAAAGTATGCATACTTATTATACTGAATGTATTACATTATCACAGCCAAAATGCTGTGATAATGTAATAAATTCAGTATGATAAAAATTAATAAATTTATCCTTAAATTGAAAATGTCTCCCTCAAAGTATACTTTGCTAGATAAGTATACTTTGCAATGTTGGTGAAATAGGCTACTGACACTAGCTTAGTCGAATTTCAGGGTAGACTATATATTTTCTGTTTATTACATCGGGGTAGCTGTATCGAGAGCATGCATACATGACTAGTATTGAATACATGTACATGTACAGTGAATGATAACTAACTCGATTGTGTAACTTTCCAAATGAAAACAAAGCAACCGACCTGAACCTACAGGTACTTTAAATATATATATATACAGTGGGGTCAGTGTGTAAGTGCACACACGAACGAACACGACAGGTTGGTTCCAACATGTCGTGTTCGTTCGTTTACACGCGGACCCCACTGTATGACTAGAACAGAAATGTAAACACAACTGATGTCCGTGCAACTAAATAAACTACACAAGCGTGCTTATACGTACAACTAACAAACTATACCTGTCTCACACTTAACATATTGTCTATAAATGCTGCTGATTTCTTACAAGTCATTACAATTCACAATACGTTGGTGAGTTGTGGGTAATCAGTTTAATCTGTATATTATTTCTGTTCCATCTCATGAAGAGTTTGTTATGAATCAGATAAAAGTATCGTATTATATCAACACAACTGTTATATGATATCATTGCATAATAAAACTACCAAACATTAAAGTTATATTGATCACCCTGTTGTACTTTATGTAAATGTATCACGTACACAAGCAAGTATGACCATTGTGTATTCTGGTGTTAAATGTACTTCTTATTCATACGAAGTTTAGTGAAACTGGCTCCTGGTGTACTAAAAGCAACGGTATATCAGAAACGTTTGTATATCCACTTGCGAATGGTGTGGTTGTCGAAACATGTAGGCCCTGTTCAGTCAGCGCGAATGCAGCCAGTAGCCTATTTCACCAACATTGCAAAGTATACTTTGAGGGAGTAATCATTTATTTTTCCTGAAATGCATTATTTCATATAAAACTAACGACTGCATATATTTGATGATTAAAAGTACGCAGAATTATTATACTGAATGTATTATATTATCACAGCCAAAATGGCTGTGATAATGTAATACATTCAATATAATAAAACTTAATAAATTTATCCTTAAAGGTACATGCCCACTCAGTAGGAACAACACGTTCTTTATATCAGAGACATCATCTGAGACAGTTCCTGGCAAAGTAAACATACATTCACCATTCCCCCACGTATTGATTGACTGACATTAATATACATTTTATATCAGACGTGAATGTTCACACTGATATCAGGGTCGATAACCGTGTTTGCTTAAAATGTTAACGGACGTTACTATTTATTATCTGTATTTATTTTTTGATGTGTAATGATCATACTTTATAATATGTCGAAAATACAATTTATTTAGGTGACACATTTAATTTGTATACATAATTAAAAGATATCATGCCTCATTTGCATATGAAAAGAGCCAGATACCACCGCGCGTCACTATCAGTATAGTAATACATGATTATATCTGTATAGCGGGCATTCGTAATTTTTATAACTGGTGGAATAATGACACAATTATACACTTATTTAATTCCTGTAAAGAACAGTTTGTGCCTACTGAGTGGGGATGTACCTTTAATACAGTGCGCTAACACGCTGCTAAAGCTAAATGCATGCAGTACATTCAGTGACAAATGCTGTATAGACCGGTTGAGGCTGGAGCCAATACACACATATATTTAGTTCCCGGTTGACGGAAAGACTAACCCGAACAAAACGATTATTTGGTATCTCCCATTTAATAAATGTACAACTCCCCTGCTATCTCTGCCGGATTACTGTAATAAATTATTATGTCACAAAAGTAGCATGTATTTTATGGCGATCGTTTTTTATTTTAATATGTACAACATGCAAGTGTTTAAACTCTGAAATTATCTAGACGTCACGCTGGGGTTTATTGGTGTCTAGTTACATATTGTGGCGTTTTGAAATATTTACACATTTTATTAACATATCTCTAACGGTTGGAAACATTGTCTGCACAATATCGGATTCCGTCTTCAGGTGAATTCTGGCACTCCCAGATGGACACTTGATAGATTGCAAAAACATACCGCAGTTAAGCTCGTGAAGCATAATATGGTTTTCATTTTCGTGTTCCTGTACAGTGGAACCTCTCTAAACCGGACACCCTGGGAGATCCCCAGGGTGTCCGGTTTAGAGAGGTTCCACTGTAAAACAGACGGATGATCGCTTCAAGACACGCGTTGTTGTTGTTGCTTTGCGGTTATGAACCTATATCATCATTGAAGGTATATAGCAATGAAATATATCAAAATTAAGCACACGTAACCTTCCTCTGTGTCCGGTATAGAGAGGTTCGACTGTATTGAAGAACAAGCTACAGTAGACCCTTGTCAGTTTCCATAGTGACTTGCTTTAGACTGACGTTAAAGGTATTGTGCCTTAGATAATACTACAGATTTCCAAACATATATTCACATGTGGATTCTGCTTCGTGATATATAAATGTAAAGCATTGCATGTCAATGACGCGTACAGTGGAACCCCTCTAAACCGGACACCAATAAAACACCTGTGATGTTATTTTTTATGAATTTCTTGGTCATTTATCTCAGATGATAATGCATGTTCGTGATCGTATAGCATACGACAGAATGATCGAATGCCTGATTTACAGTGACACCTCTCTAAGCCGGACACCCTGGGGCCTCCCAGGGTGTCCGGTTTATAGAGGTTTCACTGTACCGTTTACTTCAAATTTCAAAGTGTATTGTGGTGTATTTGTGGTGTATTTGTGGATTTGTGGTGTATTTGTGGTGTCTACACCATAGAGCGTGATACACATGGGATGCAATTGTTTTATAGTAATAAAACAATGTGTGAAACATACTACTTATTTTAGTAATTATATATAATGATCAAACTATACAATATGGAGAAGGAACGTTGCCGACTAGATATACTAGTTTAATTAAGAAAAATACAATTAATAAGTGTTATATAAGCAGCAGAAATCCGTGTGTGCAGGACGCTAACTTAATTTGATTGTAAACTTTAAAAAGTGCCGATTTAGCATCGTATCAAAGAGGAACCAACATTTAACAACATATGCTAGAAGCTGACTACTCAGGGATGCGTCCGCACTAAAAAGTGAAATTAAGCGATTTACTTTCCAAACACATTTTTACCGAAACAGGTTTGTGATAAACCAGCAATCCACGTTAAAAGTTTAACCCGTTCACGATTACAGTTCATAAATGCGCCCTATTCAAACAGTTAGTCAAGTTCAGCTTAACCGACATATAACATTTATCTAATATCTTTTTTACCAAATTATCGCTATTGACCAATAGAATAGTCTGCAAGCTAACACGGAATAGTTCATTTCAGTTCCTTAGTGGTGAAATGGTTATATGTTCGTGACTGACTGTATTTCCCCCCGTAACGAACGTATTGAATAAGTAATGCGTTGTGTCAAATATTACGAAGGTAGCGGTGTGTCTAGTGTAATCAATACGCAAACCTGTGAACACTCGTCATTTTCTGCTTAAGTGTTCCGACGCACGTCAACATACTTGCATAATCCAAATGACATATGAGTCTCTATAGTTGGTACGCCGTGTAGAACCGCCTACTGTTCACCACCTCTAGCGTAACCTCGGGGTGGGTGAACAGTAGGGTTTCTCCTGGGGTTACACTAACGGTGGATGAACAATAGGGGGTTCTGCCTGGCTTACACTATAGGGGTGGATGAACAATTGGGGGTTCTACAAAGCCGCCGGTTCCGTGGCATAATACGATTTTGTTTTCCAACAGAATGCAAATTGAAGGTGTCAGTGAAATAATTGGCCTAAGACCCTTATGGGCAAAACCCCGACCCCACCTTTATACGACTCCTTAAATTGTGTCCTCAAAAGTAGATTTTTTGCATGCCAATATGACATATTAAGGCTCTCAGATAATGTGTCAGATATTTAATATGTAAACATTCAAGCGACCTATATCAACCAAAGGTATCATTTTAGTTAATCAAATACTTTGTGTTTTCAATATACTGTATACTATCATAGATAAACAGGGAAAATGATATGGCAATGCATTACCGCTAGTACCGTACACAGAAAATTAATTCGTTGTTATAAAAAAGCAACCGATTTTTGTTGTGAAATAACAAGACCATTATGAAATAGCAATAGCATCATATAATTATAATAATTGTTTTTAAGAAGTACATGCATACATTGATATACCAAACCCCAATATTTGTGAAACGCAGTTAGATTATGTACAATAGTACACTCAAATTAACATGCATGCATTATATATCACTTTCTATGCATATCTGAGGAAATTGAAACGATTACAAAGTGTTACCAACATCAGGGTTCGATAAGCATTGTAAGAGTTAAGGAACATGTACACAACTGCTTGTTTCAGAATCATTATGTATGTGGAAGCCACACTTGCATGCAAATTAACTATAGCGTTTTACCGCATACATATATTTCCAAACCACCGTTAAACACTAATAAACAAACAAACAAACAAACCACAATCAACGGCATCAGGCGACAAAATTAGAAATAATGTATGGTTGCATACATTCATGGAATTATGAATGAAAACTGAGTATCTCGGAATCTGGTACGAAGGTGAAAAATGCCGTAGGACACGGTATGTAAACTGCTCCAGTCCGTAGTAAAACTGCTATTTATATTAATACTGATATGGCACGTGCTAGTCCTTAATTAATAAAACAACTGACTTCTATATTGCAGTATGATAAAGTATGCTATTGTGTTCGGAACAGCGAATTACACGGTCTAGATTGTATCTATTTCAATTTCAGCGAACCGCGTTAAATCATGTCCGCAATATTATAGGTACTTTGACAACAAAACGTGTAATACTTGTCTAATATGAAGGAAAATTCAAAGAGCGTCGTCAATCATTAAGAACTCTTTAAACCCGATACGAATTATGACTTGATATATATTCTTATAATGACGGGGTATGTTCTTTTGCATATGAATAAGACCTGAAAGATGATATGGCAAAATCCGGGTTATTGCCTTTACGACCGGTATAGACCATGACGCAGTACTCTGATTAGGGTTTACACTGTTCACCATTACATTGAAAATGTAATGGTGAATAGTGTAAGCCCTAATCAGTAACTTGTTAAACTACGCATAACGTAACTCTATATAAAAAATGCGAAATGTAGAACGTGATTAGTGTGTGCATTATTGAACCTCAGATGAGATTTCCCAAACGTACCACGATTTATTTCTGTACGTTGGCTGTATCAATCGTGGTACGTTTGTAATGGAATGGGTAGCAGCTTCCGTGGAGCGAGACACCCATGGGGCGAAACATATACCAAAATGCCATTGTGCAGAATCGTATACGTTCTTGCTTTTTAAGGTGAACTATAGATGAACATATCGAAGTCCGCCCGGTGTTAAATGACCGTAGCTGTTGATAGGCCGTTAAACACCAATAAACAATAAAGTCCGATGTCTTGCAGTGTGCTGGTCTGTACAGGAACTACACTAAGGCCATAGCAAGTTCTTACTGTATTAAGTGTCCGCGTGCGGGTAGGTTTTAAAAAGTGGTTCTGTGAAAAATCAAACACACTATGTATGCTATGTTACACTATTTACTGGTGAAGTAATATGAAAACTGATTGGGGGACTTATGAAATAATTAAATCCATTCATGAATGTCGACTTAATACGTTTAATAAGAGGATATGTTTTCTTCTTTTTACTAAAGAATGGTGTTTAAAATTTAAATTTATGCTAAAAACTTTTAGTTTTGAACATAAATTTACCTTCGTTTTTTTTTGCAAGGCCTTGTTTGTTTTTACCGGATATGTAAGTAGGTTTTGATCAACTGGGTGGACGTTTAACATATAACACATACGGTATGGCCTAATCTGAAGCCACGTTTTGTCACGCAAGGTCACATCAATATTATACAGAATAGTTCGCTAGATCATATCGCATAATTTCGATAAGGTGAGATAGTTTAGTGATATAAAAGTTAATCGGATCGCTTTGAAGTTTCACCTATAGTACGAATGGAGCAATAAATCATTGAACACTCCACATTAAACGAGTGTAGAATGCTATAAGTTTATAATTACAAGTTAGGTTTCTGTCGATTTGTAATTTTCTTGATAAGTCCAAGAGTGTTTATCTTCTGCAAGTAACTTTCTTTGCTTTAAAAAAAAATAAAAAAATCCACAGCATTATGTATATCATGTTTGTCAGGGGTTGCTATTTACAGTTCCATCAGTTTAGAGTCGATTGGTTACCTGTCGGCTACATGTACTATAGGAATGAATGGCCTTTTTGTGGAATTTATCGGAGATATAAACTTGGAAAAGTCGCGGGAATACTGGACGAAGCGATAAAAAATTAAAATTTTCGAAAAAAAAATATTTTTTTTTTCGAAAATTGTAATTTTTTAAGGCCTCGTCCAGTATTCCCGCGACTTTTCCAAGTTTATATCCCGGATAAATTCCACAAAAAGGCCATTCATTCCTTATAATTCCAGCATTTGAAATAAATTCATCAAGAAAATGTGTTTATTTTGACAGACGGCAGCCATTTGTTTACATTGACAGCGCAGCACTGACAGCGCACCTGTAGTTCGGCGTGGGAGTTTACTGGGATATCAATTTTGGACAGAGACTTGCTACGGGCCAATCAAATGTTAGAGAATTATGTAAATATTTTTGTGCTGGAATTATTTGTATTTGTCTTATTTGATCTACATTTTTAAAATGTTCATATATTTTGATCCAGTCATACTTACCTGTGTTTACACGAAGATAAAATAAACCGTGTTATTACGCTTATTGTTTCATCCGTAAATGATACGATACGCATACATGCCTTGAATTGCCGTGTACTCCTAAAATTAGTTTTAATGCATTTCACCGCGAATATAAATCAGTTTAGATTAAGTAACTTTTGGAAAAAAATGAAAATATTCTAAATGCAATATTTATAGGTTATTTGATTTGTATGTGGATATATGCACGAGTTCCGCACCGTGCGATAATGTGCGACTATAGGAGCGCAATATCGTTGCGCGGCGGAACGAGCGGCATATATCCACAACCAAATAACCTTTGTTATTATATAAGTACATCATTCGCAATTTATATGTGCTTCAACAAATATACAAAAGCGACATAAAATAAACAAATTAGAGATAATTTAGAGGGAACTATTTTGCGAGGTCAATCGTAGTTCCGACACTGACAGTATGAACTCACGAGACGTCAATATGGAACAATATTGACGTCTTGTGTTGCATTGTGTTACAATGAGAAACGAAAGTACGTATATAATAATATATGATATGCATGCATGCCATGAATTACTGTGTACTCATACAACTATGTTTAATGCATTTCACTGCGAATATAAATCAAGTTAGATTAAGTTACTTTCTGGAAAAAAAATGAAAATATTCTAAATGCAGTATGTAGTATTATGACGCTTTTAAGAAAATGGAAAATGTGGTAATTAATAGTTTAGTAGACGCAACTAGTCATCTGTAAATGTATGAAAGTCGGGTCTCCATTCAATGTAAATGACCTTACAGATGTATTGCGATGTCAATCCTTATACGCTTACTTTCAAACTGATCAATCAAAGTAACACTCGTGCATGGATAATAACAAGGTACATGATCACGTGGTACTAACAGCAACAACAAGTACTGAAACTTCCAGAATCCATCTGATTCAAAGTACGTATTCTTTTATATTGTCCTTATTACATAACGGATTTTGAGGACATATGGCGCATCAAACGCGTCTTGCCGTGTTAAGCTGCATTTGGTGGTCTCTGTATTTTCGCCCAAACTTATGTCGTTTTTGCGAAGAATCGATTTCACGGAAATCGATTCTTCGCGAAAATGACATAGGTCTGTGCCGAACTCACTGGACCACCAAATGCAGCTCATGAAGGCGCGTTTACTGCGCCATATTTCATCAAAATCCGTTGCATATTAAGGAAAATATCAAGTAATACTTACTTTGGAATGGGCAAGATTACAACACTACCAGCCACTGTTGTTGTTGTTATAACCACGTGATCATGCACCTTGACTAAAATACTTCAGACTAAAAAGGCGAAACGTGGTCATAATTTCTTGTGATGTAGATGTGCTTCAGTGCACCAGGGCACCATATAAGGAATTAGTAATTGAGTATTGTCACTCCATCATTTCTGAAGCAATTGGGTATTTCAACATTTCAATTGGGTAAAATAAAATCACACTACTGTTGACACATCAGCAGACCGCAATTATTGAATAGTTTGCTTCTAAATGAAAACATGTCTTGGCATTTCATTAGAATTGTCTCCGTGGAGACAATTCTAATGAAATACCAAGATATTTTTTCATGGAAAAATAAGAAAAATACGCTATATTTGTGGTCTGTTTATTGTTTTCTGCAGCATGATAAAGATACCACACATTTTTCATTGCTGTTTGATACTCACTACTTCTGATTTCAATTGGGTTTTTGGCAATTTTAATTGGATATTTAAGCAAATACGCACCTTATCTGGAGCTCTGGTGCACGTTTGTAAATATAAATACTTGAACCACGATCTATGCAATTGTTTAGCTGCTGTCTCAACCCATATCCCGCATTTCATAACTTGCACTCTTATATGTGGCTGTGACCGCGAGAAATTGGGCTTACGGGTTTTCCTATCCGTACGCCATTATTGTTTATATCCGTGCAGATCCAGATCAGCATGTGCATCAGAACAGTCTGTTCAGGATCTACATCGTTCGCCATTCCATTTGTGAAACACCCGTCAAGCAATATAGATCGCTATCAGACCACCGTAATATGGTCATGAGCTGTACTGGTTGCAAAGCCCTAATGCCCAATCTGCAGTCACAGCCACGTATAGGGGCGCCAATGCCCAAAATGGCTGCTAAGAACCACTGGTGTTTTGTGTATGTAGTCTCGTTATCAATCGCCTTGGCAGTTTGCTTCCTCACAGAGGCGCTGACTTATTTATTGCAGGCTATGACAAAAGCGGAACAAAATGTATTAACGACCAGTTTAGACACATATCGCGAATGCTCTAATTAGCATGCCAGTATCGCCATTGTGTACGTAATCGTTTCACAAAACTTCGTACGACTAAAATGTTCGTAAGTGTAAATTTAGGATTGTCTGGAATTTTCAATTGATGGATTTACATTTATTGAGCATAGGCTGCTTATGCAGCCTATGCTCAATAAATGTAAATCCAATAATTGTTTACAAGAAAACTTTGTTAATGTGACATTTATAGACTATCATAATTTTGCACTTACGACCATTTTAGTCGTACGAAGTTTAGTGAAACGGCACCCATGTGAATAGCTGTACATGACGCTGACACAATAAATAGCGATTCATCCGAATATATAGCTACTTTCACTTATGTTGCTACCACAAATGACATGACCGAATAACGTAAATCGGACTCACAAAATGTCGGCAACAGTAGTTTTCAAATCAATATATACTTCTGATGAGAAACAAAGAAATTCTTGAGCCTTGCCGGATATTTTTTCCCATTCACGGCACTAACCTACTATTCTCTGTAAATCCAGCTGAACACCGCTAAGCTGGTCATAACGTTGTAACTATTGTCCATGTTGGCAAGAACCGCCACATATGATAAACTTATCCCGTCAACACAGTGCGTATGTGCCTTGAAACACGGTGCCGTGAAACATTTATGATATCCTGTCAATACGACCTAATCACTGCGTATGAATATGTGCGGTGACTGTGGTTATTATTTTGCATTTAAACGCCATTTGTAGGTGTTGAAGGGATAAATAGAATAGTAGGTTAGTGCCGTGAATGGGAAAATATCTGGCGCGGCACGGAAACGGGATGTGCTCGGCAAAGCCTCGCCCATCCCGTTTCCTGAGCCTTGCCAGATATTTTTTCCCATTCACGGCACTAACCTACTATTCTCTATCTATTTTCCTTATTTCTGAACCAAAGTATATGTTGTGACCACTCATTTGAACCGTCTCGGCGAGACGGTTCAAATGAGTGGTCACAACATATACTTCTGATGAGAAACAAAGAAATTCTTGAGCCTTGCCGGATATTTTTTCCCATTCACGGTACTAACCTACTATTCTCTGTAAATCAGTTGAACACCTAAGCTGGTCATAACGTTACAGCTATTGTCCATGTTGGCACGAACCGCCACATATGATTAACTTCCCCATGTCGCTTATAACAAGGCATCCGTTGTTAAGCACCAGGTTTATCCTAATAACACGTTGCAGTTACTATGTTATTTAGGAAATACGGGGGTATAATTTGGTTCCAAGTAGCACACACTCCAACCACATTCTCCGCTCCAGAAATGTCGACATGACTTAAATCATTCGCTAACAAGCTATGGCAATTGTCAAACATCTCGAATGGTGTGACTCAGCTCAGCGATTGACACAAGCTACTAAAGGAAACCACAATTCCTTGTTTAGCCCATATCAGATGCTTCAAATGCGACATGCCATATGATTTTATACATAAGAAGATGTGTGACATAGCAAGAAAAATATTTACAAAATGTAAGATATCTTCCGTAAATGACGTAGAATGTTGACAGCAAACGCGGAATAGAATTCAACTTTTTATATGAAAATGTCGTCAACTTTAGACCTCATTTCGAGAAAATATCACAGTTTCTGTAAATATTTTTCATGAAAAACTTCTCACGTACAAACTCTCATTGGTTCCATCATATGGTTATTATCAATACAAGAATCAGCTGTAGTACACGTTATCACAGAAACAGCAGATTGCCTGCTCGCCAAACCACTTTGATGTTATACGTCATATAATTAATGTGTATGCATTACGGAGAATAAAATATGTATATACTGCAATGTACGGTGGCACAGAGGGGATATGGCAATATTTTTTACTATTGCTATCGCGTGCGCACGCAATAGCTATCGCGTGCGCAAGCGATATGTTTTGCGTGCGCACGCGAAAGGGTTTCATTTGCCTGTCCCCTCTGTGCCACCGTAGCTATGCTATATTACGTGATACATAAAAAAGCTCGATACGTTCCGTCCATATATTGTGTATATCGCTTGGGAAAATTCGGCACATTATACCGCTACGTTAGCGATCTGAAAGGTAGTTTGTCACACATATATAAGTTAGCCGTTGCCTCATTTACTTTTAGTTTAAACGCCCACTTGAAGCAATATACGATTTCACATTTCATTTAATTCTTACACTCCACTTCCCTGCTCTGTAGCCGATTTCACCAACATTGCGAGTAATCATTTATTTTTCCCGAAATGCATTATTTCATATAGAACTAACCACTGCATACATTTGATGATTAAAAGTATGCAGAATTATTATACTGAATTTATTACATTATCACAGCCAAAATGTGTGATAATGTAATAAATTCTGTATAATAAAAAATAATAAATTTATCCTTAAATTGAAAATTTCTCCCTCAAAGTATACTTTGCTAGATAAGTATACTTTGCCATATTGGCGAAATAGGCTACTGTGGTTTTACTCGATTTCCTCCTGTTGTATAGACCAATGTTACAAATGGGTATCCAAACATACTACTTTTGGAATTTGTCGGTTTTAACGTCACGTTACTTAGTTGCTGTGATGTAATGTGACGTCACACCGACAAATGTTGCAAATTATAACATGAATGATGCCCAGGAAGTTATCAGGCGGATCAATTGCTGAAACGTAAGTGTGTAAGCATCTCTGGTGGAGATTATCAGCACGATAACCATTGTTAGACGCATATATTGTGTTGTCTGTTGAAACATACACACAGTTCCAACGATAATGATAAGTTTGTAAACATTTGTACGCACGAGAAACTGAGGTACATTGTAACCGAATTCCGCAAACAGAGCTGTATCCATTTTAATATGCAATGCGAACATATACATAAACATCATTTTGCGATCAGTGTAGCCACCGATTTGTGTGACTATCATTGAAGTCTGACCGCTGACTTCATAATTCACAATTGCCTTGGAAAAACATTATTGTTGCAATCAATGAAATGAATGAAAAGTTTCAACTAGTAATACACTACATGAGTGTGTTCGCTACCCCGTGGCTGCACAAGTCACACAATAAACAAACCCGTTTTGTCGTGGCGTGTCACGTGTGTTGGACTAAGTGCAATAAAACCATCAGAAGGTACATAACGCTAACTTCTTTCGCACAGTGATATGCCCTATAAACATGATTTATCGGTGAGCAGGCGCCAGGCACCCAGAAAATGAACAAAGTGGAGACGTCATACACGCTAACCTGTTCAAACCGCAGACATAGCTACAGCTACAACATATATATACCGAACAACTACAGTAAAGCCTCTCTAAACCGGACTCGCAGTCAGTCTGTGTATCCTTATATTTAAGAGTTGCATTGGTGTATCTTTATGATGGTAATGCTTGTTCAAGTTCACACAGCACAGCCACATACGTTGGCATAGTCACATGTCTGATCAACAGTGGAACATCTCTAAACCGGACACCCGGGGGATATCCCAGGGTGTCCGATTTAGAGAGGTTCCACTGTACACAGAATCACACAGTAATATGTATTGTATGTAAATACTATGGAATATTATATATAATACGTCCGTACTATAGAACTGTCTAGCGGAATAACATTAGTGATTGGGTACCTTATTGATAACAGTTCTAAAACATTTTCTAAAAAGTCTAATATTCACATATGACGTTCAGATAGGTGCTAGCTTGTCGAAACGGTAATCAGCAAACTATGAGATCAGCCATTTACTTGTGTACCTGTGAAGATGTGCGATTTTTATGATATATTTACAAAATTCACGATTTTTTCGTAAATATTGTCAAATTTTGAATTCATTCACAGTTTTTGTAAATATTTTTCGTTGCACATATTCTACGTAAAGAATCAATTGGCTTGTCTCAAATGAAGGTCCGATAATGTTGATAATACCAACAATGTGTCATTGCCATTCATACACGTTCTTGAATATAATTATTAAAAATAACCGTTCATTTATATTATTCTCCAGGACTGAAAGTGGCCATTCATTTGCATCACCTGTGCATACTTTTTATTCAGGTCATGAACTTATGAGATTTTAATTACCGAAATAGTCGTCATTATGTCGATTACTATCTTAATATTTCATTTTACGACCGCTGCTCCATTCAAACGTCAAGCTTCAATTAGATGAACATAGTTACTGCGATATAAAGCACTCCAGTTGATGACTGTGCAACGCTCTTGTAATTGTGGGATTTCTTTGGTGATTAGAGGTAGTTTGGAACAACATGGAAGCCAAGTGGTAGCTATTACGTTAAGCTGGGACTATATAAACTTGGAAAAGTCGCGGGAATACTGGACGAAGGCCGGAAGGCCTCGTCCAGTATTCCCGCGACTTTTCCAAGTTTATATCTGCGTAACGATGTTATCCTTAAGACATCACAGCAGTAAATTGTAGATTAAGCCGTACGTACTGAATATTTTCGTTTGCAGTTTATCTATGAATAGACGGCAGTCAGGTATTCCAGTATCAACGATGTGTGTACATGTATATGATATTACATAACATTATTACAAGGTGTATGATCACGTGGTACTAACAACAAAAATAAGTACCGATTCAAAGTACGTATTCTTTCATAGTGTCCTTATTACGTAACGGATTTTGATGAAATATGTCGCATCAAACGCGTCTTGTTAAGCTGCATTTGGTGGTCTCTGTATTTTCGCCCAAACTACTGTGGTTTTTGCGATGAATCGATTTCCGTATCTCCGACATGGAAATCGATTCTTCGCAATAACGACATACGTCTGTGCCAAACTCATTGCTGCGCCATATTTCATCAAAATCCGTTGCATATTAAGGAAACTATCAAATAATACTTACTTTGGAATGGGCGACGTTGTTTTCGTTGTAACCACGTGATCATGCACCTTGTATTACTTAGATATCAATTTTTGCCTAGAAATTGCCTGTATTTTTTCATTCTGATACTGAAACTTCTAGTCTGATACTGCCATTTCTAGTCTGAGACCATCGTTACTAGTCTGATACCGCCGTTTCCAGTCCGATACCATGTCTCGTGCACGTATTAAACCAGTTCCTTTAGGCATGCGCATTGCGTATGTTTACTTTATCGGCTGCGTAAATTTTGACAGATGACGGGAGTTTAAATTTGTAGGCTCTGTATTTCATCGTTAAATCATGGATAACGGTATATATTTTAATATAGGATTATCACAACTGCCGGATGATTGATATTGAAATTGATATCTAAGTAATCTATGTAATAAAGACGTTTCTTGTTTGATATCGGTCTATGTATCGTCCCTCGGTAACTTGGTATCAGCCTTCGACATTCGGTCTCAGGCTGATACCAAGTTACCTCGCGCCGATACCTAGGCCGATATCAAACAAGCCACGTATTAACCTCTAAGTAACGAGATTGTGTTTTAGTAAGCTAGTTAAGAATACTGTTCACGTTGCTTATGCATGTAAATCAATAATTAAATCGTACTATGACTACAGAAAACTAGGCATATTGCCCATATACATGTATATGATTATGCATAATAAGCGAATGTTAAAAAAGAAACTACAACTTTAATATGGCGTACAACTTGATAGTAACTGGACATAATAAGGGTTTAGCCCACAGTTTGCACAAAGGCTGTACACGAAGACGCTAGACCCTAACAGAAATGTACTACCAACGGAATGAAACAAATTGCAAATAGTAATAAACCATGGCATAAAATATAAAACCGGTCAAAATCAGGATGCTACCAGCTATGACATACGGTGGGGTCAGCGTGTAAGTGCACACACGAACGAACACGACAGGTTGGAACCAACCTGTCGTGTTCGTTCGTGTGTGCACTTACACGCTGACTCCACTGTGACGCGGTAGATGAGGGACAAACACACACTATGCTTCTTTTACTCTGGAGATAAATGTGATTAGCTAACAACCCATATAATTAATCCAATAAATGTGTTGTAATATATTAATAACACTAATAGCCAAACATTCATTATCCTAGCAGATTTATATAAAACTATGCAAATATAATACGTGGAATAAATACCATACTTCTCTTGCTGCCACGTGCTTCAGCAACACACACGGGCTACGAACCACCAATTGTATACATATACGACAACCAAAGAAACACTGAATCGGAGATATATACAGTTTATTCCACTACCATTTGGAAATACCGGATTTATTTCCCTTGCCATATGTCAATCCGATACAAAATCAGTGCGGAGCACGAGTTTCTTTGACGGATTGACAGATGTCAAGGGAAATAAATCCGGTATTTCGAAATGGTAGTGGAATAATTGTATAATACATGCTCTTCGAAAAATGTGAAATTTTCTCTTATACCAGCTTATACAGTTGTCAAAATTGACACTTGACGTTGACGAATGAATTGTTTCGTCACTGGAATTGACGTCAAAACGTGACGTCAAATACGTCTGGCGAACGTCTGGGTGGAAATATTTCCTTCAAGGAAAGAAATCACGATAAATCACTGGGTAGCATATAATGCATGTGCACGGGAAATGAGGACAATAAAGACGGTAAAGAATGTGATATAGAAATATGAAATGATGAGGCAGGAATGGACTACCAGTAGCCTATTTAACCACCATTGCAAAGTATACTTTTCTAGCAAAGTATACTTTGAGGGATTAATCATTTATTTTTCCCGAAATGCATTTGTTCATATAGAACTAACGACTGCATATATTTGATGATTAAAAGTATGCAGAATTATTATACTGAATTTATTACAATATCACAGCCAAAATGGCTGTGATAATGTAATAAATTCAGTATAATACAAATTTATCCTAAAATTGAAAATGTTCCCTCAAAGAATACTTTGCTAGATAAGTATACTTTGCAATGTGCAATGTTGGTGAAATAGGCTACAGGTCAAAAGCACTAAAGCATGCACCTATGTCAGGCATCACATATTGGGACGCTGAAACGTTTCCACTAAGTGGCTCATGGCATGTCACATATATGACATCGAGTGATATCCGTTTCGCACTCACTAGCATGTGGTGTGTGGTGGCTGGATACGTGGTGTTCGTGATGAGCAACCCGTAAAACAACTCCCCACACCAGTGAGTGTGTGTCGTGTTGGTGTATCATGCAGTTGGTATGATGTGTACGCTTTCGTTTTCTTTGACATTTGTTTGCGTGTAAGTGAACATGCAATTTGACAATATATGCACCTAAAGGACGGACCGTTAGTTTTCTTTTATATCATCAATACATGACGGACCGTCGGTTTTCTGTTATTCCATCGATTTGACAATTGTACACGGTTGATTTCGGATGCATACGACTGAAGCATACATATACAGACTTGAAATAAACAGACAACACGATCACAGGTAGGCCTCATAAACCGCATAATATACGTTACACCAGGGCTCCAGATAAGCTGCGTATTTGTGTAAATACCCAATTAAAATTGCCAAAACCCCAATTGAAATCAAAAGTAGTGAGTATGAAAAAGCAATGAGAACAATTGTGGTACCTTTATCATGCTGCAGAAAACAATAAACAGACCACAAATATAGCATATTTCTCTTATTTTCCATGAAAACACATCTTCGTACTTCGTAAATGCCAAGACATGTTTTCATTCCGAAGCAAACTGTTCAATAATTGCTGTCTGTTGATGTGTAAACAGTAGTGTGATTTTATTTCACCCAATTAAAATTACCAATTGCTTCAGATATGATGGAGTGAAAATACTCAATTACTAATTCCTTATCTGGAGCACTGGTACATTATCCCCCAATACACCATAATGCAAACAATATCCATGAAGCATGTTAAATGTAAACGTGAGCAGTGTATATAAATGGTCAGTATGGCTCACCTATCGTCTACCAAGAACTGTGATGAGCTTTCAACTGTAACAGGATACTTTTCATATTCGGCTGTGTTCCGACTACGTGTGCATGGTGTGTAAACTGTGTGTACATTGGGTATACAAATAATGATATATATTAAAACTGGATCAATTGATTGTATGTCTTAATCGTCCTTAATATGCGTGTAATGCATTTGATTTTATGTATTAAGCTTCCTTAGTATGCGTGTAATGGATAATGAATTGTTATGCCAGGAGCTATAACTGCACTAAATAACCCAATGTATATGCAATGATACTTGTTACGTATATCTGTTTCGGGCTGTATTTTGAGCACAGATATAGTATATTGTATGTAAGTCCTGATCGACCTGATAGTGTAAAGTGACAAACTGATCTGGTGACAGAATCGCCCTTGTAACGTTAACAGTTTTCTTACTGAAAATGAAATATATATTATGAATTGTTCATGACTTTTGTGTTCTTGTTGCTGAAGATGTCGTAACTATTAACTGATTATACTAATGAGTGTCTGTGAATTGTGTAGTGAAGTTCAAACACCATATACAAACACTTTACATGCCTGTAACAGTGCGCAACAATGAAGTTTCAAAATCATCGGGTTCAGTTTCTTCACAGATCGTACGATAAACTGGATACCCTTCAAGCAATTAGCAGTCTGGTGACGGTAATGAACTGTAGTTAACTTTCACACGACATCTACTTGACATGACAACTATTTTATTAGGTATCAATTGCAGATTAATTTACAGTTGAAGGAGTCAGCGACAAATGGCGACAAGTCCAGGGCTAAGTGCCCTGGACTTGTCGCCATTTGTCGCTGACTCCCTTTCTACCAGTAGCCCCTTCAATTGCAGATTACTTTACTGAAACTACTACGTCTTACACTAATGTTTCCTAAATGATTGATTGACGAGTATGTGTTGTGAGTGTTCGTTCATGTATGTTATATTATGTTACACATTGTATTCCCTTTACTGAGATGGGAATGCACGTTTGTCACAAATGTATCTGTACGCATACTGTTATTAACTATTAGTTGGAATCTCATTATGTCTGTGAAGGCTCCTATATTTCATTATGTTAATTGTGTTACCTCGTGCATTGGATATGTATGAAACACGATAATACAGTGCTATTAACATGTAACATATAACAGTTCACCAGTGATCTAACAAATATGACTCGGTGATTAACACGAATTGAAATCTGGAAAAACCCAAGACAGTAATTAAAAGTTAACATTGTAGAACTACACATCATCCTTCACAATGCATACTTAATTTAGCAATAGCCAACCCATACATTGACTTACAACAGAGGTGATTCTGGTGTGGCGAGGACCTGGCATCAGATCAGGATTATTCTGATTTCAGGGCTGAATATATATATTTTTTTATGTAAATATTGAGTTCTGATTTTGGGATTTTCCCCCCCCATTTGTTAATGTTCTTGAACATGTACATGTATTTGTACAGGTAATATATGGGATTTAGTACTAAACCCATTGACCCGGCCTTAAATGACCTTAGCTGCTGATATGCCGTTAAACCCCAACGAACAAACAAACACAACATAACTGATTACTAAGGGTTTTTCAGTCTAGAATAATGAACCAGGGGGCCGTTTCACTAAACGTTGTACGACTAAAATGTTCGTAAGTGCAACATTATTATAGTCTGTAAATTTCACACTAACAATGTTGTCTTGTAAACACTTATTGGATTTACATTTATTGAGAGCAGCCTATGCTCAATAAATGTAAATCCATCAATTGAAATTTTCAGACGATCCTAAATTTGCACTTACGAACATTTTAGTCGTACGAAGTTTAGTGAAACGGGCGCCAGATGGTCGACCAATTAACGTGCACAAAGCTAAGGTATTAGTGTTGTATATATATGCAGAGCATCAGACTGCTATAATATCCTAACATGCAAACATACATAGTGATGTTCACAGTGACATAACGCAAAGCAGGTTTAATTACGACTAAATAAGCCTTTTCAATCCTATGTTTCTTCCTGTTGTCTTCTTCTGTTCAATCTAGACTTGTTTTCAATCATCTGCATCAAATACCTAATCCATCATGGCTATCATTCCCGCTGTTTCCATAGCAACTACATGTGATTGATCTTCAAAAACTTTAATTATTTTTGTTCTAGCCGTCGGAATTGTATTCTGTCAATAAATCACTCGTTTTATCGGATTGATCCACATATTGATGAGGTTGTACCGAGTTGTTCTACATTTGCCTACTGTTTGTTCCACATTTTTCTACCGACCGACCTTTGTACATTAAACATAAATCATAAAAATATCAAACTTACATACGTTTTCGAAATTACATGTATTAAAATAGTTGCCCTCGTCATTTTTTTTATTTTTATTTGACGGCATATCTTAAATATTGATTTGATAACCAAATACATATTGTTTTCTGTGGGATGTACAGTGGGGTGGCGGAGGGGAGAGCTAAAATCGATTTTTTACAAATAAATTTGGTTTTATGAAGGGATTTGATAAATCTACAGTGGGGTCAGCGTGTAAGTGCACACACGAACGAACACGACAGGTTGGAACCAACCTGTCGTGTTCGTTCGTCTGTGCACTTACACGCTGATCCCACTGTAACTTCTTAATATCATATCCAAGTTATCTAGTCAGGTTTCGGAATCACTTTGCAAGTTACTGTTGTCACTAAGACGAATCGGAGTATGTAAGAATATGGCTGGGAAACCATGCAACATAAATCAGTGTCTACACTCGTTGTAAATGCCATGTTCCCAGTCGGTTTCCAAAATGTTCAAAGCTTGCCTATCAACAGTAGTCGTTTTGTCGCATCGTTTTTGATGAAGGCACATTTCTCGTGACGTCTCGTACTCGGTCCATTCTGAATTGTGAACAAGTATGCTTCGAACTGTGCCAACGTATGTACAATATAACCTGATATCGTACGCATGTTCACGATCGAATTTATAACAAAGAAACTTAAGTTTAATTTATATTAATATAAGACCTCGGTATGTCCACACTGTACATTGCCTAGCTACAATAATTCGCCTCCGATATGTTTATCTACGGCTACAATTTGACCCATTTAAAAAATGTGAGCAACCGAACTGCATACCCAAACCTGTTGCATGTAGGTAAAACATAGTAAACTGTATATGTTATACCTTTAAACAAATAATCTTTGATGTAGAACTAGTAAATTGCCAACAAATAATAGAACAGGGAAAGAATTTTCCCATGGAAGCCATCTTTTCTCTAGTTGTTGTTCAACATTCAACATAACGAAATGAAACTTTCAAATTTACAAGATATACATGTAAATGTCAGATAAACACCTTGACACGGTAAAATAACCAATTTCTGCATGTGTATGTTCTTTATTAATAATTGATTGATACAGCTTTGACCGTCTTATACCGCTAACATAAGAAACACGCCGGATAATCGATTGCAAAAATCACTCTTCCATGCGTTACATTAAAGAGATGGTATAGAGCGTGGTATCAATTTTATTTATATACATTGCCCTGTGTCTCATATATGCCCAGATAGTGATGGAACGGAATAGGACAAATAGGTTAATTGTAGATTTATATCATAGTTCTTTCATATTGTGCATATAAGCCGCCTACAAACAAATGTGTATCGGTAATAAAATTGTTTTTAGTTGCTTCGGCAACGCTAGTTATTTTTAAATATTATAAACATGTCTAGTCAAATAGTTTCTGATAGTATGTACTTGAATATAACGCATTTGTTGGAGACTGTTATGAAATAAAATGGGGTGATTGATTGATAAACGTGCATGAAGCAATACAATGCAATATATAGAGAATAGTAGGTTAGTGCCGTGAATGGAAAACATATCTGGCAAGGCTCAGGAAACGGGATGGTCGAGGCTCTGCCATGTCGCGCGAGATAAATATACAATATTCGATGTCTGTCTATGAGACGTAGCATGGATTTACATGTATTGAGCATAGGTTGCATATGCAGCCTATGCTCATTAAATGTAAATCCATCAAAACAGATACATGTAGTATTCATAAGTTGAGACAAGCCATGTGATTCTATACCTAAGCGGAATCGAATAAAACATTTCATCACATGTCACGTAATCTTGACAAAATATATCACAGTTTCTGTAAATAACTTTCATGTATAATTTAGATCACGGTTCGTCCGCATGTACGAGGAGATAATCCGCGAGCTTTAGCGGACAAACGTGATCTAACTTATTTATCACATCCTTATGCACATACCTTGCACACGAGTTGTGTTAATACAGAAACAACACCCGGAAATGTGTCAACGGTGTGATAAGAAGACGTCTTATGAATTTGATTATCCAATTAACGTGGTTCCTAATTGCTACCGTTTTTCACCTACATCTAGATATCCTTAACTGTGACCTCATCCACCAACGATTTTTCGAAATGTGCTTTCAGAGTAAATGTTATTGTAAAATTCAATTTTGCACTCACGAACTTCTCAGTCGTACGAAGATTAGTGAAACGGGCCCCAGGGGGCCGTTTCACTAAACTTCGTACGACTAAAATGTTCGTAAGTGCAACATTATGATATCCGGTAATTTTCACATTAACCACGTTTTCTTGTAAACAATTATTGGATTTACATTTATTGAGCATAGGCTGCATATGCAGCCTATGCTCAATAAATATAAATCTATCAATTGAAATTTTCAGACGATCCTAAATTTGCACTTACGAACATTTTAGTCGTACGAAGTGTAGTGAAACGGGCCCCAGTTGGCCCAATGTAATTAACTTCTTATTCATGCTTTGTGTCATTTGCACAAGCACAAACAAACTCGTACACTGACATACGATCCGTGCATATGTCCCGGGCTCGGCGGATTGTGTTACATAGTCCAGGAGACGTATCGATCATGGCGTTAATTATCTTCATCCCTAACGAGCAGAATAGCAGGAAATGAATCACGGTTTGCTATGGATTATCAGATATTGTGTCGTTGACCTATATCCGCTGTTGTCCCATGCTGTTATATGTGGCTGTAATTGGATAATGGGAGTTAATAGTTTTTGCGAATAGTGCGGATCCAGTTCAGACTGTGCATACGCACAGTCTGATCAGGATCTGCACTGTTCGGTAGTCCATCATTGAAACACCATTCATGCTTCTAACAAGCAGTGTGTGTCGCTATCAGGCTACAGGAGTCTGCTATTTGATCAGGAAATACACTGGTCATAAATCTTATGGCGATATAAATTGATAAATCATGTTTATAATGAAGTTTAATAAAGAACGTGACCAGCACAACGCGTGTCATGTACGTGATATTCTCACGTTGCGCCAGTCTAAATTCTCGCGTCTATCAAATATTAATGTTGCAGTCCCTGTCTCGACGTATTCATGTTTGCAGTATTTCTCCCAGGATATACTCCATTTTATTGAACATTTATACAATTACTAGAGTTACCTCCAGTAATTGATCAAGTAATAACTATGTTGCAACCAACCTCACTTCGTAAACTACTGATAATGTATTATTGGTGACAAACACCAACGAATACTATTTATCTCGTCAACACAGTGCGTATGTGCCGTGAAACACGGTGCCGTGAAACACGGTGCCGTGAAACATTTTTGATATCCAGTCAATACAATTTTTGCATTTTAAAGCCATTTGTAGGTGTTGACGGGTTAAATAGAATAGTAGGTTAGTGCCGTGAATGGGAAAACATATCTGGCGAGGCACGGAAACGGGATGTGCTCGGTAGAGCCTCGCCCATCCCGTTTCCTGAGCCTTGCCAGATATTTTTCCCATTCACGGCACTAACCTACTATTCTCTATTTATTGCACCTGTAATTGACAACCCCCCTCATATACGTGTATGCCGTCATGTTGTTGTTGAACATACAATTTATTATATGTATACGTGTATGCGCTCATATACCACTGCGTGGTCTGAGATTGATGCCGAAATAAAGGATATGTTCTATTCTGTTCTGTTCATAAGCCCCGTTTCTCCAGTCACAGCCACATATATTCACGCAATCACACTGTAAGCGACAACCATAGCATTTAATTACGGGTTTGTGCAAATTTCAAGATGGCGGCGTCCTGTTTACAATTTAAATAGTTTTAGTATTCCACCACGAATAACACGACAAAAATATCTGATATTACCTCCATTTAAATATCATCGCAGTTTTTCCCCGATATTTCATGGAAACAATACTATTATTTCTGTGAAATTTGCCAATAATATAATATTCATCCCTCATCTTGCGTATTCACTTCCACGTGAATTCTATGTTATTTGCCAGTTTTCGACATCGTTTACGAAAGTTATGGAAATGTTTCACGAAGCTGAATCAACCTGTGCCGGTAACAACTAAATGTTCTCATTCCAAAGAAAACGGGAAAAAAAGATGATTGACATTTTCGCAGTTACGGTGTCTTATAAGCCAAACATGGCTGGGTGCAATAGGCACGAACATTACTTCATTGGTATACATATAGGAATGTGTGTATTTCATGTGACACGTGAATAAATAGTTAATACAAAAACAGGGGAACGTCTCTGAAATGGACATCAAGAAAACGCCTGTGATCTTATTTTGATGATGTTCTTGCATTGGTCATTTATCTCGGGTGATAATGCCGGTCCGTTATCGCATAGCACGACTATGGCTCAGAAAGATCAAATGCCTGCTTTACAGTGAAACCTCTCTAAACCGGACACCCTGGGAACCTCCCAGGGTGTCCGATTTAGAGAGGTTTCACTGTAGTACTACTACTACATTCCCGACTGACCAACTGTCAAATTGACCAATCAACTGACCGCAACTTACGGAAACCTATGTGGTTTCCGTAAGTTGCGGTCAGTTGATTGGTGAAACTATTAATCTAAATAAATACACTATGATATTCAACTAAGTTCAAACTTAAACTCAAATATATATATTTCCGTTAATGAATGAGCTTTAATCTTTTCGCAATTAACCACAAACTACTTAGCCCGGAATCAATCCGACAACTGGTAGAAGATGAAGGGGAAAACATAAAGTTGTCAACATTTCTGTTATCTAGAAATAAACATTAATACATTTATCCTTAAATTGAAAATTTCTCCCTCAAAGTGTACTTAGCAAGATAAGTATACTTTGCAGTGTTAGTGAAATAGGCTACAGGTAAGGGGAGATAATTCTGGAGCCGGGCCCGTGTTCCGTTCATAGATGATAATGTCCATACCAGTAGATATTTAGTGTTAGTATACCATGCACATCTTACGTAGACGATGTATACTACAGAAGATTGCTCGAACTGATATATATCCATGTAACTAACTTTGTATTGCCAGAATACGTTTTGATTGACAACATAGTGTCGTATCAGGTATTGACACGAATATCCGGGTTACAACGAATGGAAAACGGACGTTTTATTGGTCGAACGGCGTCACATAACGTTGCCGAATACGGCACACTGCCGCTACCAGTGTTCAAACGCATCCTGCAATTAGCGCAGGAAACAAATTAGCACGGCTACACAAGTAACAAAAGGAAGCCGATGAACTCACAATAACAATGTGATTAAATCACGCGTATAAGGTGACACGGATACAATGCAACAGCTGGGGCTGTCGTCACAGTAGATACGACTATATATTCAACGACCTTCGATGTACGGTTCCTAGCACAAAATCACCTCACAGATAAGGTATTTACGAATATACAGTGGAACCTCTCTAAACCGAACACGAATATAACGTATGTAATCTTATTTGTGATGGGTTTCTATATCATTTATCTCAGATGATAATGTATATTCATGATTGCAAAGCATCCAACTACGTCCCAGAATGTAGAATGGCAAAATGCCTAATTGACAGTGGACCATCTCTAAACCGGACACCCTGGGACCTCCCAGGGTGTCCGGTTTAGAGAGGTTCGACTGTATTATGAAAACAATATATAAGCCAACCAATGTTTCAAAGTCATCCTAACCAAATTTACATGTACATGCGCACTTATGTACATATGTTTATTCTTCTTTCATAATTTCCCCAGTTCAGGCGAGGTCATTTACCGATAAACGCAGCCGTCGGCCGTAATGGCGGCATACAACAATACGATGTGGTGTCAGTAATGGCCGTTATTGATCGGACACTTAATTTACGCAATTTTTGTTTTCACTCCATTGTAAAATGTACAATTTGCAGTACTGAAAATCCACAAAACAATTGCAATGCATTCGACGTTTATTCGACAGATATGCAGCATTTATGTCTGATGCTTCGCTGCACACACAATTGAAATCGGCGAACCTTTGTTCACAGGCATTTCATATTTCCGCGCCAGTTAATAATTGAGGCAGTTCGCGAGATTATGACAATGCATTATCGCATCTGCAGTTTAAGTGCAGTTACAGGTATTGAATCTGAGAAATTAAATGTGTATTGTGTATAGCGAATGTTGTACACGTAAAAACGTGCTTTAAAGGTACATGCCCACCCAGTGCAAACTGTTCTGTATATCAGAGACATCATCTGAGACATATTCTGGCAAAATAAACAACCATTATTACACTCTTGCAAGTCATTTGCATGGGTTTCGCTGTGAGAGAAAACCCGTAATCAACTCCTTACAAATAGCACACCGTGAAGAGAACACCCGTAATTGCGCGCCTGTTTTCTTGGAAACCACGAGCTACCATGCAAAATGTTTACTTTTTATTACCGTCAAAATAAAGTTATTTGAAAACTTGGAAAGGGTCTCGACTAATCTAGAATGTTAATGTGATTGAACACATTCCAAACATGCAGTCAAATATGTCTTGTTTATAGAAACAGTTGCGTAATTTGGATTTCAATTGTTTTACATGATGTCACATTTGACGTTACACAACGTAACGTCAAAGCGCAGGAAAGACGTCATTGTGTAACTATTCATGCGCTCATCACAATTCATTGTTTATAATCTCAAAAATAGACTAAATGTGCATATATATCCGCCGTAGAAGTGTAATAAATCGGATATTCCGTCGTACATGTTTGAATAGCGGAAATAATGCACTCGTGTCCGTCGGCGTCCTGCAAGCAACTCGTTCGCTACGCTCACTCGTTGCTTACGCGGAAGCCGACGCACACTCGTGTATTATTTCCCGCTATTCAAAATGTACGCTGTAATATCCTCTATTTACCCCACGTACTGATTGGTATTATTATACATTTTATGTCAGACGTAAAATTTCTACACCGATATCAGGGGTGATAACCGTGTTTCCTTAAAATGTTAGCGGACATTACTATTTATTCTCTGTATTTAGTTTTTGATGTGCAATGAGTATACGCTATAATCTGTCGAAAATATTATTTTTTCATTAAAAAATATCATGCATCATTCGCATATAAAAATAGCCTGATACGACCGCGAGTCACTATCACTATCAGTAAACTAAATACAATGTCTTAATACAACGATTATATCTGTATAGCGGGCACTCGTAATGTTTAGAACTGGTGGAATAGTGACACAAGTATACACTTATTTAATTCCTATAAAGAACAGTTTGTGCCTACTGATTGCGCATGTACCTCTAACGTACATTAGTTCTGTTCTTGCGTGCATAAATGTGCAAATGAGTGTCTAAATGGAAAACAAATTGTAAATGTGAAAACGTCACAGTGTAAAATCACAGAAAATTACAAATAATGAAACACCTGTGTAATACAAACTGGAACCGCTACAGGAAATATATCAGATGATCAGAACAGCTTTAATGAATGACTCTGTGCTTATGCCGAGTTTGTTATGAAATTAGTACACTCGTTTAATAAATAATATTACATTCTACCCTGCGATTTACCGTATTTCTGGAGGAATTTATTTCCTTGAAGGAAATATTTCCTCCTAGACTTTCTCGAGACGTTATTGACATCACGTTTGACGTCATTTCCTGTGAAGAAGCAATTCATGCGCTAACGTCAAAATTGTTAATTTTGACAACGTTATAAGTTGGTCTAAGAGCAAATTCAACATTTTTCGAAGAGCATGTAATAAATATATAATTCATTCCACTACCATTTTGAAATAGCGGATTTATTTCCTTTGACATCTGGAAATCCGATAAAGAAACGAGTGCCCTCTGCACTCGTTTCTTTATCGGATTTCCAGATGTCAAAGGAAATAAATCCGCTATTTAAAAATGGTAGTTGAATAAATTATATGTATACTAAAAGCATTGCTAATGTCAGATCCTCTGTGTGGAAATATACGTTATTGGTAGTCTTACCAGTCTCCGTGTCTATCATGATCGCCCACCACAATCGTACGGCCAGGCATAAATATATATGTAGGGTCGTATTTGATTTATATGTATGCTTTACTATCTTCATTAATAAATTCTGATTTGAAACCGAAATTCAGATACGTGTATACACCGTTTTTCAAATAAGTGTTCAATAATTGTATCAGTGCAATTTCACTATTTGATTAATACATCGTTTATGTCCGGTACGTGATGTTTCACAAAGGTACATGCCCGCAACTAAAACAAATTCAGAAATGTTGGATTTGTGGCGGCCATTTTGAATTTGTCCAATTTCTGAACGGTAAGAACGGAAAGAATGGAAACATTACAACAGATGCCCAAAAATATAACAAAGTCGTGTTCATTGCATTTGTAACAAAGGCAATCCGAAACCATTCACACAGTGTGATCATGGTATGCACGGTGTTCGTCAGTCATTCAATGACCAGTCTGGTAGCTATTTATAGATCAAAGCAAACTACAAACGTGTAGTCGATGATGATCTACGCTTATTTGAAGTAAAATAAGTCATTTTGAGTTTCAGATCGTGCCAGCATTGGACGGTGTCAATGATGTTGGTATGTTTCACTGTATTCTATGTTTCTCGGTACACCACGTCATGTTTTTAGACAAACATTATTAAGTTCGGCTATACTGTACATGCATTATATAGTGCCACGCCCACTGTGTAAGCATTGCGGACTGTTTGTAAGGGCATGTGGAAATATGTGAATGTGGCTGTTGAGATGGGGCTTATGGGTTATGCGACCAGTGTAGATCCAGATCAGCCTGTGCATCCGCACAGTCTGATCAGGATCTACACTGTTCGCAATTCCATCACGGAAACACCCGTCATGCTTTCTAACAAGCAATATAGATCGTTACCAGGGTACATGAGCGTGTTATTTGATCAGGAGCTACGCTGGTCACACTTCACATAAACCCTATGTCTCCAGTCACAGCCACACATATGTATTGCATACAATAGATTTGCGACGTGCAAAACCACCGTAAAACAATACACCGGTGTAGTAAATATGAAATTAACCCTTTCCCTGTTTTGCAATATTTCGACTCTTCCGAATCGAAAACATCTGAATAAAAGAATCAAATGCTGGGTCAAATGATGGTTAAATTATCTGATAGAGTAGAAAACATTGTGGGAAAAGGAGAAATTGCTTGTTACAAGCAATTTCTCCTTTTCCCACAATGTTTTCAAAAGACATCTTCTGCAGAGGCGTGAAAAGTCGTTTCTATCAGGGAAAGGGTTAAGATATAAGACAATACATGTGATTTTTCTACAGGGTCAGGTGTGAGATTTGTCACGAATACTATTTTCAGAAACTGTGATATTTCATTCTGTAATTGACTTTGAAAGTTGACGAAATGTTCATATCAAATGCGGAGAATTCCTTCAACTTTTGACATAATTATCTCAAAGGGTGTAAAACATTTTTCATGACATGTCGCATATCCTCTGAGGTAGAAAATAACATGACTTGTATGAAATGAGGACGATGCCGAAAACACGTATGTGAACAGTAGCCGATTTCATCAACATTGCAATGTATACTTTTCTAGCAAAATATACTTTGAGGGAGTAATCATTTATTTTTTCTGAAATGCATTATTTCATATAAAACTAACAACTGCATATATTTGATGGTTACAAGTATGCCGAATTATTATACTGAATTTATTACATTATCACAGCCATTTTGGCTGTGATAATGTAATAAATTCAGAATAATCAAAATTCATAAATGTATCCTTAAATTGAAAAGTTCTCCCTCAAAGTATGCTTTGCTAGATAAGTTGCAATGTTGGTGAAATGCTACGCGTATGTAATACACCTAAAATAACAGGTGTGTTCATTTAATATTACACGTATTAACCCTTTAACCCCTAAGTAACTAGAATGAATTTTGGTATGTTAATTTGCAACTAATCCAACCGTCGCAAAATGGTTTTCAGACTAGTAGTTTTTGTTCTCACCGATATGAAAATTACTTTAAAAATGTGCAGATCCTGATGAGACTGTTCGTCACTGGAAAGCCATAACAACAAGAGGAACAATCAACTATTTAGCAAAAGAATAACATTAATATTAATACATTGTATAGCTTAGAAATGTATAACAAACAGCAGCATTCATTTCGTTCATATTTACAATCTACAATGTGTGTTTTTTCCTGCAACCGACTGTTATTCATTGTGAAGCTGGGAACACTGTTAATACTGTATGGGCGACCTTTATTTCAACAGTTTGTATTGAATTGAATACTGCAATAAATTCAGCTGGGAATTTAGAATATGCTTAATGTATCATTTTTTGATTAGCTTATAACAATTGTGCGAAAAAGGTATGGAATGTGTATTTATCCCGTCAACACAGTGCGTATGTGCCGTGAAACAGGGTGCCGTGAAACAGTTTTGATATCCTGTCAATACGAACTAATCACTGCGTATGAATATGTACAGTAGCTGGGGTTATTTTTGTTGGCATTTTACAGCCATTTGTAGGTGTTGACGGGATAAATAGAATAGTAGGTTAGTGCCGTGAATGGGAAAACTATCTGGCGCGGCACGGAAACTGGGATGTGCTCGGCAGAGCCTCGCCCATCCCGTTTCCTAAGCCTTGCCAGATATGTTTTCCCATTCACGGAACTAACCTACTATTCTCTATGTCCTCTTCCTAGAAACACAGACCAACCCGCATGCGAATATTTTTAATGTTCATCCATACTGAAGTATGTGCATAGGCTATCGCAACGCAATATAAATTCACTCTTGAAAAATATATATAGATTTTATTAAAAATATTTCAATTTTAAAACTGGCGTAAAATTCCGTAATTGACTACAAATATTAGACAACATATCATATAACGTTTTACTGTATTTATGCCGATAATTTGACAATATTCACTGAGCGCTCGCGATTTTTAAAATATTGCCAGCAGGATAATGCAAATTATATCACGGATGGTTACATATCATGTATACAATTACAATACTCTGTAAACTATGTCGTTTTTTGTGATCGTTCTTCCTGCAGCGTGGATAAATAGGTTAGCACCACGTCGTCAGTATTTTATTTCATGACTAATTTTATTTTTACAAACCTGAAATAGACACTAAATGTTGGAATGCCTAGCTGGAAAGGCGAGTTTTATAAACTGAAATATAACGCAAACTGTTGTTGAAATAATATGTAAGGTGTGTGATTTTCAAATATGTTATTCAAATGTGTTATTATATAAATAAAATTATGAATGAACCTGTCATTCATTGAGTGTAAATTATGCCAAATGTTCCGACGTTCGCGCAAGACGAATACTCCAGATTCAAAGCCAGAACATTCGGAAAATTGGAACTTAATATTGTACAAATATAGTAATAGTTTCTACGAATGAGGTGAAATGTTGGCAACTGCTATAGTACTTGTCTCCATCACTTCTCCAGCAGCAACGTATTTTTGGTATAAACATGTTTTACAGCAGCATATTTTGACAGACATTAGGGCATAGTTAACAAATATTTATCATAATAATTGAATTGTTTATTTAGCGTAAATGTACTAGTTGTATGAACAATTGAAAGTTAGAATATCATGGTTTGCTGGTTTATCAAGGGATTTGTTTTAAACATATCTAATATTCAGATAGAATTGTAGCCGATTTCATCAAAATTGCAAAGTATACTTATCTAGCAAAGTATACTTTGAGGGAGTATTATTTCATATAAAACTAACCACTGTATATATGTAATGATTAAAAGTATGCAGAATTATTATACTGAATTTATTACATTATCACAGCCAAAATGGCTGTGATAATGTAATAAATTCAATATAATAACAATTAATAAACTTATCCTTAAATTGAAGATTTCTCCCTCAAAATATACTTTGCTAGATAAGAATACTTTGCAATGTTGGTGAAATAGGCTAGGCTACAGGTGCGAAATGAAGTAAAAACAATAATGGAGAATAAAAACACTAACAAATACAAGACATATTTTAGAGCTCTGTTATTTTGTTGTCTCATTTTGGACAGACTGATGTAAAGTAAAAGCAAATACTGATATACTTGTATTTATATGTATATTATAAGCATGAAGGAAATAGTCCACTCCGACAATAAAGTATATAGAGGGAGTGTTCTCAGTATTCAATGAAACAGTTTAATTGCTTTGCCAGCGCATTGGTATCGTCTCCGCAGTTTCAATGCGGAGACGATTCCAATGCGCTGGCAAAACACGTTCAATGAAACAGTTTAATTGTATATCCTAGTATGTTTAATAACATATAAACACGAACTCATATTTGCAGTAATCATTCTAAAAAAATCCTGTTACCTTAATTCATCATATCCCATGAACAAATAATACAATGTCGTAGGTCATTTTTAGTGAATCGAGAACGAAATTGTTTCGATAAATATTACTTGTGTTACTACCCCTCACGGTATTACAATATAATTATTATGATAAACATTTGTTAAGTATGCCCTAATGTCTGTCAAAATATGCTGCCGTAAAATATGTTTATACCAAAAATACGTTTCACTAAACTTCGTACGACTAAAATCTTCGTAAGTGTAAACTTAGGATCGTCTGGAAATTTCAATTGATGGATTTACATTTATTGAGCATAGGCTGCATATGTAGCCTATGCTCAATAAATGTAAATCCAATCATTGTTTGCAAGAACACATTGTTAATGTGAAATTCACTGACTATTATAATTTTGCACTTACGAACATTTTAGTCGTAAGAAGTTTAGTGAAACGGCCCCCAGTTGTCTACATAATACATCAACACTAAATGGTAGATACATACAATATCACTAGTATAATAAATAAATAATAATGATAATTATTATCAATAAATTAAAATATTAAATTAATAATAATAATAATAATAATTGTTTCTATGTAATTAAATTTGTACTTTGATAAACAAACTAGCAAGTGCATGTAGTAATGAAGTTCATATACCCGCATGCCACAAATGTTCACAACTGCTATAGTGTAAGAATACATTTGAATCATGACGACTGTTGTTGTTTTGTGAAAACTTTATTTTACGAGCGGTACTCTCATAGTTGCATAGAGAAACGTCAAGGACAGTTCGAAAACTGCAGCGATGACGAGTGAACATAATTACGTCGTAAACAAAATATATGCAACACCCGTCGTCTTGAGTTATTTTCCACTAAGCCATTGTAACAGCTTCTGCAAAACGCATTATCGTGAGCAAAAAGTGTAATTTACAATTCGTTGAATGAAGTTTTCTTTCGCGTACGACATAATGAGACCGACGTTTCAGTGTTGTCAAAATTGCAATTTGCACTGTTCCTCTTTCTGACAGGTGCGACTACAAACGTGCATGTTGATACAACTGATTGTCTTATTCGTTGAAACAAGTCATTCACAATATATACACAATATACTATATAATTTGTGTTCATTTAATATGGTTCGGAAACTCGGCATATACTCGTTTATTACAACACCAGTGAACTCATTTAATAACTCATGGCATATATACATTTACACGGACACACATATGATTTTACATGAGTGAAGGTATAAACCTTCACTCATGTAAAATCATTTGTGTGTCGGTGTAAATGTATATATTGATTTTTTGAAAAATTATTTTACGAAATACTAGCATCATATAATCAAAACTACATGTGTATCCATTGTTTACAATAGTAAACTACACACATAATGCGTCTGACTTAGCGTTATTTGTGTAACCGTCTGAACATGGCAATACTACAATATTAATAAATACGTTAAATATTAGTTTCATATTAAGTATATGCGTGTTATATGTTGTGTATGTTTTGTAAATGATGAAAATAGATTCACATATAGCATTGTATGTTTGTTCTGCACGTACAAACAACAATTATTGGCTTTAATGAATGGAGAAAACGGCCATATTGTTTTCATTCAAAATTATATGTATCGCGTGGCGGCTTGCACAGTCAATAATTAACACGCGATTAAAAAGAAATGTGATATGTTTTCGGGGGTCATTTCTTTGCATATTTATTCAATTCATACCGTTTTAAATCAATGAATCGGCAAAATTTAGGGCATTAGCCCTCGGACATGCGAGGTGTACAGTAAATCAGATGTGTCACAACAATAAACTACCACTATATCTACCACTTGCACGTATAACTACACTAAAATCTCATTCAAAGCGACATCATTACACATTGCTCACTGCAGCTAATGACCCATACGAAACTACGGGGATACATTAACATAGTAAAATGCTAAAATTGAAAGCAGGTGAAAGCTTTCAATACGGTACACGTATTATTACGTGTACACTCAATTCATAGGTTTGTATGTATTGCGTCAATATGGTTTTCCACGTATTGGTATCGTCTCCGCAGTTTCACTGCGGAGGCGATTCCAATGCGCTGGAAAAACATGCTGCCGTGTGTAAATAGAACGCATATGAAGTGAATTCACAACGAATATACGTATTACGCGATTACAAGGCTTTAACGAAACGGGATGCAGTGCGGAAATATAACGCATACGAAGTGAATTCACAATACATACACGTATTACACGATTACAACCGGTTGCAGTGTGGAGATTAACGCATATAAAGTGAATGCACACCGAACATATGCAACACATATTAGAATGTGTAGAATAAATCATTAATTACTGACTCTCGCCCTACCTTGGCTATATTGCATTCGTCGCATCCACGGGTATATATGCGGATGGGCGTAGTTCTGTTGATCCTCATGCGGAGTCTGTTGTTGACTTTGTTGCTGTGACTGTTGTTGGTGCGTCGGCGTCGGCGTCGGCGGTGTGTGTTGTTGCGGCGACGTCCGATTTTCCTCGCGTATTTGTCCGTTCGGAAAGAATGAATTTCCCACGTTGGAATTCGTTCGAACACTACAGCTGGAACGGTCTGTCGAGTGTATTTGTTGGTGAACATTGTGCGGTGTTTGCGAGCCGCCATGCAGGCTCTGCGGCGACGAACATGGGCTCACGGGAGGTATGTGACTCAATCGCGGCGTCCCGTAATAATCTCCATTCTGATCTTCTATCCGTTCCTGTTTAGACACATACGGGTACCGCGAACCGGGAAGCGTCGGATACACGGCTCCCGACGGCGGATAGTTCACATTCCGGTAAAAATTCCCATCAGAACAGTTATCCAAGCCGGCGGTTTGGCCGTAACACGTGGAAAGCGAATTCACAAAATATGAACTCATCTGGATTGAATAATTACAACCATAAAACTGTCCCCTTGTCAGGGTTCGACGAGCGAGAATGAATTATGTTGATGTAGATGGTCTTCGTGTTTTCAAATCGACAATACACTGCGCCACTGAAAACAGTCAATAAAAACCACGTGTCAGCGGTAGCCAATCGCAGCGCGTTGTGCATCGCTGGCGCCATAATATCAGACACTCTTGATTTAAATATATAAAGAAATGGGATTTGACGGGAGTTAACATATTACTTTTTTCGCCTGCTAGTAAAATAGTTTTATGTTTCCACATTCTCGTGGGTATAAACTTTACACATATACAATTCAGCTGTATTTATTTATTAGCATAAATCGGCCATCAGTCTGTGTAGCTGTGCAAGAATACTCGAGTTGCGATGTAAACACATGAATATGTTAGCAAAAAATGTCATTTTCTAGCATGATATTGAGGGTCTTATATGAGTGATGATTTAATATGATATTTATTAAACGAGTTTAAACGGCTATGCCGAGTTTCTTATGGAATCAGTCAACGAGTTTAATACATATCATATTAAATCATCACACATATTAAATTGTATGTATTGCATAAGTAAACATCATACATTGAAACTACTGATCACCTAGCACGTTTTCTGTAACGAACTCCTTTGCATATTTATTACACTACAGTAGTGTATTACAAACAAATCGAATCTAACATTTGTGATGATGTAATATGATATTTAATAAACTCGTTGACTGATTTCATAAGAAACTCGGCATAGCCGCGTTTCTTATGAAATCAGTCAACGAGTTTATTAAATATCACAATATATCATCACCCGTGCAAGATCCTCTATTTATTTAAGTTAATATTAACATATTTAAGCTCATAATAAATATGCATGTACAAACAGATATGTATAGCAACAAAAATGTGCAATTACGTTGCATCGCACGTTTCGAGCTGTTACTGCAATAACTCAATTCAACAGATTAAACAAATATAAGTAAACGCATTTTGTTTTCAGTATGCGCTCGGAAATCGTGAATAATGTATGTCGGCAGAAATTTGTTTTGAAATGTGTATTGATGTACAGCGGTGTCGATATACGAATCAAATGTCTGCATTCATAATGGGTTGTGAAATAACTAGGATTGCTTTGTACCGGATTTCATTTATTGGTTAACAAATAAGCTCAAATTCATTTCAATTCAAACTCATTTTATATATGTTTTGTTCGTCGAAATACGCTGTCTCTGTTTTGTATTTTAGTATTTTACTGTCGATGGTGATTGACTATTTTGTCAATATTTACTAAAGTATTGAGGGCTTCGCTTGTATATATCATTTCGGAATTTTGCGTCTAATATGTCCATAATATAATCAAATGTTGGAATAAATTTTTGTATATTTATCGGAGTTTCCAACGTTCGTTTTCCAAATTGGTATACGAGCGGATAAAAACTTTGTAAAATAGTGTTTAAAGTTTGTTACTGTCTTGGAAAAATAACAATGCTTGTTATTTTTCCAAGACAGTAACAAACTTTAAACACTATTTTACAAAGTGTTTATCCGCTCGTATACCAATATGGAAAATGAACGATGGAGACTCCGATAAATATGCGTCCTGTCGGGTTTAGCATCCAACATATTACTATATTAATTTACAAAAAAACATGCATCTTTCATTTGAAACCATCATTCAGCATTGTGAAATGTTAGCATTTACTTCTGACATCAATTCAACTACGTATAATTATTGCTATAAACTATCGTATTATGTATTTATAACTTACTGTATATACGGGTGTAATACAAAATAAGAAAAAAAATACATACCTGCTGCATTTAAACCTTTGTGAAAGTGTATTCCATATCAGATTCTTGAACACTCAATGCACATTCCTGAAAAGAAGCGTACTATTATTAATAAATATAATTTGTGTTTGTAAATAAATAAATGTCCGTTTCGCTGTCACATACATCTGACGTTGCTGAAATCTACACGACTGACTGAAACGCGTACACAGGATGCGCGAACAACTCCAAGTACAGAGAAACTATTTATAACGCGTTCAACTCTACGAGGCTGTCATTGAAGAGTGTTTCATGTTTATTTTCTGACAACATTTATCTGAAAATTGATATTTTGTAAATAAAAATAAATACATAAATAAATTAAGCAAAATATCCACAAACAGTGCAGATGCACATCTGCACTGTTTGTGGATATTTTGCTTAATTTATTTATTTTTATTTACTAAATTGCAATTAAATTTACTAAATTACAATATTCAGCATACTGAAATAATTTAAAAATTCACACGAGGCCAGTCATCCCTTCTGTATCTGCACTATTTGCAAATATCGGGACGGCGGTGTTAAATAGTACTGAAAATGTTAAACACAGTGGACCCTGTGTATTTGTCCGTTAGTTTCGTGGTATTGAATTTCATTTCTCGTCGATGTCTTTAAATAGCAAATCGGAATAGTGAAGTTAGTGTCTAATGTGCGGCTCTCCATTATGGATTAGTAGGGAAATAACACAATAAATACAAAGAAAAGAGATAACCCTTTCGATGGTGCTGATAAATAGTGTCTATTGTGTGTGAAATGAATTGTGTCTCAGATATGCAGTATGTGGTTTATCGCTCTATGCACATGTTACAGTACCAAGAAGATAACCGTTTTATTTGATCACGTGCTAATGAAACACGATTTATGAAAAGACACATTTTAGTTGATGTATACATATGATAATACTACACCAAATATATAAATGTAGATGTATTTCTCATTATAGACCCCCAAAAATGCGTTTATTCCAGATCCAATGCCTTTAATCGTCGTTGTCACTTAAAATGATGAATTTTGAGACGTCCCTTTTCACCGATAGAATGACATCGTTTTAGAGGGTCTTGCATCCGCGCTCTTATATCATGGTCGACAAATTTGTGGTTGTGACTTGAGAAATGGGACTTATCCGTTTCGCTACCAGTGTAGATCCAGATCAGCATATGCATCCGCACAGTCTGATCAGGATCTGCACCGTTCGCCATTCCATCGATGAAGCGGCCGTAATGCTTTTCGCAAGCAATACATATATAGTGAGGCTACACGAGTGTGCTATTTAATAGGAAGAGACACTGGTCATAAAACCGATTTCTCCAGTTACGTATTTCTTTCGACAATGAGTGAAATCAAGGATTTCTGGTGAAAAAATGCTTCAAACAACTTGTGTGCCAGCAGAGCCAAGACTAGACCGCCGCAAATTCCATACAGTGGGGTCAGCGTGTAAGTGCACACACGAACGAACACGACATGTTGGTTCGTTACCCACCCAAAGTGTATGTTGTTACCACTCAGTTGAACCGTCTCGGCGAGACGGTTCAACTGAGTGGTAACAACATAAACTTTTGATGCGAAATGAGAAAAAATGCAGAAAAATATTTACATTTTTTTTTATACATGAAATACAGTGGGGTCAGTTTTCCAACCTGTCGTGTTCGTTCGTGTGTGCACCTACACGCTGACCCCACTGTCAGTTCTGTTTCTCTAGTCACTGACACATTTACATTTATCACACACGAATGAATCCAGACGTGTTAAATCTTTGATTTAATGACTATAAGTTTACCCAGAGACATACTACAGTCTAAATCCCTGGTTTACCTGATACACTACGAAATTCACATAATCTATACACTACTGAAGTAAATTCCGTAATTTGGTACTTCTGCGGATGACATATTTTGTAAGTCCGATAACGAAAACATTTCACATGTTGCAGTAAATATATCCATAATTTTATGAAACATTATCGATACATTGATTCGGTTACGTACATTCCAATGAATATGTATTTCAGAAAACATCATTCACATTCAATTGCATGCCTTTTTGTAAACTGGGGGCCGTTTCACTAAACTTCGCACGACTAAAATGTTCGTAAGTGCAAAATTATGATAGTCTGTAGATTTTACATTAACAATGTTTCCTTGTAAACAATTACTGGCTTTACATTTATATGCAGCCTATGTTCAATAAATGTAAATCCATCAATTTAAATTTCCAGACGATTATATAGTTTCACTTACAAACATTTTAGTCGTACGAAGTTTAGTGAAACGGCCCCAGGGCTTTATAAGTGCAATAGGACAGTGTATTAACAATACTAATACACTACTGCAATGAAACAAAAACAAAATGAACGGGTTGAGCTACTTTATAAGCTCGGCATAGCCTCGTTTCTCGATCAGTCAGTGAAATCCTTCATTAAATACCATATGAAATCCTCACTCACTTAATATCCTCTATTCAACTACGTAATCCAACTCGGCATAGCCTATGGTATGAGTAAACTCGTTTAATAAATTGCATATTAATTCATAGCTCATGTAACATCCTCCATACACACCAACGCATTAAGCATTAAGCATTTATACTTTTATCACAGTATATTAAGCTCACAACAATCCTCCGATAATTGTTTTAAATAGTCCCCAGATATGAATCGTAAAAATACGACAGACGTGGAGACTTGTCGTTTGACCCTTAAAACCTGTCGTACATTATTTGCCTCACGTAATTAATGACCGTAGTCAGTTTGCCATTACGTTTCAACCAAAGCGGCACGAGAAGAAATTATGAGCATTCCAAGCTAAACAACTATTATGTGGGACGAGTCCTGTGACGTTTTACCTAGGAATATGTGCGTCATAAATAATGACACAATTTACGATATTTTCAGTAAATTACTTTGAAAGTTGACGAAATTTTCAGAGCAAATGCGGAATAGAATTCCGCATTTGCTATGAAAGTGTCATCAACTTACAACGTGATCGACAGAATATATTACAGTTTATGTAAATATTTTTCATAAAAAATCGCACATTTTCCTAGGTAGAAAATCACATGCGACTCATATATCAAAATATAAACACACGCGCCATACGAATATTTGTTTGCATACGATATCTGATACGGAAAATGAATAAAACATATATTTCCCAGACAGCGACTATGATAGTGTGTCGTATCTCAGTATCTGGTCCTCCAGTTGAGAAAATGGACTTTCCTATGGTGACTCGTTAGGGACATTGCGTCTCCATATCTTCGCCATGCAGAGGCGAACATTATATAACGTCAGAGTTCGTTATTTCGTTTCTATATACGTCGTATAGAGATGAACATTAAGACATATAATGTTCGTTGTTTAAGAACCTCAAATTCCGTCCGTTCCTCCGTTTATACGTCACATAGGGACGAACATTGACACGTTTAAAGTTCGTTCTTTCGTTTACACAGTGAAAGTATAGAGACACTGATTAAGATAAGTAAGACTATTATTAAACAGTTCGTTCCTTCGTTTCGCGGCCGCGTAGAAACGACATTTAATAATCTTCAAGTTCGTTTCTTTGTCTCCGCCATGTTGAGACGAACATTGTAGTTTCTAGTATTAATATTCGTATCGAATCGGAGTAGAACCGAAGAGACAATATAACTGTCTCTAACCAGCCACCATACTTTCCAATGTACTCTATATTTGTATGTTCACGACCGTCACTGACATTTACTGAAGCCCATTAAGGCCATTTCACTTTTTTTTAATTTCCATTTATTCAAGATGTGTTCTTGAATTTTTAAGTTCTTTTCTTGAATTTTCAAGAAAAGAACTTGAAAATTCAAGAAAACGTCTTGAAAATTCAAGAAAAGATCTCGAAAATTTAAGAAAGTATCTTGAAAATTCAAAAAAAGATCTCGAAAATTCAACAAAAGAACTTGGAAATTCAAGAAAATATCTTGAAACATCCTTTGTTAGAAACGATCTTGAAAATTCAAGAAAAGATCTTGAAAATTCGAGAAAAGAACTTGAAAATTCAAGAAAAGATCTTAAAAATTCGAGAAAAGAACTTGAAAATTCAAAAAAAGATCTCGAAAATTCAAGAAAGTATCTTGAAAATTCATGAAAATATCTCGAAAATTAACTTGAAAATTCAAGAAAAGATCTTTTATAAATGGAAATAAAAAAAAGTGAAGTGGCCCTAATGGGCTTCCGTAGACATTGGCTAAAGAAACAACGGGAATTATGGCATGTGTGACAAATCTACCGTATGATATGACATCATATATCTCCGATGCAACACATACAATGAAAACTCTCTAAACCGGACACCCTGGGAGGTCACCAAGGTGTCCGGTTTAGAGAGGTGTCGCTGTAGATCAGGTATTTGATCATTCTGAGCCATGGATGTGAGCTATGCGATCACGAACAGACAGTATCACCTGAGATAAATTACCAAGAAACTCATCGAAAATAAGATCACATGTGTTTTCGTGGTGTCCGGTTTAGAGAGGTTCCACTATATGTACATTATTTGTTAGAATCGTTGCCGGTTTTCTGTTGATTGGACCACGAACAGTACAATCCCTAATCCGTCTACACGGAATTCACATACGCAATTTGACCCATTGCATACGGGCCTCTAATTTCATATCGATTTGCATATTCACATACACTTAAATATGCGAACGGTTTTGTGAGACTCTTTCCCATACTAATGTAAATGAAAAACAAAATCCTATTTTATATATTAATGTTGGATAAATATGTAACGGCGTTCATGTTGCATGCACTTCAGTACCTGGGGGCAGTTTCACTAAACTTCTTACGACTAAAATGTTCGTAAGTTCAAATTCAAGATCGTTTGTAAATTTCAATTTATGGATTTACATTTATTTAGCATAGGCTGCATATGCAGCCTATGCTCAATAAATGTAAATCCATCAATTATTTACAAGAAAACATAGTTAATGTGAAATTTACAGACTATCATAATTTTGCACTTACGAACATTTTAGTCGTAAGAAGTTTAGTGAAACGGGCACCTGAATCCCGAGTAACGAATGCCCTGATCAGACCGCGTGGATCTGCGGCTACGTTGCTCGCAAACGTAATAAGATCAATATATACAGCCGATGCTAATTTATCCGATTTCATACACTTAGAAATCACGAGATACACAGCTCCTTGTTAACTAATGGGCAATTTGAACTATTTTAATTGATGCAAACGCCTATGGTTTTTCGTTTCACTTTCTCACGTGCGTGCATGGGTTGTGTATTGTAGATACGCTGAGAGTGGAATGTTAAAAAGGTTTTACTGACAAACAGTTGGTTGTAGACAACCGAATAATAGAGGCTATTCCGACTGCAGGAAATGCCAGAATATCTGACATCCGACCTATGGAGCGTACACCTGCATGCACTGAAAGGGGCGTTAGTGGCGGAAACACAACGTGAAAATACTCCCGCACATCCGTACGGGAGTATTTTCAGTGTTACGTTTCGGTAAGTACGCTGCGGGTAAGAAGTACGCTGTCATACGTGAATTGCTGTGTGAGTCATGTATGTGTTTGTTTTGTTTGCAAATACAGTGAAGCAGTAGCACAAATAAACATTTGATTTGATTTGATTATTTCAGACACTGTTCGGGGCATGCATAATTCGTCATAGTAGCGATTTGCCATATAGCTACAGTATGTGATCAGACATACTATTACAACATATTATAGTATAATTATAGAATGTCATTATTTTATTCTGTATTATTTTCAAAAGTTAATTATGACTTAATATTACACACGGACCATACACCGCTAGTCGTGCAATGCACATTAACTGGTATAATTGTTGAATACCGCGATTACCGACATACGTTAACCAGACAGAGTATGGCGTGTATGACACACGTAAGATTTATAACACATTGTTTTCAGTTTCTCAACCGCCTAACATCTTAACACTTTCGTAAATTATTCTCCGAGTCAGGTCATTATTATCTATCTGAATTACAAAATAACGGCGACAGATGAATTAATTCCTTTCACGACTTTCATATCGCTGCATTCGTTACACGACGGCCCGAGGTGACAAAGCGAAAACAAGAATGTGTCACAAAACTAGTTAGCGTAGACTGAAGCCCAAGGTCCGACACTATTTGTTACCCTAATGACAAAATTGGGCTTATTGCGTTTAGGATCACCGTGAGCATGCGCATTTTACAATTATATGGGAGTTGTTGCGCTTGCGCAGTGTATCCCAGATCTGGGGCTGCACTGAGCTCTGTTTCTGTCGCCAAAGCGGTGAACTATCATGTTGGATTCATGAGGTAGTTGGTGAGGATACAGACTAGTGAAATCATTAATAAGCCCACGTCGCCGGGGCGGCAGCTGATTTTTGGTAACATCATCCTACGTTTGCGCAACGACGCCTTCTGTTCATTGACTGTCCTGTTCGCCATTCAGTCACGCTTCCGTAAATAACATACACGCACTATTCCGATCGACAGAATCCGATCGCATACATGACTGTGATCGATATATTCCAGACATGTTCTAAAACCGTATCATGGTCGCCGGATCAAACAGTTAATGCATTTCGCTCGGTACTTCGGTTTCCTCTCACATCAAGGATCACCTATATATAATAATCATCAAGGTCCACCCGTTATAAGTGATATCGCGCTTGCTTGTGATCATTCTAAAATATATGAAATGTAATTGAAATATCACAAACGTCGCAAGGTCCCTTTTGTGAGCGGGCGCCACCATATTGTGACACAGATTGAGTCTGCCCAGGCCATGGTATACAATACGTCATGCCAAGACGAACCGGCTAAGATATGCGCTGTCAATTAAAACGCTACATGCGGCAACGGACATAAGTCAGGCTCGCTCCTGGTTGAGACTGGGTAAATGGGGTCTTGTTGCATTGACGGTCAGTCCAGGTATTGGACTGTTAGAGTAATGGACCATAATGGCTCTACGCCCTCACATCGGTTGGTGAAATCGTGATCACAACATGTAGCGTAGATCCTGATCTGGTAATCAACAAACAATTGGGTTCTATGGCAGCGACAGTAAACCTCGCTCCTAGGGATATGTCGCTAAATGTATTCGGTACCGGTCTAGCTCCAGATTAGTTGCGAAGGTAACTCTTGCAATCTGCTCCCGTACCGTCCGTATACGGACGGTACGGGAGTAGATTGCAAGAGTTACCGTTCGCAACTTGCCGCCGATCGGGGTTTGGATACTTTGTGGCTTATTACATTAGTGTCCAGTTTAGATCATGCATTTGGCTGATCATATTTGTGGCCAGTCTAGCGGCTGATCTGCTAGTACACATGTAGCCTGCAAATAAATGTAATATTTTGCTAAAATCATAACTGCTGTTAAACCGACTAAATGACGAGCGATGCAGGCTCTGATCAGACCACTGTAGATAAAAAAAACATACTTGCAACTAGGGGTCGGCGAACATGAGGGTGTTCTACATTCCATGTGAAACAATTGACTGATCTGGGTGAACCCTGGGCCCAACATTCTATACTAGTAGCCCATTTCGTTTCAGTCACAGACCGAATTTTAGACTCGCTTTATAAAACTACATCATTCGTCGTGTTGTGAGTGATGATATGTATACTACGACTTAGTAGACACAACGTCACTCCTCACGTTTACAATATCTGTAAAAATGCTTTAAAGTGAACACGAATACTAATATTGTGAATATCTTAACTGCTTTGTCAGTTCACTCGTGTAACGATAAAACAATCGGATAATTTCATAAAGTATCTGTATAAAATATGCATAGTATATATAATGCCATAAGAACAAACCTTTCATGGAACACGAATACAATAAAAAAGACGAATATAGCCAATAACCATTGTCCTAGATTCAAGTTAAAACTCCATACGTATGCTCTCATATTAGACTTACACGGCGGTTTTCTAGAAATGATGAATCTCTCTGACCAATCGCGACCTTCTAACACCATTAGCCCCGTGAATGGAGTCATGATATACCCACAGATAAGCCGTATCGTCAACGATTCGAAAATGTCAGATAGTATGTATGAATAAGTGCTTAACTGTTAACACTGGCTTGCATTTCAAATTTCTGTCGGAATTGTTTATTCTGCGTGTAAACAGATACACTTGATTCACGAGCTTGCGGAGGTCTTCTAGTTGTATCTGTGACCAATGTATATACAGAGACATATACATATCTAACCCCAAATACTTGGTATATACGATACTACTTGTATATAGTGGGGTCAACGTGTAAGTGCACACACGAACGAACACGACAGGTTGGTTCCAACCTGTCGTGTTCGTTCGTGTGTGCACTTACACGCTGACCCCACTGTACATTGGAACCTCTCTAAACCGGACACTCTGGGGGGTCCCCAGAGTGTCCAGTTTAGAGATGTTTCACTGTATATATATAGATCTACTCTAAGACTATTCCAAGACATGCATGCGAGCTTTGGAATCGTGTTAAGTGTTATCATACTTGATAAATAACCATGAGACCAATCACATTTAAGCACTTAGAAGTTAACAGGGTGTCCGGTTTAGAGAGGGTCCACTATACATGTACATGTTTCACGTGTATGATCACGTGGTACTAACAACTAACAACAACAACAAGTACTGAAATTTCCATAATCCATCTGATTTAAAGTACGTATTCTTTTATAGTGTCCTTATTACGTAACGGATTTTGATGAAATAAGGCGCATCAAACGCGTCTTGTTATGTTGCATTTGGTGGCCTCTGTATTTTCGCCCAAACTTCTGTCGTTTTTGCGAAGAATCGATTTCCGTGTCTCCGACACGGAAATCGATTCTTCGCAAAATCGACATAAGTCTGTGCCAAACTCCCTGGACCACCAGATGCAGCTCATAAAAACGCGGTTGCTGCGCCATATTTCATCAAAATCCGTTAAATATTAAGGAAAATATCAAATAATACTTACTTTGGAGTGGGCGAGCTTTCAACACTTTCAGCCACTGTTGTTGTTGTTATAACCACGTGATCATGCACCTTGCGTTTATACTAATGTATATTTATGATCTTCCTGTATAATACTATAAAACCGTAGACCAAAACATGTTCAAAGGCATTACTATAATCGTTCTACTGAATCAAATATCTCATATTTGGTGTTGTATTTGATCAAAACTAACAATCATCAATATTTAAAACTGTACGTGTAAATTTACAAAATAAATAGTTTTGAATGAGCATAAGAATGCACGTATAAAATACCCAATTTTACTTCGAACAGACAGCTCATATCTGCAGTCTGTCTACAGTTCAATCGGTTATAACTCTGCAAAAACAATAAATCACGACATCTATTCAACTAAATGTGAAACAATCAGCGTGGACTCCGACCAGAACGCACATCCGTGCGATCAAAATCTGAGTCCACACAGCTTGTCATTATAATATTAACTGCATCAGAATATTTTGCAAATTAATATCAATAGCCTTTTGACTTTGACAATAATTGTATGTACTGTGAGGACCAATAGTGTGAATCGTACCAGATCCGCCCTATAGGTCGCTGACTGTGTTATACATGTTTGTTATTTATAGATACAAACAGGTTGTCCACTGACAATTCCAAAAAATAAATAAAAAGCTTTCGTTCCAATTCTCTATTACTGCTTGTATACTAATACTTAATGTAAATTATAATTAAATAAAATACGTTTGTACCAAAAAAAAATAAAACAAAGATTAAAGATGGATATAAACAAATTTAAATAATTTTCACTGTTTGTATTCCCCCGGGGGCCGTTTTACTAAACTTCGTACGACTAAAATGTTCGTAAGTGCAAAATTATGATAGTCTGTAACATTAACTTTAACAATGTTTTCTTGTAAACAATTGTTGGATTTACATTTATTGAGCATAGGCTGCATATGCAGCCTATGCTCAATACATGTAAATCCATCAATTGAAATTTCCAGACGATCCTAAGTTTGCACTTATGAGCATCTCCCACCATAAGTGCAAATTCAAACCTCTTGTCACATGCCTTGATTGGCCAATGTGGCCAATGCAAATGCTCAGACTCGTGTACATCATTTGCAGTTGGAATTATTCCATGATATGCTATATTTACTAGCTCGTAAACTGATAAAAGACCGAGGTATCACTGAACGGCTTCTCTACTTACTGGAAGTTAAAACAAATCAACAAGGATAATTTACTCCCCATGTCTACGATGCAATAAAGATTGAATCAAAAGTTATTGCTAATACTATAAATTAGTATGCACCCATTTACGTTTCTGCTATCACGTTTTTGGATATTAAGATTAACACAACAGTTTGGCAAAACATCTGATTACTTCTTGAATGTTAGGTTCTGGCGACGCACAATAACAAACAGTATATACAAATGATACCGAATAGCTCGACCGGTTCCTGGTTTTTGCAGAATTGTTGACTAGCATACCGACTTGGAACTATGCAACTCAAAAAATCGCTATTACATGCAGCGTATTATGTTAAAATATAACCATTTTCTTTATTTCTCCAAGACGGTATATTGCATGGAGACGACATATGCACTCGATGCGAAATGACAACACGATGATAAAATGAATATTTTGATATGTGCATACCCGTAAATAAGCATAACATCCATTTTTCTAGAAGACTTTCCAATTAATGTTTCTGTTGTATGTCTATGTATTCAACTAAACTTGAGAAATGGCGAATCCTGTGTGCTCAAATTACAGTATCGCATACATGGTAATCATGTCGAAGGAAATGCACTGAATGTTGTGTTTACCAATGCAAGACGTTTCCAGCTGTTTGATGGTCTAACCGCTAAAACGTGTACACTTGATTTAACAATTGATTCTATAAGACGCATTACGATATAATCGAACTTATTCAGTTTTGTGTATACATCTATATTTCCTTATCGTCTAGTGGGTCATGCAACTAATGTGAGTCTCATGACTTAGTTAACTTCATTGGAAATATGTCCAAGACAAAACAGGGAACCGAGTAAGCTCTGACCAGTCTGCGCATACGCTGATCTGTAGCCGATTTACCACCATTTCTAGCAAAGTATACTTTGAGGGAGACATTTTCAATTTTACGATAAATTTATTAATTTTTATTATACTGAATTTATTACATTATCACAGCCAATTTGGCTGTGATAATGTAATACATTCAGTATAATAATTCTACATACTTTTAATCATCAAATATATGCAATGGTTAGTTCTATATGAAATAATGCATTTTGGGGGGAAAAAATGATTACTCCCTCAAAGTATACTTTGCTAGAAAAGTATACTTTGCAATGTTGGTGAAATCGGCTACTGGAGTTACATGTACTAGTATACTGGTCGCAAACGCAATAACTAATGCTTTATACTCGCGTTTCATATAAGTGGTTGAGACTGGAGAAATGGGACTTATGTGAGTTGTGACCAGTAGTTCAAATAGCACACTCGGGTAACCGGATAACGATCTATATCGCTTGCTCGGAGCAGTGTCTTTGGTGAAATGGCGAACAGTGTAGGTCATGAATTTACTGTGCGGATGCAGAAGCTAATCTGGACATACACGGGTTGAATACCGTAAGCGCCATTTCTCCAGTCACAGCCACATATGTATAATATCGACAGGTGTGTATATCTCGTTTCGTTGTGTTGATAAGAACATACACGAGCATCATCTAGAAATTAGATGCAATGAAGTTTCACACTGATCTCAGAATGGATCGCTGATTGTCGGATAAAAACGATTTCACAGTGATGGTCGCAGATACTTCAATAGGACGCAGTTTGCATTTACTAGTAATTGCATTCTACATTGTAAGTCTCTGAGATCACCAAATTCAAACTTCGTCATATTGAGGTGCCTTGGAACACCAAATTCAAACTGAAATGCATATCGACGTCGTTGTCATTACAAAATAAAAATGATTTGCCCCATATTTTAGTCTCTGTGAACACCACTTCAAACTGTACTGCATCCGTACTGAATTATCTGCCATCAAACTGTACTGCTTCGTGAAGTCATCATCAAGTTAAAACTGATTCCTATTAGACTCTCTGCTATCACTGAATTCAAACTGCGTTCTATTGAACTATCTGCTGTCATCAAATTCAAACTGTCCTATTGAACTCTCTGCTATCACTGTCACTGTAATCACCACATTCCAACTGTACTACGTCCTGGCGTAATCACCAAATTCAAACTGTCCTATTGAACTCTCTGCTATCACTGTCACTGTAATCACCACATTCCAACTGTACTACGTCCTGACGTAATCACCAAAATTCAAACTGCGTCCTATTGAACTCTCTGCTATAATCAAATTCAAACTGTCCTATTGAACTCTCTGCTATCACTGTCACTGTAATCACCACATTCCAACTGTACTACGTCCTGGCGTCATCACCAAATTCAAACTGTCCTATTGAACTCTCTGCTATCACTGTCACTGTAATCACCACATTCCAACTGTACTACGTCCTGACTTAATCACCAAATTCAAACTGCGTCCTATTGAACTCTCTGCTATGATCAAATTCAAACTGTCCTATTGAACTCTCTGCTATCACTGTCACTGTAATCACCACATTCCAACTGTACTACGTCCTGACGTAATCACCAAATTCAAACTGTCCTATTGAACTCTCTGCTATCACTGTCACTGTAATCACCACATTCCAACTGTACTACGTCCTGACGTAATCACCAAATTCAAACTGTCCTATTGAACTCTCTGCTATCACTGTCACTCTAATCACCACATTCCAACTGTACTACGTCCTGACGTAATCACCAAATTCTAACTGCGTCCTATTGAAGTTTCCGCTATCACTAAATTCAAACTGCGCCTTATTGAAATCTCTGTCATCACCAAATTCATATTACATCCTATTGAACTATATGTGATCATCCCATTCAACCTGCATCCTATTAAAGTATCTGTCATCACCAACTTCAAATTACGTCCTATTGAAATCGCTGACATAACTAAATTCAAACTACGTGAACTGCGCCCGATGGATGTCACTGCGACCGCCGGTATAGCGTATTATGTCAATGCATCACACATAGCACACGCATACTTACTATTGGTTGGTTTGTTGTTTCTGAAGAAGCTACACTGCACTTGTAATTCAAGCATACCATTCGCATATATAGAATAGTAGGTTAGTGCCATGAATTAAAAAAATATATCTAGCAAGGCTTACGAAACGGGATGGGCGAGGCTCTGTCGAGCACGTCGTATTGACAACAGGATATCAAAAATATTTCAAGGCACCGTGTTTCACGGCACATACGCACTGGCGGGATAAAATATAGTACGCATTTGCATACGAGTGCTTTGCAGTATACATTGACACGCATTAAATCATACATGTGTGTTTGTACTACATTTTGATATGGGCCTATACTAGTTACGTTTGTTTAGTCTACCAATGTATATATATATATATGCATTTACCTACACTGATTTGCTGGCTTTCAGTTTGTTTTAATCTACAGTGGCGTCAGCGTGTAAGTGCACACACGAACGAACACAACAGGTTGGAACCAACCTGTCGTGTTCGTTCGTGTGTGCACTTACACGCTGACCCCACTGTATATGAATATTGAATAAGAAGATCAATCTTCGATATTTCTTCAAATCTCTGGAATCGGTTTCTCTATCAAGTATATGTGTCATAATATGTTTTGGTACTGATATGGTTTACTCTGAAACAGACAAATAGCGCACATTATAGGAATGAATGGCCTTTTTGTGGAATTTATCGGGGTATAAACTTGGAAAAGTCGCGGGAATACTGGACGAAGCGATAAAAAATTACAATTTTCGAAAAAAAAAAAAAGAAAATTTTTTTTTTTTTTTTTTTTATTTATTTTCGAAAATTGTAATTTTTTAAGGCCTCGTCCAGTATTCCCGCGACTTTTCCAAGTTTATATCCCCGATAAATTCCACAAAAAGGCCATTCATTCCTTATAATTCCAGCATTTGAAATAAATTCATCAAGAAAATGTGTTTATTTTCCGTTTTCTTAAGAATTAGTTTAAACTGCGCCTCACGGTTACGCAAAGTAGTTCGGCGTGGGAGTTTACTGGGATATAAATATTGGACAGAGACTTGCTACGAGCCAATCAAATGTTAGGGAATTGTGTCAATATTTGTGTGCTGTAATTATGAATCATTTTCAGTATTATATACAAGTACACGTGTATGCTTAGTTGAAGTTCAAACTTCTCTGTTTAACCTTATGGCCCAGACATTCCTAATTAGGTCAGTGGTTTGCCGCAATACATCATGCTGTACGCATAAATACAGGGGTATTAAAGTAGTAGGTCATAGATAGATACACTCAGCTTCAATGATAATTGCGTCATAGGACTGATGTGATATATGAACATAACATATGTAAATATTGTCTTGTTACTGTATACTATATGGTTCATTGAGTTGCCATCTCCGCAATCTTTGTATGTACAAGCCATCGTACAGTTTCACCACTTCGTGCGTTTGACACATACAGCAAATAATATGACAGAGAAACCAAATGCAATTTGGTGCAATACATAATAGACATAAATGACAATGGTAAGTTATAAATATTATGCCAGCAAACTATACAAAAGACGAGATATCTGAGCATTTATCCCATCAATCTCAAAATAAATGTTGATGTGTAAACTTTTCAATGAGATGCACAACATATGTTAGTGTACACGTTACCCATAAGTAAAGCCATATGTACTCGCATAGTAGGTGAGTAGACACCAGGGACAATATACTCGGGTAATTTCTTACATGTCACTGAATTTGGTAGCTAATAGCAGAGTACAGTAGTGGGTATATATGATATGTGTTGTGTGATTGGCCAGGTAAAAGTGATACACTGTGCGATTTTCTGTGTATGAGGCTATCTATAATGGTGGTTCATGATGTTAAAAACACAGGCACAAACCTGTCCAGAAAACAGACATATTTTACAGTTTGGTGTAATATAATGGGTAGGAGTCCGTTTAGCTACATTATATCATAAGTTCTACCTCACATTTTAAGTTCGTATAGGATACAGTAACGAAGCAGTATTCACATATATTTTATACATATATTCTATCACACTTACGAAGCAATTATCTTTGAATCAAACGATGATCATGTATAGAACGAGTCCTTAACCCTCTCAACCCTAAGTAACTGAAATGGAACATTATATTTTAATTTTCAGACTTGTTCGGTAATCAGAAAAGGTTGGACGTTATGATGAAATGAGGACTTACTTGGTGATAAAAAATTACAATTTTCGAAAACAAAAATGTTTTATTTTCTTTTCGAAAATTGTAATTTTTTATCGCCAAGTATATACAAATAGTGCATATTCTGATGAGACGGTTGGTGACGAGCCGGCTCATCTTGATATACACAGTCTTTTTACACACATTGGGGCTGTAGTGTTAACAGGGTTAAATTTCAACCACATGATGTGAATAATTATGCATCGTTAACTCCGTAAACAATGCAATATGATATGTGCTTACACCATTGTTAATCATTGTATTATTGATTTTAATACACCTATATTGAATGTGCTCATAGATTGCTATTCAAGAGATCAACGGATCGTACCGACATTAAAGCAATAGTCTCTTTATAACAAATTCCACGTGTTTGTGGAACGCATTTCATTGCATAGAAATGGTGTTTGCAGTGCCATAACACAGTGTATTAACATCATGATACACGGGTGTAATAAATAAGTAAATGAATCTGCAATCGAATATTTGTACTTCCTCCGTTGTGGAGATTATGTATACTTCCTCCATTTTGGAGACTATGCCTGTGTACTTTCTCCCCTGTTGAGAATATGTGTACGTACTCACTTGTTGATAATATGTGTACTTTCTACCATGTGGAGAATATGTGTACTTCCTCCCTTGTGGAATATATGTGTACTTCCTCCCTTTTGGAGAATATATGTACTTCCTGGAGAATATGTGTACTTCCTGGAGAATATGTGTACTTCCTCCCTTGTGGAGAATATGTGTACTTCCTCCCTTGTGGAGAATATGTGTACTTCCTCCCTTGTGGAATATATGTGTACTCCCTTTTGATGGAGATATAGTACTTCCTGGAGAATATGTGTACTTCCTGGAGAATATGTGTACTTCCTGGAGAATATGTGTACTTCCTCCCTTGTGGAGAATATGTGTACTTTCCTCCTTGTGGTAATATGTGTACTTCCTCCCTTGTGGAATATATGTGTACTTCCTCCCTTGTGGAATATATGTGTACTTCCTCCCTTGTGGAATATATGTGTACTTCCTCCCTTGTGGAATATATGTGTACTTCCTCCCTTTTGGAGAATATATGTACTTCCTGGAGAATATGTGTACTTCCTGGAGAATATGTGTACTTCCTCCCTTGTGGAGAATATGTGTACTTCCTCCCTTGTGGAATATATGTGTACTTCCTCCCTTGTGGAATATATGTGTACTTCCTCCCTTGTGGAATATATGTGTACTTCCCTTGGAGATTTGGTAACTTCCTGGAGAATATGTGTACTTCCTCCCTTGTGGAGAATTGTACTTCCTCCCTTGTGAATATATGTGACTTCCTGGAGAATATGTGTACTTCCTCCCTTGTAATTATTGTGGTACTTCCTCCCTTGTGGAATATATGTGTACTTCTCTTGTGGATATGTGTCCTTTCCCTTGTGGAATATAATGTATTCCTCCCTTGTGGAATATATGTGTACTTCCTCCCTTGTGGAATATATGTGTACTTCCTCCCTTGTGGAATATATGTGTACTTCCTCCCTTGTGGAATATATGTGTACTTCCTCCTGGAATACCCTATTGTGTACTTCCTCCCTTGTGGAGAATATGTGTACTTCCTCCCTTGTGGAATAAATTGTGGTACTTCCCCCTTGTGGAATATAGTGTACTTCCTCCCTTGTGGAGATTGTGTACTTCCTCCCTTGTGGAATATATGTGTACTTCCTCCCTTGTGGAGAATATGTGTACTTCCTCCCTTGTGGAGAATATTTGTACTTCCTTCCTTGTGGAGAATGTCTCTATTACCTCCCTTGTGGAGAATATTTGTTATTCCTCCCTTGTGGAGAATATTTGGACTTCCTCCCTTGTGGAGAATATTTGTATGTCCTTCATTGTGGAAAGTGTCTATAGTACCTTACATGTGGAGAGTATTTGTATTTCCACCCTTGTTCACAACCTTACACTGGCTAGTCGATGATTCACCATCTACCCGCATTGTTTGCCTCCGAGTATAACTGAATTCAAAGTGTCATCACAATACACTGCACGGGGAAGTAAAGCTAATGACTTGCAGAAGAAAATGTGCTTTATTACAACGAAACTTGCTCTATGCAAGAATAAAATAAGGACTCTCATCAGGACATACATCTATCGCCGTTTTGTTTATTCGTGATTCTTGTACATGTATATGAATGCATTCAATATTCATCATTTACTTATTGTATGACGACACAGAATGATCTGGATTTACCTTGGTCAAAACATATCATAAGATACCGTATGTTTGTATCTTGTCCAGTTTCGAAATAGCCATGGAATGTCTCATTTTCACAAGCCGGACATCATTTGGAATTATGTATTTGGAATTATGTATCTACTTTCGAAATGGATTACTGTGAAATTGTGTATTATTCACAAATATTGGATTAATAAAACTATGTGTATTCAAAGACTAGTGTGTGCAATTTCACTGTAAACTAAAATATAACAATACTCTGCAGGGCGTTGACGTTCATACTTCGCTATTGTTCTGAGTACATAACTCTAATTAAATTTCGTTACACTGCATTACATAATAGCTATCCCTTATTAGTCTTTCCAAATGTGCGTTTGAAGCCTTCTTTGTTTCCTTTCTACTTCGTGGAGAGTGACCTAAGAATTGTGCTAATACACACTAAAGTGCAGCTAACTTCGCAGTTATTGAGAGACGATTATACAATGTGAGACAAAATATTGTGTTAAACTCATCTAGAAAGGTGTGTATTAGCAAAATTATTAGGCCACTCTCTACGAAGTAAACAAAGTACGCTTCAAACACACATTTGGAAAAGCTAATCCGTCGTAACGCTAATGTAATCCAATGTAATATAATGTACTGTTATGTACTCAGAACAATAAGGGGTGATACCGGAACAGACTCATATGAGACAAGCCATGTGATTGTGTACATATCAAGACGAAAAGTATTTAGTATATTCATACAATTTACAATACTTTTCGTAAATGAAGTCGAAAATTGCCGAAATGTTCAGAGCAAATGCGGCATTCCGCATTTGCTATGAACATTTCGCCAATTTTCGACATCATTTATACAAAATATCACGATTTCCGTAAATATTTTTCATCAAAAATCCCACCTTTTTCGGTACAAAATGACATGCCTTGTCTCATGTGTCTTTTCGCTGCCAGTGACACCACAGCTGTGGACCATTGCTCGCAATGCATTGGTCCAATTTATCATCATAAGCGAAATCAGATAGACCTTCGATTTAATATCGGTTTGTTTGACTTTCTTGCCCCGATTAATTGAATTCTTGTCCGTTCATTTTATTGGACTCTCGGCAAATATTTGAGGAATTAGAGCGGTCGTTTGTATTGGGTTCTATATCTGCTGCTTTTCCTCCACGGAGGCGAGAGATTACAAGAAATCGGAGTATTTGAGGGCCCGAGATTTATGGTCTGTCCGGGCCGGACAAGTGGTAAATGCATCAAGGGATCAGAAATTGGTTAGAGGTCAACGGAAACGACTTGAGCTTTGGCTTCGATAGCTCCAGATATCAATGACGATTTTTTTCTTGGTTGTTTGTTGTTGGTATTAGATTTATGTGTTTAAGTATGTTAGCATTTATGTGTGCAGACAATAGGCTATATATGTAATTAGAAGGGGTTTCGTCTCATTGTATTGTTTTGATTTGTAATTATATTTAGCAAAGTTGTTTTTTTATATGAAATAGTAGTGCCGCAAAATACATGTCCACTATAGTGAGTTGTGAAAACACGAGGCTAGTGTCGCTTAACATCAAATATCTCGTTGAGGAATCCATATCGTTGCATATACGAACCTGTGGGCCGTTTCACTAAGCTTCGTACGACTAAAATGTTCGTAAGTTCAAACCTATGATGTCTGTAAATTGCACATTAACAATGATTTCTGGTAAATAATTGTTGGATATACATTTATTGAGCATAGGCTGCATACGCAGCCTATGCTCAATAAATGTAAATCCATCAAGTGAAAATTACCGACGATCCTAAATTTTCACTTACGAACATTTTAGTCGTAAGAAGTTTAGTGAAATGGCCCCCTGATACATAGCGAATACCAGGCTAGTGTGTTTGCTGTGAGGTTTACCAGGTAACCTGCCCAATAACATAGTGTTGTATCAGGCATTGACCTGATATGAATATCCGGGTTACAACAAATTGAAAACTGACGTGTTATTGGTCAAATCAGCGTCACATGACGTCACGGAAACAAGCCCGCTTTCTTTTCAGCTAAAACCACGTCATATTTTCACATTATGTAGCATAAAACGTTACCTGATACATATAATACCATTCTAGTGTATTTTTATATCAAGTTTATCCGGCAAGGCTAGGAAACGTTTAGGACGTATTCGGCCAATACAATTAAGGCTCGTTACTTGATAGCAAAGACAGTAGCATGGTTACAATGGCAGTGTCATGACAAATGACGTCATTCGACGACGTCAGGCGACGTCAATCCACCAGTAACAGTACTATTCGAATATATTTTATTAGCGTCGCTGCCTGATATCAGTTCGTGTTAATAATCAGCATGAACACAACGCCTGCGGTAACCTTGCATGTATGTCAACGTTTCTCAACATCTTAACTCGCAATCAAGCAGTTTGATTCGCTGAGCCTGAGCTGTAACACTGCTCAGGCTCAGCGAATCAAGCTGCTGCATTTCAAACACTATGTTCAAGGTCTTTTGGAAATAAACAAGACACGTATTGGCAAGACTAGCGCAGACCATGGTGTACATGTATTTGTTCAAGGGTAGCGGGTTGCTTGTACCTGATGAATTGATAATGCCTTTGTGAAGTACTACGACAGCGATAAAATGTATCTCGATTCGAGAATTCAGAAACACGACGTTTACTATTAGGTTCGACAATGTCCATCCGTGGGTAAACGTTTGCTGTGGCACGAGGGAACCGTAGGCCGCGGGTTCAAATATAATTTCCGATTGTTGGACATTTTCGTCGAACGTCATTGTTACATTTCCGTCGGGAATATCATGCAATTTGAGCACGTATGCAGTACTATCGGTACTTTGATAATCTGCTACATTCAAACAGCAGATTTACACATACATACTCCCGGGCCGCAGTACACGTCATGTGAGACAGCCACATCAATTTCAAAATTTCAGTGCGACCGTTGTGAACTGGTCTAGTGACGTAATGGCACGTTCTACTGATGCAGGTATTGGCCATGGTCAAATAGCACGCGCTGGACGTTTGAACACGGCTGTGAGCGGTGTCAAACAACGGCAGTCATGTAACAATACCATGTTAGCTTCAACAGTCATCGCTTGCAACAGCAGCGTTTTAAATGTTTGGTTTTAAACATCCGTTCAAGAGAACTGATTTCAGTCATCTGCAGGAGGCTACGTGTATAATACGTGCTGACAATGATTAACCGACCCTCTTAACGTATTCACATAGCGCGGTATTTCCTTTACTTTTCCCGTTTTTACGTGAATGTAGCTCTTCAGATTTTTATTTACGAGACAGTGAGAATTTTCCGCGGAAGCCATACTATTCAATGGAGATTCATCGACGTATCAAGTTGCTGTTGCCGATAAATTACTTTTTTTTTTTGCAACGGGGAAAACGTGTCATATTAATTGAAGAAAACTATATTCACACGGCTACGAGCGATCTGCAGCTTAGTTGTGACACATTTGAATTATATATATGCATGTAGATGTATTACATTACTTATACAATAATTACAGAAACAATGTAAGCACAAATACAATATGAATGTGTCTGTGTCATGGGGTGATTTTGACATCGCGATTCAGTAATTTGTGTATCGTGATTTAACGTGTAGCCTCGGTTCGAGCGACGTAATTACGCCGGCTCATAACGTCACAGTTCTAACCATTTCTATAATGACCATGTGGTCGAAAATTTAATAACATTTGTGACTATTAAATAATATTTATTACATATTCATTGTGCAATATGATGTTTATTAAACGAGTCTACTGATGGTATAAGAACGATGTTATGCAGATGTTACAATATTAGCATTGCATAAGCATAGTAAGCACTCAAACATTGAGCTTGTAATAAGCATCTAAAATGTTTCTGGTAGTGATCAAAACTTCGCATTTACTACATAACTGCGTCATGAAATTTACCATTTTTTATAACATCACAAACAAACATTTTGTGCAATAAAATTGTCTTATCAATGGCGGTTAGCGCACCTATATCGATGGTCTAGTAACATAAGGTCGTAACTGCAGTTACGACCTTATGTTACTAGACCATCGATATGTCTGAATGGCGACCTGCGTACGTCCCGATCAGACTGCGCACATGCGCAGGCTGATCTGGAGCTACAATTGTCGCACATGCCGTAAGCCACCTTTCCTGAACAGAGTATCCATGTGTCGTCTGTTTCACATTCCGATTCGGATTTCGGGAAACCATAAATCGTGTACAATCTTCAAATACCCATTGCCAACATCCTCCTCCACAATTGATCCGCATGTTTACAGCGATTTAAACACAAGCTTCCGTTACAAATTGGAAAATTTATGCCTCCATATTTAACATCTGATTACACTTTTAGACTACTTCAATTCAAATTCTAGTTTCATCCAAACGGGAACTATTTTTATGGCGGAGCACGCGCGCTGGAGTAATTATGGTCTATAAATTTCTTCAAGGGGACATAAAAACGTCAAGCTCACAAGCAGTTTGGAGAAATGGTCTTATGTAAGTGAAAGAACATGCTATTTATTGTAAATTAAGTGATTACTATAAATGATATGAATTCATAATGATGGGGAATGACCATAAATCTTTATGCAGTGACGGTATAACGCTCAGTGTTGAAGTGCGGGCGTAATGAGTGTTGCTGTTGTTGTTGTTGTCGTCGTCTAGACGGGTTCTCTGTCTCACCAAGTGTACACGGTCTGATTAATATTGTAATTATTATTCATATCAGAGACACAAGCTATTGTATGAATGTTAATAATTCTCGATTATTGTTTATGCATAGCAGACACACAGGCGTAATTTAATTTCAGAACACCTATGCTTTTTTTCAAAGTCTTATACAACAGTATTATTCAAGCGCATACCAACACAAACCTTAGTGTGTGCTTTGTTGCCCATGACTACAGTGAGGTCAGCGTGTAAGTGCACACGCGAACGAACACGACAGGTTCCAACCTGTCGTGTTCATTCATGTGTGCACTTACACGCTGACCCCACTGTACGTACCATTGTCGCCACTTTTACTTAAAAGTTGTTCAACAATGTTTCCTTTGGTAGTTTTGTACCTCCTATGACATTGGCGATTTTGCATGTTATGATACACCATTATTTTCTGATTTCTATAAGAGTATGCTTCATGTGTGTTATTGCTGCCATTATTGCGTTCCAAGTACAAGCATGTCGGAAATCAGTTTGCACGCCATTACGGCATGACGTCATAACTAAAATCATGACGTTGTCTACCAGTCGCTAAAAGGCAATGTTGACAGGCACAAATGCATTTGCAGATACATGTCGTTTACGTTACAATGAGTGTAGATATGCGTACGTAAGGTATAGTGTATATGTGGTCCAAATTCCAGAGAATTAGGGATTATGGCGAGTTGCGGGCCGTAACTCTGCAAAACTACGGACGGTACGGAAGTTTTACACAGTTACTGTCCGCAACTGGGATTATGACATGTGACCTCATTTTTGTCGCGCCCGTTAGCGGACAGCGCGATATAGACGGCACATTGGCATACGTATACGTGCGTCCGGATTAAAGTATTTGGTTAAAGTTGTTGGTTAAAGCTTTTCGGTATACACGTCAAAGCCTCGGCGCGACATGCGGGCCGCGGCCATCTAGTGAGAATAATGCGTTTAAGCCCACAGTGACTACAAGCTCGTACCAGATTGTAAAACAGAAGAAGAAGTGTACGGTGCTTATTAATTTAATAGATTAACAGACTAATGCATATGTGGTGTGATTTGTGTTTAAGTTTTACTATTTTTAAAAAAAGTTAGTTTTTTATAAGGAAAATATATTTTTCTATGGGAATTTAATTCCCATAGAAAAATATATTTTCCTTATGAAAAACAAATCAGTATTTGATGAAATTTCATCAATGACGAAACAGTATGTTAAATTCCCATAGAACAATGTATTTGCCTTAAGAAATCAGTATTTGATGAAATTTCATCAAAGGAAAAAAGTATGTTAAATCCCATAGAAAAATGTATCTATATAATCAATACTTGATGAATTTTCATCAATGGACAAAAAGTATGTTAAATCCCATAGAAAAATGTGTCTTCCCTATATAATAAATATTTGATGAAATTTCATCAATGGAAGAAAGTTTGTTAAATTCCCATAGAAAACTGTATATGCCCTACAGAATAAATTTTGATGAAATTTCATCAATGGAAAAATATGCCGGCAACAAAACGTAGACTTCATTATATCATGTCCAAGCTATCTAGCGAGGTTTCGGAGTAACTTTCAATTTCTTTTTTCGCCTTTCGAATATCCCCATCACTCACCCGCTTCGTTTTGCTCTGTGTTAAATTGCCATAGGAAAATTATTATATTTGATGGAATTTCATCAAATAAAAAAGCAGTTGGGGTGCGGTTGACATTTTGCAATTGCTTGATATATTAAAGGTGTATTGCGAACTAAATAGTGGAGATTGCAGACCATGATCAGATGACAAATACATTTTGTCGCGCCCGCTTGCCGACAGCGCTGTATAGTACGCACATACGTACGTACGTGCATCCGGGCTAAAGTTTGTTGTTAAAGTTGTTCGGTATACTATCAAAGCCTCGGCGGGCGCGACATGCGGGCCGCGGCTATCTAGTATATATTTATGATAATATAATAATAAATGAAATTAACTATTTTGTTACAAATCTCAAATCAAATGTAACTCTAAAATCATAATTATTCATGTACATGTACTATGAAAATAAGAAAAATAAGGAATTGCAGTTAATACATGAAGACTAAACTTGCTATTCGTCATTTTCTATGCACAAAAGATATAAGAAATCACAAAACAAAGTTGAAACAGAAATGTCAAAATTTCCCGTAAGACTATGCTTATAACAACACTATTATATGTACAACATTTCTGATTCTCAGAAGTTAGACATAATACCCTTTGAACCCGAAAGCCTGCTATAACGTTTTATGCAAACATTGCAGATCCAGACGAGCCGGCTCGTAACGAGCCGTCTCGTCAGGATCTGCACTTTTTGAAAGTAGTTTTCATAGTTTTGAGAACAAAAACACACCCTTTTCATAAATGGACTAGTCTGAAAATCATTTTGAAACGGTTGGATTGGTTGCAAAATTAAGGCATCAAAATCCATTCCAGTTACTTAGGGGTGAAAGCGTTTACAACAATATCATCACCAGGAAGACTTCGTGACATACACATGTGATACTACCGTATATTATTATAGCAGGTGCACGGTAGGTATTGTGTGTACTTGTCCGGTATACAATTTCGCGGATTAGCATATTATACCGTGTGTTGACATCCGATTGTTATACAATATTGATTAACTGGGGGCGGTGATCATTCTTCTATTTAGAGTATGTTCAGGGATGGTGATATATTGGTGGCATGTATGTGACACTTAATGGCAAAGTGTGCTTAATGGGATTGTGCTAGCTGCATCGAATGGCCATACCATACTATATATTCTGGTTCAGCTTCATGTATGGTGTTTATTTTAAGTACAGTGAAACCTCTCTAAACCGGACACACTGGGAGGACTGAGTCATGGCTGTGTGCTATGCGATCACGAACAGACAGATCACAGGTGTTTAATTGGTGTCCGGATTAGAGAAGTTCCACATTATCATGTATCATATTGTACTTTATAAGATTATAAGATTTATAAGAGTGTAGCACATCCCAACATACACGATGACTAATAACTATACAACAATCATATACATGTACCAGTACATTACACAAGGGTTTCCCCAATCAAAGTGTGTCCAAATACATTTTCATTGTGATAAACCAGCACAACCATACTAACTCGACACATTGGGACCTTTTTGTCGCGCCCGCTTGCGGACAGCGCGATACACATTGGCGTACGTACGTACCGAAAACATTAACCGGACGCACTTACGATCGGACATACGTATGGATATACGTACGAACGTACGTATGGAAGGTAATATCCGCCATAATTCTATGTGACTTGATGCTTGCGTGCTGATGACATTACCACTTATATTCATGTTATTGCATTCGTCATTTGTATTTATTACATTTGAAATCTGCTTGTTGTAATCGTATTTGTCTTTCTTACATGTCCATTCTACTGAGTGCTTTGTTCATTCGTCTTATTTACATTACAATTATTGATACCGTCCTTATTCGTGTCCCTGTTTTATTGCACTAAGCATTTGCAAAAGAAAGTAAGAACAAAGCACTTATCACTTTGAATAAGGCCGAAAGCAGTAAGGACAAAGCCGCAGGAAGAAAGCATCAAGCCACAGTCCGAAAGCGGAAAGCCGCAAGCAGAAAGCATCAAGTCACAAGCCGAATGACGCAAGCAATATTGGTGGTATAGTGCCTCATTATGACGCCAGATGGCACTGCTGTCAATGTTAGGGATCCTCCGACGAATAAATAATAGTACGAGATGTGATTGGCTGTTTGAGGCACACCTCCAATGCCGGTGTTGATGTAAGATTTCACCCACAAATTATCACAGTATAGGTTAGAAGACACCAAATAGTTTTACTATATACTGTAACCGAATCCCATCCAATAAGGCCAGTCTGTCCTACTTTCACTATTCGTATGGATGTTGTGGGACCTACTTGTACATGACCTGCAGCCGGTATGTACTGGTTCTGCATGAATTAAACAATAGGTTTACTTACTCCTAAGAAAGAAAAATCCAACCTCGTCATGTCCCCCAATATTGTTTACATTTTGTTTTGGCCACGGAAACTATGTTTACATCACATGACCAACATGTTCCTCAAGTGAACCTGGGTAGTAATGGATCAAGATTTGCAAGCAAACTGTGTCAGTGACCTCAAAACACCGCACGATTTTGTTCATACCGGACTACTTTTACCCTCTTGACGATTTCGCATCATTTGTTTATTATCTAACCTATATTAACTAAATTGCATATGTATGTATGGTGTTTGCCTTACTAATGTGTTTTATACATACAGTATCCTCATAATTAAATTACATATGTACGTAATTGAAAACAATCACATTTTATAGTAAGTTACACATATGGTAACTTACACAGGTTGCCTGTCAAACTGGCCTGTTACCGATGCAAACCAATAACCGTCCGGGATCAAACTAAGGTGGGTCACCACCATTGATTTTCGCTAAAAAAAAAACCCGTTACCACACATTTTGCTATTCTCTGCTACTTTCATTTTGCTTATGGATGTTGTGGGACCTAATTTCCAATAACCTGCACACATTCTGCTCTGGATCTTGACTAATTAAAATATAGATTTAAGTATTGTTGAAGCTGGGGTCCCGTCTAGTAGGTACAATCTTTTCTTTATGGAACTTAAAATAATAAGTGCATAATTGCAACTAGTCCACCACTTTTAAAAATTACGAGTGCCAGCTACACAGATATAATTATTTAGTAATCTTTAATGTACTTATAGAGACTCGTGGTGGTATCAAGCTAGTTCCATATGCAAATGATGCAGTTTTTTAAATTATTTATATCAACTAAATGCTGAATAACTATTTTTATCGACATATAATAACGTATGATATTGCACATCAAAAAATAAATAAATGGAATAAATAGTTGCTTCCGTTATCATTTTAAGGAAACCCTGATATCAAACTGGCATTTCGCGTTTGATATACAAAATATAATAATGTCAATTAGTACGTCTGGTAATGGTAAATCAATATTCATTTTGCCAGAAAAATGTCAGATTGAAAGAATAAAGAAAAACATGTCTACCTATATTATAACCTGGCATGTAGCACACTAGGTTTAAGGTTAGAGAAATTGAATATGCAATCGTAGTCCAGCATAAACAATAGTCCGGGTTTTTTAAGATCACAGACACAGTTTGCTTGCAAACCTTGATCCATTACTACCCAGTTGTTGGGGTGTTTTTAACACCAGTTTTCAGCATATTTGAAGCATTTAAAAGAAAACACTGAGCCTGTTGGTCACATCATGTAAACAGAGTTTCCGTGGCCGAATAATGTAAACAATATTGGGGGACATGACGAGGTTAGTCCCACAACATCCATACGAATAGTGAAAGTAGGAAAGACTGGCTGGGATTCGGTTAAATTATACAGTAAAACTATTTGGTGTCTTTTAACCTAAACATGGCGCAACAGAAAAGGCGGCATCAACCTACATCAACACCGTTAGGGACATGGAACCAATTTAGAGAGCAACGCATTGTAGGACGGGTACCAGCATATTAAATCATTTTAGGAGAACTATTTTAAGTTTTAGCAGCGCACCTGGCGTCATAATGGTTGTTCCCAAATTAATGTTGCAATTGTTGTTGTCAAGGGGCGTGGCTTAGGAGGTAACACACCGCATGGCAAAACAGCGATGCAATAATCAATAATGGAACTCGGGATGTCACTAAGACTGAAGCATCAAGCTACTTAGAATGTGATCAACACAAACGCATTGAAACAGTGCGAATGAATAAAGCATCAAGCCAAATGCACATGCAATTTAGACTACAACGAAGAAGATTTCAAATGTCATAACCACGAATGACGAATACAATAGCATGAAAGTAAGTTGTAATGGCACCAGTCAGCAAGCATCAAGCCACATATAATTGTAATAAGACAGATATAACTTAGAATGTCATCAGCAAGCAAGCATCAAGCCTAATATAATTATGGCGGATATTACCTTCCATACGTACGTACGTGAGTTCCGGTTAAAGTGTTTGGTTAAAGTTTTTCGGTATACTGTCAAAGCCTCAACGGGCGCGACATACGGGCCGCGACAATCTAGTTTGGTGATGGTAACCCAATTATAATTCCAGCACAAAAATATTTACACAATTCTCTATTCTCTATGTCCAAAATTTATATCCCAGTAAACTCCCATGCCGAACTACTTTCCGTAACCGTCAGGCGCAGTTAGAATAATTCTTAAGAAAACGGAAAATAAACACATTTTCTTGATGAATTTATTTAAAATGCTGGAATTATACGGAATGAATGGCATTTTTGTTGAATTTATCGGGGATATAAACTTGGAAAAGTCGCGGGAATACTGGACGAGGCCTTCCGGCCTTCGTCCAGTATTCCCGCGACTTTTCCAAGTTTATACCCCGATAAATTCCACAACGATCCGTGTTTACATTGTCGATAAAGGTCTTTTCACAAAACCTGCCCAAAGTTTACGGCCATATAAACAATGCAAAAACAATATGTTTTTCGATAATATTAAATGTTATCAAAATGTAATAATGAGCCTTCTTTTTATTTCGTGAAATTTGTATATTTATTTTATGGGCTGGGAATTTAACATGGGGGGAAAAGGAGGTAGAGGAGCTGTGGGAGGAGTAAAAAAACGAAAAGTTTTGTAAATTGACTCCAAAACCTGGCTATAGAGCTTGGAAATGATCTACCTAAGACAACAAACGTTAACTTTTGAAAATCGGTCCACTGTTTCTGAAAAATGTCCCCGTATTAAATCCCCTTATAATTATTCACTATGTGAAGATGTCTATGGGGATTTAGCAGGGGGAACTTGTTTTTTCGTAATCAAATATAAAATATTGGATCAAATTTCACAAAATAAGAAGGCTCATTCTTAAATTTTGATAATATGTAACATTACCGAACACAAATATTGCTTTCGCATTGTTTACATCGCCGTAATATGTGGGCAGCTTTCGTGAAACAGACAGTATAACTGATTTTATCCCGTCAACACAGTGCGTATATATGTGCCGTGAAACACGGTGCCGTGAAACATTTTTGATATCCAGTCAATACAATTTTTGCATTTAACAGCCATTTCTAGGTGTTGACGGGATAAATAGAATAGTAGGTTAGTGCCGTGAATGGGAAAAAATATCTGGCGCGGCACGGAAACGGGATGTGCTCGGCAGAGCCTCGCCCATCCCGTTTCCTTAGCCTTGCCAGATATTTTTCCCATTCACGGCACAAACCTACTATTCTCTATATCCTGTTTCGTAAAATAAGTCTCACTTTTTCATTATGGGTGATGTCAGTGCACATTGCGTTGGTCATTCGCATTGAAATTATATAGATAAACATGCAATACACGTATAGTTTATTTATAAATGCACTGAATATAGATATTGTCACATGTTATCACAGTATACAAGTTCATGCCAGGGACAGCATAACTAGTTTTGGACTGTGCAACTTAGATGCATAACATAGCCATCATCACGAATTCCATGACGTCGCATATATCAGTGCACATGTTAGACATCATATGCCACTTTGTGCCTAAGACGGTGCGCGAATTTTCAGAAACTGTAACACATTTCGCTCTGAACATGTCATCAATGTTAATGTCATTTATGGAAACAATCGGAAATTGTAAACATTTTTCATGACATATTGTCTTCGTTGCAAAATCGCACGGCTCGTCTCATGTATGTGTTGTTCAAACTGCATTGAATAATTTATCTTTGCTGTTTATATCTCGCCGACGCTAAATATACCGTATGCTATATGGTGTCATACCCGCGGATACATCTTTATTCCGTCAACACAGTGCGTATGTGCCGTGAAACACGGTGCTGTGAATCATTTTGGATATCCTGTCAATACGACATAATCACTGCGTATGAATATGTGCGGTTGTCATACTAGTCGATTCTCCGATTTGGAGATGCGGCTGGAGTTATTTGATTTTGCATTTTAAAGCTATTTCAATTGTTGACAACATAAATAGAATAGTAGGTTAGTGCCGTGAATTGGAAAACTATCTGGCTCGGTACGGAAACGGGATGTGCTTGGCAGAGCCTCGAGCATCCCGTTTCCTAAGCCTTGCCAGATATGTTTCCCATTCACGGCACTAACCTACTATTCTCTGTGTATTGTATTCTCATGTTGTGTATTATACTATGGCGTGGAATACAGTGAAACCTTTGTAAACCGGAACCACAGGGGGCCCTAGCTACATATAGTTCACTGTAGCCGAGTGATATAAGCGGCCCATGATACATTTGCGTGTTTGCAGTCTCACCATCATGTCACGAGTTAACGTACAATGAACAACATCAAAATACAAGACATTTATGTCTGCGGTTATCATTACAATAGCATTGACACGTGGCCGAAACGTACAACACCTTGCTACTTGCATAACCACATTTGAATGGCCATTCGGACTAAAGTACCATTAATTCGCAAGGCGTAACCACGGCTGTCCGATGTTACGGCACGTCTGAACAAATGCACCATTATATACACCATCTCCGAGGTCAGCAAATGTAATTGACACCAGTCGTTTCTCTGACCTGATAACGCACGGCGGATGAAAAATAGTTCTAGGTTGTCTAACAGAAGTATAAATTAAATTATTTCGACATCAGCTCTTCAAATATAATCTCTTCTGTTAATATTAATCTCTAAATGGCTAACTAAACCCAGTTTCACTTTATGGCTCCCTAATCGGTGCCGTTAACATAATTTTTAGGATCCCAAAATGTCCGATTTATGCCGACATAATTTGTCCCCTATAGTGTTATAGCCCATTTACTCGCTGGGCGTCAACTACGCACAAACGTAACACTTTATGCTACGCGAATTGTTTGTTCAGATAATGGTCTCTGAGAGGTTCAACATTTAGACAAGGGTTCTAGCAAGTGTATGCATATTAAACCGATTGCTTCGTTGATCACTACGATAGAACAGACAAACATATCCTACGTATCCGCCAGAACGTCTAGACTGTGATCGCAAATGCATTTTATATGAAAACGACCATGTCTTGCCATAATATGGCATGGAGTACAGTGGAACCTCTCTAAACCGGACACCCTGGCAAATCCAGGGTGTCCGGTTTAGAGAGGTTCCTGTACACGCGAATATGCATTTGCATAGTTACCTGAAGAAAACAACGAGTGCAATACTGTTATTTTTAAAGCTGTACACAAATATATTACATGTACTACGAACATATTTGAGTAACACCATTGGTGGATGCCTGGGGCCCGTTTCACTAAACTTCTTAAGACTAAAATGTTCGTGAGTCCAACTTTATGATCGTCTGGTGATTTCAAATGATGTATTTACATTTATTGAGCATAGGCTGCATATGAACATTTTAGTGTTACGAAGTTTAGTGAAACGGCCCCCAGGGACGCAAGCTCTATCAGATTTTCCAACATCTTCCTCTACCAGTTGATAGTAATGAACACTGACGTCAACTGCATTACACATCTGTCGATGAATTAGGTTCTATACTGTATGTGCATTGTGACCCTGTCGATGAATTAGGTTCTATACTGTATTTACATTGTGACATTGTCGATGAATTAGGTTCTATACTGTATGTACATTGTGACATTGTCGATTAATTAGGTTCTATACTGTATGTGCATTGTGACCCTGTCGATGAATTAGGTTCTATACTGTATGTACATTGTGACCCTGTCGATGAATTAGGTTCTACACTGTATGTACATTGTGACATTGTCGATGAATTAGGTTCTATACTGTATGTACATTGTGACATTGTCGATGAATTAGGTTCTATACTGTATGTACATTGTGACACTGTCGATGAATTAGGTTCTATACTGTATGTGCATTGTGACATTGTCGATGAATTAGGTTCTATACTGTATGTACATTGTGACACTGTCGATGAATTAGGTTCTATACTGTATGTACATTGTGACCCTGTCGATGAATTAGGTTCTATACTGTATGTACATTGTGTCATTGTCGATGAATTAGGTTCTATACTGTATGTACATTGTGACACTGTCGATGAATTAGTTTCTATACTTTATGTACATTGTGACCCTGTCGATGAATTATGTTCTGTACTGTATGTACATTGTGACATTGTCGATGAATTAGGTTCTATACTGTATGTACATTGTGACACTGTCGATGAATTAGGTTCTATACTGTATGTACATTGTGACATTGTCGATGAATTAGGTTCTATACTTTATGTACATTGTGACACTGTCGATGAATTAGGTTCTATACTGTATGTACATTGTGACATTGTCGATGAATTAGGTTCTATACTTTATGTACATTGTGACACTGTCGATGAATTAGGTTCTATACTGTATGTACATTGTGACACTGTCGATGAATTAGGTTCTATACTGTATGTACATTGTGACATTGTCGATGAATTAGGTTATATACTGTATGTACATTGTGACATTGTCGATGAATTAGGTTCTATACTGTATGTACATTGTGACACTGTCGATGAATTAGGTTCTATACTGTATGTACATTGTGACCCTGTCGATGAATTAGGTTCTATACTGTATGTACATTGTGACATTGTCGATTAATTAGGTTCTATACTGTATGTACATTGTGACACTGTCGATGAATTAGGTTATATACTGTATGTACATTGTGACACTGTCGATGAATTAGGTTCTATACTGTATGTACATTGTGACATTGTCGATGAATTAGGTTCTATACTGTATGTACATTGTGACACTGTCGATGAATTAGGTTCTATACTGTATGTACATTGTGACCCTGTCGATGAATTAGGTTCTATACTGTATGTACATTGTGACATTGTCGATTAATTAGGTTCTATACTGTATGTACATTGTGACACTGTCGATGAATTAGGTTATATACTGTTACTGTATGTACATTGTGACATTGTCGATGAATTAGGTTCTATACTTTATGTACATTGTGACACTGTCGATGAATTAGGTTCTATACTGTATGTACATTGTGACACTGTCGATGAATTAGGTTCTATACTGTATGTACATTGTGACACCTGACTATTTCATTCTTTCTCCCAATCTCCTCTCTCACCATCCACATTTTCTCTCTTTTTCTATCCGATACTTTTTGTTCTTCTCGTACATTCTGCTAACATATATACACATGTTTAGTATTTGTCTGTACCCATGTGCCTACTATACCTGTATACTTATCGTCATTGCTGATACCTTGCTGTATTGTTGAAGTACTCGGGTAAGGGCTGTAACTAATGTTGTGAGAACTTGTAGCCCAATGCCAGTGTACTTATAGAGAATAGTAGGTTAGTGCCGTGAATGGGAAAACAATATCTGGCAAGGCTCAGGAAACGGGATGGGCGAGGCTCTGCCGAGCACATCCCGTTTCCGTGCCGCGCCAGATATTTTCCACATTCACGGCACTAACCTACTATTCTGTTTATCCCGTCAACACTCAAAAATGGCTTTAAAATGCAAAAAATATCCCCAGCCACCGCACATATTCATACGCAGTGATTAGGTCGTATTGACAGGATATCAAAAATGTTTCACGGCACATACGCACTGTGTTGACGGGATGAATATGCAATAAACTATGTTTAATCTAGAGGTGCCCCTGTAAACCATGATGTACATTAATGGACCAACACTAAGAGCTAACATACAGTGAAATACATCAATACGAGTTATTAAACACATTATATATTTTCTACGGAAACAGCCAATGTGTTTGTCTTTGCAAAGATCGTGGCATATGATGGTTGTGGAATTATAATGGTTACTGGTTCATATAGCTTGAGTTGTATGCCAAATACACGTTCCTTCATAAGGCTATACTATTTTGTTACTAGTGCAATGTTAACTGAGCGCATATATCACACTGGATTTCAAATGTTCAGAAATATTAATTGTATATTCATAATCGTACATAACTACAGACAAGTATATTATTCTTGTTTTGATTTAAATGATAGTACCATTCATTTACAAGCACAAATCGTACACCAAATTGCTCGGAATGAATACAGCTTCCGTTCAAGTTCGTTTTTATCACGAGCTGCTGTACATTGATTAAATATGTGTTACAATTCCCAAACGTTTAACCCTTCATGGCAACTTTCTCCCTACATAAGTGGAACACAATTTCCCAAAGCAGTATGTTTATGTATAAAGTGCGTGATGAAACATATTTATATATTCTGAAGAACCGTCATGTTTGGGTGTGAGCGACTTTAACACATACACTACTGAACCATTTTGTCGGAATAGTGCTACAATACGCATTATGTGTACTAGCCATTTCCTCCCCTGGGAATCTCTCGATGCAGCGATGCTGTCAAGGTATTCTTACCAGCCAATTAGTGGGTTTGTTTATTGTGCTCATGCAATGCAGACCTGGTGTCAAAGACACGCCTAACAATGCCAGGAAACTGCAGAATAATAAATAAGACATGAACTCGGAATAGGGACTCTCGGGAGATAAATACACGTACCACTTATAAGCCATGCCGATCTATATAGTAATTTGACAACTCCGGGGGCAGTGTGTCGGGTGAATAAGTTATACGTACATAACCCGAATTGTCTGGCGGCTGCGCAGGGCATGTAGCCCTGCGCAACCGCCAGACAATTCGGGTTACCGAGGTGGGTAAGAATACATCTGAATAGAGTGTATTGAAACGCCGTATGTTTTGGTTCTACGCTGTCCTTATTGTTCAGGGAAATTGTCATAAACGAACAGGTGCAATGCAATGCATGTATTTGCGGTAATCGTGGTATACTATTGCCAGGAATATCATGACTTTTCATTGCCATTCTACAGTATACCATTACTAGCTTGAATAAATAACACATTGTGTAAATGCATGAATACATACACTGGTATAAACCTAAAGAAGACAGGTTTTATGGGATCATGCCCAAATTGTTTTGACGTCCGCGCCATTATTGTGGGTAATTTATTTACGTTGCGGTTCCCTCCGAATGTAGTTTGCTTAATTTATATCTTTAGGTCATGACATCTCGAGTAGGGTATGTATAAGCAGTCCGATCTGATAAAACCACAATTACAGCAAGGCTGCCGGTTGCATAGAATTACTTTGAATATTTGCCTATAGTTCCATTACGATGAAAATGTGAGATATGCAAACCAAAAAATTGTGGCTACAATTTTAAGGTTTGCATTTCTCACATAATAGACAAAACATTGTGATATCGTTTCAGCCTATAGTTTCAAATTCGTAGACTGGTCTAGGATTACAGTTGTTCGAAAAGCATTGAGCCAGTTTTATTCATAATTCTGATTGCATATCGACAGTTAGTTGTATGTTCACGCCCATGTAAACAACTTAATATATTTCGCAACTTTCATTCAGTTGACTTTGTTTCATGTATTTCAAAGTATTGAAAACACAATTTATACAGTGCATAATGTATAGACTGTGGAGAATAAACGGTAGCTGACATCGAGCATAGTTGTGGATATTGTCCTGGTTCGGTTTGCGAAATATATCTTAACAAACCAACATTTAAATTTTTATAGTGCTACAGTCGTTGCCACATGTCTTCAAACTACTGGCTACAAACTACAAACTTATTTGTTATCATGCACACTATAGAGCATTATATTAAAAGGTGACTAACGAAACACTGAAAACAAATCTGACATAATACTATCATGGTATATTATACATTACTTTTGTTTTAATATGATATTTATTAAACTGATTTACTAATGACATAAGAAACGAGGCTATGCAGAGTTTCCTAAGTCAACGAGTCACAGCTGTGACTCGTTGACTTAGGAAACTCTGCATAACCTCGTTTTTTATGTCATTAGTAAATCAGTTTAATAAATATCATATTGAATCATTACTCATGTACGATATTGTATATGAAAACCTACGAATAAGCATCGTGCATGCATAGCGCATTGCGCATCAGTGTCTAACTACCGTTACGTGTATTACATTATAATCATGTTACGATAACGACCTGTGACTTTTCTGGCTAAATAAATCACAACAAGCTGCCTTCTCAGTCAAACTGACATGACAAATGACGGCTGCGAGTGCAGCCCTCGCTGTATACACAATTTAAGTACCTACCAAAAACAAACCACAGTTATTACCTGTATTAATTAACCATAGTCAATGAAAATATACAGAGACAATTTATGTAGTTATGACTTCAATACAAAGCATTGGGCGGTAATCATAGTCCTGATATAGTGGAAACATGTTCAAACCCCAATACAATTATTCAATTCAATTCAGTTCAATTCAATTCGTTTATTGGCATTAAACAGCAAAAAGCACATTTGTAGCCATATAACAAACATGTATGATGGTTTCATGGAAATGTGTTCTCACTAGACATATTAACCAAGAGATATGATCAGGCTAAATCATTTCACAATCAGTTTGTTGCTAGTCCACTGCATTCTAAACTCTTTCTGTCCTCATTAAATTTCATACAATTATTCAAACGGTCGGCACCTTGCTAATGATACCAAGCTGACTGAAATAAATGTCGCAAGTTATATGAGGCAGACCTGTATAATGTAAGACAAATCCATTATGCTGTATACTTACATTAACATGTAAATAATATATTTTCGACAGACGTCTAGTCAACCGAGTTCCAAAACAAAATTTATGTTAGTTTAATCACAGGAACAGGGCTAAATCAATGCAAATGTTACACGATACTATTTCTGTAATATCCAGTGAATCCTCGCTAAACCGGATACCCTGGGAGATTCCCAGGGTGTCCGCTTTAGCGAGGTTTCACTGTAAATCAGGCATTTGATTATCCAGAGTAATAGCTGTGTGCTATGTGATCACGAACAGGCATGACACCTGAGATAAATTACTCGTCAACATTTAGATCACATGTGTTTTTTTTGGTGTCCGGTTTAGAGCGGTTCCACTGTTAATTCGACTGAAGTCTAATCAACGCAGTTCCAAAGTTTCAGTTTATTTGGATTGAACCAAACTAAAATGTTCAGTGACACTGTTTTGTAATATAGGTGGATGCCACCTATATTACAAACCAGTATCGCGTAACATTTACCAGTATACTAAATCAGAGAAATATAGTTTGCATCATACATGGATGTCTGACTGCAAATCTTTGGCTCTTTTGTTACCTGGCAGTTGAATTGGGTTATTGCTCATTATACAAGTAGTAAGATTATAACTGATCCTACTGCTTTTGTAAGGGGGCCAAGTGATTCTGGTGTGGCGAGGACCTGGCATCAGATCAGGGTTATTCTGATTTCAGGGCTGAATATATATTTTTTTTATTGTAAATATTCTGTTCTGATTTTGGGTGTGGCCCCCCCCCCCCCCCTTTGTACATGTACTTGAACATGTACATGTATTGGTACATGTAATATATGGGATTTAGTACTAAACACATTGACCCGGCCTTAAATGATCTTAGCTGTTGATAGGCCGTTAAACCCCAACAAACAAACAAACAAACAAACAAACAAACAAACAAACAAACAAACAAACAAACAAACAAACATAGTGACCGCAAACAGGCACCATTGTTTACGTTTGATTCATTACAGAGTTATTTACAAAGTATTGTAACGCGGGAAAGGGCGACAATCAATTTCCGGTTTGTGTTTCCATGGCTATCCGTTAGCTTATTTACAAATATTCACATTGATCAACGAGTATATACATCATTACACGATCTATTCGATTTATCGAAGAATTCACCTCAAAATAAAGAATTAAGCGAGTACCAGTAATGACAATATTGCTTGCAATACCCACAACACATAATTCATTGAATAAATTATGTCAATGACATGAACATGACCTAGATTTGTCATTGTCTTTGTTCATCTAACTAATTACCCATTGTAATCGAACTAACAGATATATGTTCATTCACAATGTTGGTACTTTTGGCAGTCGATTTGTTTACTTATTCTAAGGAGAATTGTGTAGTAAACCGGTTTATGAAGAGCTATGCAGACTGATTCGGACAAACGGCGAACGCATTGTGAGACCGTTACGTCGCTGGCATCATTCTTATGTCAATTGTATTCGCATTGGGCTTTGACTCATTGCTTATATAATCATTAATACATTGGTTGTTAAATGACTATGCGTTCATGTTACAATGGTACACATTGGATTGTCCTTGACTACACTATTGATTCATAAACATGATTGATGTACTCATAGGTCGAGCTGCTTTGATTGCGACGGTTGCATAACTTACCATATTGTGCTCAAATTGCGCGCATTCAACACAATATCAACGTTGTCCCGGTGGTTCAGTAACACATACCAAATGTAGCTGTCAACGTCCGCATATATTTTACACTTACGTCCATAATGTAGGTCATTTAAAGCATATTAGCGAATGATTTATCGCCTTTCCATTGTAAGCATCCACCATTTTGTAGATTCCGGAAGTACAAGAGACAATTATGGGTGATGTTTGTGTGCATATGCTTATATTCGATGCGGTGCCATGTGTGTCAGCAATGGACGTTAGATTTGCCTCTTTCAAAGGATAAACTACAGTAGATACCCTCTAAACCGAACACAGAGACAATTTGATGAGCTTAATTTATATATGTTTCATTGCCATTTACCTCCGATAATAATGTCTGTTCATGATCGCTAAGCAGCCACGCATGTCCGGAAGTAGTCATCCGTCTGTTTTACTGTGGAACCTCTCTGAACCGGACACCCTGGGGACCAGGGTGTCCGGTTTAGCGGGGTTCCACTGTATATGCACCAGTCATCACTAAATGGCTGTTGATGTGATATGCATTTGCAATTGCAAAATGATGACAATACAGTGGGGTCAGCGTGTAAGTGCACACACGAACGAACACGACAGGTTGGAACCAACATGTCGTGTTCGTTCGTGTGTGCACTTACACGCTGACCCCACTGTATGCTTGTGAGAGTATCAATACTTCTAAGTGATACGCGTTGTAATGCAGCTTTCCTGATTTTATATTCAGCATATATACACTATATAGAGGATGTTACATAACTGTGTATTGTATAATATTTTATGCTATTTATTAAATGGATTTATTGATGTTACAGGAAACGATACTAAGCCGAACTCGTTTAATAAATATCATATAGATATGATATTTATTAAATGGGTTTACTGATTTCATATTATCTAATTTGTTATAAAATAAGCCAGTTGTTTTATAAATAAAGTATGTTATTGTTTACTTTATTTACAGCATACATGTACTACATAGAGTATCGTACATGATTTGTTATGTAATATCGATGGTCTAGTAACATAGGGTTATGTTACTAGACCATCGATATGATATTTATTAAGCAGGTTATTAACTTATCCAATGTCTTAAGAAATCAAAGAAGGTGTATTTTGTAGCCGTCTCCTTCACACATATATTACTCTCGTTATTATCATTTTAATGCACTATTGTAATACATTGTTAGCAGTAGGTAATACAGTTTAATGTAATCATATAATTAAAGCGCACACAATATCAAACAATGACATGTAGTTATAACGTTGTGGTGCCCCTGCTATTATACGTATATTATGATTCCTACAAACATGTGCTCTTTTGTGGTCGATAGGCAACGCCCTCGTTTTTGCCGACGTTTATTGTATGTTACTCCGCGCGACTGTGTCTTATGCATTGCAATTGCATTTTAACTTTTGAGATCTGATACGATTTGAGGTCTCGGTGTTAGAGTCAATATTGAAAGATCAAGCGTGTTCTTTGTTTTCAATTAGATATCAACAAATCTGTTCGCGAATTACACAGTTTTATGTTCTCAGTTCACATATTTAGAGAATGCGGTACATATAATGTGCGATGTTATGCAGAAAACATTGCCTCAAATGCATGCGTTCTACATTTGTTCGAAGAAACTTCGCAGCAAATAGCAAACTTTGAATTAAAAATGTTTTTAAATACGTGATGCCCGTATAAGTATCGATGCATTTCTGAAATCCATACAGGGTATATGGCTGAGTAACATAAAAATACACCAAACGAACTGCAAGTAATACCATAGCCAATGAGATCAACATGTGTTATTGCCACCGTAATTTGACGACTTTGATCTAATATAAGGTTCGAGAATTTCCAGCCGTGGGTAAACCTTTGCCGTGGCACGAGGGAACTGTTTAGATTGCAAGGCCGTAGGCCGCGGGTTCAAACAGTTCCAGAGGGGCACGGCAAAAGTTTACCCAGGACTGGGCATGGTCGAACGTTGGTGTTACATTTCTGTCGGAAATATCGTATAATTTTAGCATATATGCAGTACTTTCTGTACTTTCATAATGTGCTCCGTTCAAACAGCTGATTTACACATACATATTCCGGGGCCGCAGTACACGTCGAGTGATGCAACGGCATCAATTTGAAAAGTTCAGTGCGACAATTGTGAACTGGTCTGGTGACGTCATGAGACACATGCATTACGTATGTGTTGGCTTGACCCCGTCTACAGCCATGGTCAAACAGCACGAGCGGTACATTTGAACACGGCTGTGAGCGGTGTCAAACAACGACAGTCATGTAACAATTTATTTATATGTAGAAAAATCATCGAACATTTGTACAGCTCAAAACAAATACTCGGCTTATGGCACGAACTAAAATAGTTCATAGCCATACTGGTCGTTCACGTCAATCCATTCCATACGGCTTGAGCTTCCCACCAGACACATTAGATGTAAATTGTAATGTATAGACATTTCGTGGTAATGTCATTTAGTAATGATGTCATGTTTATTGAACTAGATAACGTTTTGAAGCATTCAACGACTTCAAAGAATATGTTTATTGCTTACACACGCTCTTACCGGAGTATGATCAAACGGTTTTAGTGTCCGATGCGCACGACTCTAATATCCCAATACATAACAAGCCACAATGTTTACTTTAACAGAACACAATTTGAACTGAAGCTCTTCAGATCTTAAGAAAGACATGGCCATCTTCAAAATATAGAATAAAAATCAAATACATCATCGGTGGACTATAATTGTAATTGTCTACATTTCCAATTGTATTCGCTGTCAGCGGGGATTGCAGCGAAACTTCACAGGAAAATACAATTCGGGGATGAGAAATATCTTTCCGCGGAATCCGAATGAAGCACGGGTTCATCTTCCAATCTCAGACAAAAGCAGGACTTTTAATTGACAGAAAAATTAATGGAGTTTGAGACAGAAAATATACATCAGCTTTCCCGAAACCGAATTGCTCCCCGAAGTCAATATAATTCACGCCAAGAACAAACTAGAGTGTCTTCGTAAAGGAAACGCATTACTCAAACTACGCTGGTGTAAGGAATACCCCCTGAATATTCATGGTCTCCAAACCGTGGTCTTATAACCGCTGTGTTAGAGAGCCTGCCTTTATTTTCTTTGTTTGATAAACTTCAAGGTGCATGATCACTTGGGTACAACAACAACAACGTCGCCCACCCAAAGTAAGTATTATTTGATAGTTTCATTAATATGCAACTGATTTTGATGACATATGGCACAGCAAACGCGTCTTCATGAGCTGCATTTGGTGGTCCAGAGAGTTCGGCACAGACTTGTGTCGTTTTCGCGAAGAATCGATTTCCGTGTCGGTAGACACGGAAATAGATTCTTCGCAAACGACATAAGTTTGGGAGAAAATACAATGACCACCAAATGCAGCTTAACAAGACGCGTTTGATGCGCCATTTTTCATCAACATCCGTTACGTAATAAGGACACTTACTTTGAATCAGATGGATTCAGGAAGTTTCAGTACCTGTTGTTGTTGTTATTACCACGTGATCATACACATTGAACTTGTACTTTTGAAGTCTAAAATGAACCTTTGACTACGTTGTAATATTGCCAGTAAATGACATTGACAGCAATTTCAGGTCCCGCTTGCGGACAGCGCAGTATATTCGGGACGTTGACGTACGTGCGTCCGTGTTTGCGTTAATGTGTTTAACTACATGTGCACTATATCACGGAAATCGCTTCACCGATTAACTTTAACCGTCACATGGTGGTTTATCAGAATCCACATTGTCATTATCCGTGCGGTCCATGTGCCCAATGTCATGTTGTTTTTTTTTAATTTAGGTTAACGTTTTTCAGAGCATTATATCTCTGAAACCGCCAATTTACTCGAAACTTCACATGTGTGTTTATCATCATCCATATATTCACTCTATGCCTAATCTGTCAGGCCCCTGTGCCCAATATCAAGGCCAAAATACTTAAGGAAGTAAATTTAAGGAAATTTAACTTAAAGTTGTTTTTGATTAGGTTAAAGTTTTGAAGAACGCTACATCTATGAAACCGCTAAGCCAATTCACTCGAAACTTCACAAGTGTGTTTATCATCATCCATACTTTCATTATATGCCCAACCCGTGCGGCCACTGTGCCCAATGTCAAGTTCAAATTACCATGAAATTTACATTACTGTTCTTATAATGTTTGTTAAATAATCGATAGTATGTGTACTGGTTAAAGCCTCTTTGCTTTAAAAGTTTTTTAGTACTATCAAATGCCTCGGCGGGAACGTCATGTTTAGAAAATATCACAGTTTCAGTAAATATATTTCATGAACTAGATGGCAGCGGCCCGCATGTCGCGGGCCGCTGCCATCTAATTCATGAAATATATTTACTGAAACTGTGATATTTTCTAAACATGACGTCGAGAGGTGACGGAAATTAATTTTCCCAGTAAATGTGGATTTATATTCTATCGCCAAATGCACGGCACAATAATGACTCATACCCGGGTTGGAGCTCTCAAACCCCAGTTCGAGATGTCGGTGTGCACAATAATTCATCGGAACAGGGTGTTCATGTCTCAAACCAGGGTTTGAGGTCAAGGTTTGATGAGTTGTATGCATTCAATCGAGGCAGAAACGCTGGTTTGAGGTAAAAGTATCAATTGAGATCGCGATTAGTGGTTATTATTCAAACCCGAGTTTGTGGCCGGTTTCAATTAGTATACTTACCTGAAATCCTGAGACCTCAGGGTATTATTGTGTATTTTGGCTTATCATACATTGCTTGTTACATTCTGAACGCACTGTGATATACACATGTTACGGTCATGCGTATATTATAGGTCGTTTTGGAATACCAAATATATGCACGATTCAAGCGTTTTGTTTGAATAAGCGTAATATATAATTATAATGAAAGCATTACCCAATGATGTTTCAATACGTTTCCTTCCATTTGCACTATTTTTACTCGGAAATGCAGCATCCGGATATATACAGTATCATCGCTATACATAGTGATCCCCATTTAGAGTGTTATGAAATTTCATGCGGTAAAGTAGCAACATGTCAAATCATGTAGATTTTACTTTAATTCTCCATGCATGTGTTGCGTATAGTAATCCTTTCAACACTGCAGACAACTAGTACAGTGTAGATCCAGACGAGACAGATCGAAATGATCTCATGTCTCATGTCCTGGGGCCCGTTTCACTAAACTTCGCACGACTAAAATGTTCGTAAGTGCAAAATGATGATAGTCCGCAAATATCACATTAACACTGTTTCTTGTAAACAATTATTGGATTTACATTTATTGAGCATAGGCTGTATATGCAGCCTATGCTCAATAAATGGTAATCCATCAATTGAAATTTACAGACGATCCTAAATTTGCACTTACGAACATTTTAGTCGTACGAAGTTTAGTGAAACGGGCCCCTGGTGTCTTATTTGGATCTGCACTATTTGTGAATGTGCTCATGTTTTGTACAAAATTGACGCTTTTCTAGTAATTGGAATATTTGGAAAATGTACCAGGAAGAGTTCATTCATGTCAGTTCGGTAGAGGTGAATTGGTTAAGCATAAACTTGGTTAAAACGTGTACGAATATGATGCCATTTCCAAGCTCTTTTACCCTTTGAACCCGAAAGCCCGCTATATTTGTTTATGCAAACAGTGCAGATCCAGATCAGCCGGATCGGCCCGGATTGGTTGCAAAATTAACATATCGCAGCCCATTCAGGGGCCCGTTTCACTAAACTTCGTACGGCTAAAATGTTCGTAAGTGCAAATTTAGGATCTTCTGGAAATTTCAATTGATGGATTTACATTTATTGAGCATAGGCTGCATATGCAGCCTATGCTCAATAAATGTAAATCCAATAATTGTTTACACGAAAACATTGTTAATGCGACATTTACAGACTATCATAAGTTTGCACTTACGAACATTTTAGTCGTAAGAAGTTTAGTGAAACGGCCCCCATGCAGTTACTTAGGGGTGAAAGGGTTAAGTGAACAATAATGACGTTTACAAGTATAAGAGTTCAAGTATGTGGAACTATAACACAGTTGCTGTTTCCAGTAGTTTTAACACATAAACAATTTATTTTTATTTTCTGAGAGCACAAATATTAATTTCATCCAACCCTTCGGAATTAAACACGTTTATTGAGTGTCGTTTATCTTAATCTGAGTTTCCGCGGATCTCGAAACTGTGGTCGGAAAACAATACCATCAACGACAAAGTTGGCAGGGCCATTTGTTAGAGTTAGTGAAAATGTTTAGGAATAAATCGATTCGCTCGAAAAACAGGACATTTCAAGGTTTCGCGTCACACGCATCACACGGATATGGGTGTATATATTCTGGCTGGCCGAATTTGACCAATGGAGCATGTTCATCCATACGGAGCCCCACGAAATAAACAATTAGTTCCCACTAAATAACAATTCGTTTCCTCAATTTAACAATTCATTCCCACGAATTAACAATTCGTTCTCACGAATTAACAATTAGTTCTCTAAATTTAACAATTCTTTCCGACGAAACAATTAGTTCAGACGAAATAACAATTCGTTCCCACGGGAACGAATTGTTAATTCGTGGGAACAAATTGTTATATTGTGGAAATTAATTGTTAATTCGAGGGAAAAATTGTTAAATTGAGGGAACGAATTGTCATTTCGTGGGAACGAATTAATAAAAAAAGTTCCATGTCCTCCGTATATATATTTAAAAAATGTGGACGTTTACATAAGTATTGTTTTTTTATGGTTTAAATGCACTGTGCGGGTAGCAATTAACTTTTAGTTTCTTGTATTTTGTATTTTAGTTTCTGGTAGTTTAGTTTTAAGTTTAGTGTAGGTTGTTTCTTTTTGTTCCACTCCATAGTTAGTTGTGTCCGTTATGCGCAACTGAAATGCAGAGTTGCGTGAATGATTGTTCCAATAAGTTATAAATTCCAGTTAGCACAAAATAACTTTACACGCATCATAATTGGTAAACACGTAAAAAAATCTTCCCAAGCGGGGAATCGAACCCCGGCCGCCGCGGTGAGAGCGCGGAATCCTAACCACTAGACTACTTGGGATTGTGTATATACCCATCCGACCCAGTGTACAGGTGATTAGCCGATAAGCTCGCACCTTTACACAGGATAAGTTCACCTAGAACAGACTTGCATTGCAGGTTACTAATAACGGAGTAAAATCCGACATATAAGTATTCGTGGCAGTATTACAGTGGGACTTATTTAAACCAATTATAAAAGGAAAGGTAGGCTACAGACGGTACGGGAGTAAATCCCGTACCGTTTGTAGCCTACCTTTCCTTTTATAATTGGTTTAAATAAGTCAGTAGATTGCAAGAGTTACCGTTCGCGACTAGACTAGACCTTTATCTGATAATATCACCCTTATTTGACAGTGCTTGCTATTATTTTTACAGAATCAGACAGATTCTCAATTGCAAAAATCCTGGAATCCTGAAAGGGGGGGGCACACCCCCCCCCCCCCCCCGCCCGCCCCCCGGGACACCCCCCTGAATCCACCAGTGAGTTTGATGCTAGAAGCTAGCGCTATGTCGTCCATTTATATCTCAGTTGGTTTTCATGGTATACATGCAAATTGTCGTTTTGCATGGTACAGCAACCACACAATGCCACATTGGATGGAAACTGGAATAGCAACAGATGGAAACGAGACACCGCGTTAGTCTGATACAAAGGTAAACAAGACAATTGGATGAAACATTCTACGGACGTATAAATGCAACTTATTTCAGGTGATGTGTATATGGTATATAAAGTGTAACTTCTCAAATCCGGACGTCCTGGGAGGTTACCATGGTGTCCGGTTTCGAGAGGTTCGGGTTTCGAGAGGTTCTACTGCAATTCATACATATACACACGCTAATACATGAATTTGGTTGTTTGTTATCATGACATTCATTATCATTACAAATAAATTTCAGGGACAGTAAAACTCGTAACAATGAAACACACTCATAGCATAGAGTGTCCCACTTAGAGATGGTCAAATGTCAGCATCATATGTTTTGTGGAAACCATGATTATTCACCCATTTTCGACCAGCCCGCCGTAAATTTGACATATCCGGCGTATTATCGCCCAGACATTCCATGACCGCTACTTGCGAGTGAATTATTCGACAGGGTCAGAGGTTAGAGTGGACAGTAATTCGCTGAGGTCATATAGTCGTCAGATGAAAAACAGGATAATGCAATGTTTGCGACCAGCGTAGCCCCAGATCAGTCTGCGCATCCGCGCAGACTCATCTGGGTTTACTCTAATCGCCATTCCGTTGATTGGACTTTGAATTTTTGTTATGAATAACCAATTTGACCAATCTTTGATTAATTTAAATAGTATTTTCTTTCAGTGGAATATACACATAACCTATATGCATAGTATTATCAGAGAACGGATGAGGAAACGATATCTATGGTGAATAATATAGTAAAAGTACCTCATTAGTGGAAATTAGACACTCAAACAAAGCTCCATCACCCCACTCCAAAACGCATTGACTCCATCTTTTACACGGTGCCCTGGCCAATGATTTGTTCCCACTTTCACCTTTTGCAGAGCGTAAACGCGAACCACGACATTTTTAGCAGACAAATCGCGAAATTAATTAGCCTTTTTTACATAATTATAAAATTTCTTCTCTTCACGTTGCTACTTTTGCCAATGACGATATCGTGAAACGTTGAAGTCACGAAACAACGATCGCGTTTTCGCAATTTCATCTATTAAATTGTCGCTTGTCACAATACTAAAACGCGCCGAATTCGTGTTTCCGCGTTTTGACTTTACAAAAGGCAAACTCGCAACGGACGCAACCAGTCATATACGACCGCCTGTGTTAATCCTGCCGAGATGTTAACGTTTCCGAACATATATTGGCAATCTCAGCTCAGGCTCAGCTAATCAAGCTGCTTGATTCCAAGCACAATATTCAAATACATGCATGTTGAAATAAAGAAATAGACAAAGACGTGATTACAACAACAACAACAATGGCTGAAAGTTTTGAAAGCTCCAAAGAATATGCAACGAATTTTGATGACATATGGCGCAGCAAACGCGTCTTCATAAGCTGCATTTGGTGGTCCCCGGAGTTCGGCACAGACTCATGTCGTTTCTGCGAAGAATCGATTTCCGTGTCGGTAGACACGGAAATCGATTCTTCGCAAAAACGACAGAAATTTGGGCCAAAGTACAGAGACCACCAAATGCAGAAATAGACAAATGGGGGCAAGATTAGCGCATGCGGCAGTGCATGTAGGTAATTGCTATATTAACGTGGGAAATAAAACAATTGGCAAACTTATGGCAAGATTAGCTTAGGCGGCGGTGTATAGACCGGTTCAGTCATGAATCAAGTCGGGATCACGTCTCAGTGACCCGGTGGTTCTGTGGGCCACTGGCTGTAATTGTTATACACGTGACCCGAGAGCGATGGCTGGGTGGGGTGAAATAAAATGCATACATCCTCATATAACAAACCCACGCCTGTCTCAATCTCCGCAATACCTTGTGGGTATATGTTGTAAGATTTACGTCAAACTATGCGAATTGTAACAATTAATTGCCTAAAATGGCGCAGGTAATTATCGTAATGTGAAACAACACCCACCTTGTCAGAATATGTGCAGTTTACGGAAGTTTATAGTATTGTATTTCATTGGATTGTGCAAATTGGTGAATATGTGTTTCTTGTCTACTCCGGACGTATCCGTGGGAAGGGTCAGCAAAACTGACCACTGGAACATGCGAATAGCATGAATAAAACAATCGGCCATTCATTCAGCGAATTGGAAATATAGAGAGAATTGCAAAAACAAAGAAACAAAAGAGGACAGTGTCAAATCATGCATTCAAGCAGGGGCATATACGGGTAAAAACATGTTCATATACTCTCGAATAATAAACAAGCATTGCGAACGCTAATTTGTGTGCAGTCAACTACAGTGAAACCTCTCTAAACCGGACACCCTGGGATGTCCCCAGGGTGTCCGGCTTAGAGAGGTTTCACTGTCAATCAGACATTTGATCATTCTGAGCCATAGGTGTGTGCGAACAGACATTATCACCTGAGATAAATCACCAAGAAACTCCACAAAAATAAGATTACTGGGGCCCGTTTCACTAAACTTCGTAGGACTAAAATGTTCGTAAGTCCAACATTATGATAGTCTGTAAATTTCACATTAACAATGTTTTCTTGAAAAATATTAATGGATTTACATTTATTGAGCATATGATGCATATGCAGCATATGCTCAATAAATATAAATCCATCAATTGAAATTTCCAGACGATCATATATTTGTGCTGACGAACATTTTAGTCGTACGAAGTTAATGAAACGGGCCCCACGTGTTTTCTTGGTGTCCGGTTTAGAGAGGCTGGACTGTAGTATATTCGATGGGAATCTATTTCTGTTGATGGTGAAGCATTATCAATTCACATCTTAATAATATTTTGTTTGACATATTGTGTTTCCCGCTAAAGTAATAGCGGGCATGCATAATCAAATTATCTCCCGGCTTATCATACTATAACATAGTATATACTATAATAAAACACACCATCCTTGAAATACAATGACGCATTACAAAGGTGCATGATCATGTGATTACAACAACAACAACAACAACAATGGCCGAAAGTGTTGAAAGCTCGCCCACTCCAAAGTAAGTATTATTTGATATTTTCCTTAATATGCAACGGATTTTGATGACATATGGTACAGCAAACGCGTCTTCATGAGCTGCATTTGGTGGTCCTGAGAGTTCGGCATAGACTCATGTCGTTTTTGCGAAGAATCGATGGAAATCGATTATTCGCAAAAACGACAGAAGTTTGGGCCAAAGTACAGAGACCACCAAGTGCAGCTTAACAAGACGCGTTTGATGCGCCATATGTCATAAAATATTGTTACATATTAATAACAAGATAAAAGAATACGTTCTTTGAATCGGAGGGCTTCTGGGAGTTTCAGTACTTGTTGTTGTTGTAACCAGGGGAAACACCACATATCCTATAGTAGAGCCATCATCATATGAGAGACAGTATTCTTAATTGTCGGTTTTACGTCACAATGCTCTGCACGTGACGTCACACCGACACATCCCGCCAATGCTAAATTCAATGCATCCGGAAGATGTTCGAAGCGAACTGATTCGAAAACGTATTTATCAGACTGAGCCTATGCTCAATAAATGTTAATCCAATAAGTGTATACAAGAAAACATTGCTAATGTGAAATTTACAGACTATCATAAGTTTGCACTTACGAACATTTTAGTCGTATGAAGTTTAGTGAAACTGCTCCATGATCTGTACAGATGTCCGTTGTCTTTTCTGGTCTTGGTGAACAAACTATGTCATTCGTCTTGTTGTCATGTTTTTTGTGAAACAAATAATGAAATATGCCCAATGTATGGGCGGAAATTCTTGTTGACCTCAACGGTCGTAATAAGGTCGACTCGGCACTGCAATTAAATACCGCGCAGTACATTTTCTAAAATGTATGTGGTGACGCCTCACTTTAAAGTGACTGTCACAGAAGATGTCTCAGATACCCAATATGTGGGTTTTCGCTTCATGCACAGTAGATGATATATGCCAGCATGTACATGTTATCAGAAACTATGAGAAACTGGGGAGATCATTTGGCTTAGCATTGGTTGGAATTTTCACTAGTAAATTTTCAGTATTGCAAACAATTTTTTTACCAATCCCATTTTTTTACAGGCGACTTATATGTACAATTATGTTCTGAAATACGATACAAATCTACAATTATAGCATGTTTTCCTATTCTGTTCGAGCACTTTCTAGATATGTTTGAGACCCAGTGACTTTAAATGGGATGTTAAATTATATGCATTACGGAGAAAATCAAAGTGTGTGAGTTTTTTTCCCGCAGACTCGAATAAGCTATAACTCTCCTTATGACATATCAGATATATATACAACCTGTTACATCCGCCATCGCGAGTTAAACATCAGATTAAAATGATGGTCACCGGCTGCTGTTTCCGAATGTGACAATGCTCCAGTCAGTAGTGACACTACTGTACACGGGAATGACCTTCCTTGGTCGATTTGTTGGTTCACCTTTGTTTTCATTGATCATACAACCATTCACACTCTCTCACTCTCTCGCTCTGTCTGTCTTTCTCCCTCTCTCCCTCTCTCCCTTTCTCTCTATCTCTGTCTGTCTTTCTCTATCTCTTTGTCTCTCTCATCTGCCTCTCTCTCTCTCTCTCCTCTCTCTCTCTCTCTCTCTCTCCTCTCTCTGTGTGTGTCTCACAAACGCACATCTTTATGAACATCTATGTTGTTTTCATTACACTCTCATATAATGTGTTATTTTATACTTTGTTTAATACATTGTGTACAATGTATACGATGAGATGGCTGCACGTTTGCAGCTTTCCAGGCAATGGGTTGCTCTAGAGCGCTACATTGCAGTCAATGGCTTGGTTTTGCGGAACAGGGTTTCATATTCGCGCACTAACAAATAACGTGTACTCCTGTTCAAACTGTTATTCCGTTGAAATACAACAAGACGAAACAAGTAAGAGTGGACAAACTAAGTAATCAGACAGGGTCGCATCATAACACGCATGTGCATAATAAACAAATGTATCCCGTCAACACCGTGCATATGTGCCGTGAAACACGGTGCCGTGAAACATTTTTGATATCCTGTCAATACGACCTAATCACTGCTCATGAATATGTGCGGTTTCCTTACTAGTCGATTCTCCGATTTTGAGGATGCGGCTGGGGTTATTTTATGCATGTTATCGCTATTTGTAATGTTGACGGGATAAATATCTGGCGCGGCACGGAAACGGGATGGGCTCGGCAGAGCCTAGCCCATCCCGTTTCCTAAGCCTTGCCAGATATTGTTTCCCATTCTCGGCACTAACCTACTATTCTCTATATACTTTATGCATGCATCTAAATATTACTTCTGACTTCCATTTCATAATGTACATCATACTGTCGTAACTAAAAAAAAACCTCGTATATTCATATGCACGAGTTCTGCAGATGATGCTCCTAAAGTCGCGCAATCAAAAAAGGGTATTTGATTTGTATGTGGATATATGTCACTCGTTCAGCCGCGCAACAATGATTGTTGCGCGGCTGAACGAGTGACATATATCCACATACAAATCAAATACCCTTTTTTTATTATATACGCAACTCACTAGCAATGTATATGCGCTTATACAAAATAATAATAAAATAAACAAATTAGTGGTGGTTTAGAACGAACTATTTGACGAGGTGAAACGTTGCTCCGACACTGACCAATATGACCTCACAAGACGTCAATATGGAAAACATTGACCTGACCTCACAAGACGTCAATATGGAAAATATTGACCTTGTCTTGCATTGTGTTTCAATTGGACACGAAAGTACGTACGTACATGTATATAACAAATGTTAGTATTTGCGTCAAACTGTGAATATAACAATATACACAGGAATTAACCCTTTCAACCGTAGATGCCAGAAAGCCAACTAGTGCAAAGACTGTAGATCCAGATGAGCCGGCTCTCCGTTTCATCAGCATCTACAGCATTTCTCACTATTATTCACCTCTAAAAAGGTCAGCAAATAGTCCCAAAATCAGTATGAAAAAGCCAGTGTATGATATCCAGGGCCGAAAGCGATAATCTTGTAGATTTCATGCATTCACATGACAACTTAGAAAGCACGAGCTGTGATCGTGGCGTTTACCGTCGTACACCAATGGCAGCTCGGCGTACGTTTGTTTTGTATCTTTTGTTGGTTTACGTTTCTCTGCTTGATACGCCACAGCAGCCTTTCTTGACGTTTGTGGTTTATGGCCAGCTGCCAGAGGCAATGGTAAGAAGTCTACATTTTCGTTATTTATGCCCAACTCTAATGTCCATCTGACAGGAGGGGAAATTTATGGCCTCCAAGAATTTAGTCTCCATGGGTTATGGAGGTTTTTGTTCGCCCTGTAGCCGATTTCACCAACATTGCAAAGTATACTTTTCTAGCAAAGTATACTTTGAGGGAGAAATTTTTAATTTTAGGATAAATTTATTAATTTTTATTATACTGAATTTATTACATTATCACAGCCATTTTGGCTGTGATAATGTAATACATTCACTATAATAATTCTGCATACTTTTAGTCATCAAATATATGCAGTCTGACATAATACATTTCGGAAAATATAAATGATTTCTCCCTCAAAGTATACTTTGCTAGATAAGTATACTTTGCAATGTTGGTGAAATCGGCTACTGGAAAGCGCATGGCGGAGCGTTTTGTTTCTTATACAATTTGTGGGTGCGATGCATGCGAGCTCGGTGCTGTTGAAGTAATAAGGACGTACACTATCAGCTGCGTTAGTCGTGCCAGTATTATATAGGCCAATGATTCAATAGAGGACCTTAAATGAGTGTTGATTCGGTATGATATTTATGAAACACGGTAACTGTTTTAACCCTTTGAACCCGAATGCCCGCTATATCGGTTTATGCAAACAGTGCAGATCCAGATGAGCCGGCTCGTAACGAGCCTTCTCATCAGGATCTGCACTGTTTGAAAGTAATTTTCATATTTTGGAGAACAACAAATACCCCCTTTTTATAAATGGAATAGTCTGAAAATCATTTTGCGATGATTGGATTGGTAGCAAAATTAACATATCGCATCCCATTCAGTTACTTAGGGGTGAAAGAGTTAATAAGAAACGAGTATCATACATGACAGTTATACTGCTCAACAAACACGTTTTCAATAGCGTCTGATTTACATGTGATGTTAGCCCTTTCACCCCTAAGTAACTGGAATGGGCTGCGATATGTTAATTTTGCAAGCAATCCAATTATCGCAAAATGATTTTCAGATTATCCCATTTATAAAAAGGGGGTATTTGTTGTTGTCAAAAATATGAAAATTACTTTCAAACAGTGCAGATCCTGATGAGACGGCTCGTTACGAGCCGGCTCATCTGGATCTGCACTGTTTGCATAAACCGATATAGCGGGCTTTCGGGTTCAGAGGGTTAAGGTTTAATTATTTGAATACATTGTATTTATTACAGTGCTAAAGTCCACTTATGAAACGGACATCTTTATTAGAATGTATTCGAGATCAATGTGGGAAAGGACTACATCGATTGATTCCTTGGTAGAACAAGATATGCAAGATTAAATACAAACACTGCATTGCGTTTTCATTGAAAATAGGGTCATTCACACAACCATCCTCCAGAAAAAAATATAGAACAAGTGTTTTACCTACTTGCAGCAACAAATGCATTCTACTACGTAGCGCTAATAATGCATGAGTGGAATTAATGAAACAGGGTACAAAACCTTTCATCACGCAGCAATATGTACAATTTCAAGTGTGCCAACGGTTCTACAAATTACATACGTCATTTGTAGAATTTACCCTGTATCTTAACTAATCAACCATATATCAGACTAGTACGGAGATTTCGTGTCATTTTACCAGCGTATGTCAACACGTGCCGTCGAAGATACAGTGGTGACGAAAACAATGGTGGAGATAGCAGTGTTTTAGTTGGAGATAGGAAATTATGCGTGTCCATAAATTACATATCTGATACGAGATATCTGAATCGACAAAAAATTGGAATAATCAGGTTCCTATCGAAATATAAATTACTTGTTCACTGTTTTGTTCTACGTCTGTTTCGTTATATATTGCTTCTATTTTCAAGCAGATATATTATGCTCGTTGGTGTAAATATAATGTTTTATTTATTGTAGGTATCATGATTTAGTAGTGTAAACTAGTGTATTATGAATTGAATACACTAATACACCGTGTACAGTATTAACTCTTTGCATGCTGGGAAACGTGTTGGCTATAAAAATAGATACAAATACCAGATGAAAATTCCTTATATTTTATTTTAAGTTCTCCCTGTAAACATCATGAATATGTCTTGGTATTTCATTGGAATTGAGTCCTGTGGACTCAATTCCAATGAAATATCGAGACATATTTACAAAATGCTCCTAATTACAATTTTCGAAAAGAAAAAAAAAATAAAAAAAAATATTTGATTTTTTTTCTAAAATTGTAATTTTGTTTGGCTGTTTTGTTGAATATTCACCGCTAGCATACAAAGAGTTAAACTCATATTATATATATATATATATATGTAATAAATATCTAAATGAGACCACTATACAGACAACAAGTCATGTGAGCAGACTGCAATGCATGATGTCTTGTAATAATGGGTAACTTTTATGAGAGAAGTAAAATACAAATCTACAATGAAGTGGTTCTTACTTATCTGTTTCATCACTGCCTGTTCATATCTGAAGTCTGTACCCCACGTTATGAAACATCATACATAATTACGCTCATTCCAGACAGTACTTAATTAATTTAAAAGAAATTAAATTAACATCCATCACCTGAACAGAAAATGACATTCTGAACGCTGAGCTAGGTAGCTATTTGTTTTCAGTATTTTACATGTTTGCTATAAAACATAATTTCTTTCACGTTGTCATATTTGTATATGCGCAACTGTGTTATTTGACGAAAACAAAGATACATTGACGTAACGGAATGCAAGGGCGGATTTCGTAGGGGAAACCCCGGCGCGCGCGCGTCCATCCCCCTAAAATTCGGCGAGTAAAGATATTTTTGCTCTAAAATGCACCAGAACGCAGCAAAATGGGGTGTAGATATCAACAATATTCCGGATGGCATACAGCCGGACCCACCTAGCAGTCTCCTGAACGGTGCTAGTTCGAAACTATAATAAAGCTATTTCAATTAAGAAGTCCCGCCCCTAACCTGACATCCTGGATCCGCCCCTGGAATGTATGATTAAGCATATGTTTCATCGCTTTCTTGTTTCTACTCACTGCAGACACAGTGAGGTAGGAACACACGTATGCATTCATATGTTATAGCATGTTGTCGTATATATAGAGAATAGTAGGTTAGTGCCGTGAATGTGAAAAATATCTGGTAAGGCTTAGGAAACGGGATGGGCGAGGCTTTGCCGAGCACATCCAGTTTCCGTGCCGCGCCAGATATGTTTTCCCATTCACGGCACTTACCTACTATTCTATTTATCCCGTCAACATTACAAATAGCTTTAAAATGCAAAAAAATAACCACAGTTGCATCCACAAAATCGGAGGATCGTCTAGTATGACAACCACACCTATTCATACGCAGTGATTAGGTGGTATTGACAGGATATCAAAAATGTTTCAAGGCACCGTGTTTCAAGGCACATACGCACTGTGTTGACGGGATAAATTATTAGTGCGAGGTCAGCTACCGTGTGCACACGAACATTAACAATTTAGGATAACACATTGGTCTGAATGCATTGTATGAATAACGGTGATTTAACCTAAAGTAGGGCATTTGTTCCAGACGTCGCGACGTTTAGTCATCTCAACCTAATGATCCATTCACGTACTATAGTACACCATGGTCTATATATTGCTGAATATCGGCAACACGCGCCTCCTTATTTCCTAAATCTAACGGGTAGGTATAGTCGACAAATATACCAAAATCGTGAGATGCGATGGCTCGAAAGATGCGATCACTCGAAAACAATGTGCAGGCCCGTGGACTTTCGATTCATCTCGATTTCACTGTATATACAAACAAAATCATATATGTAGGTTGCCGAATATATGAGAGCACAAATGAAGGGTTAAGTGGAAGAAGGGGGCTAACTCCTCATGGAGTTAGCCCCCTTCTTCCACTTACCCCTTCAAGTATTCGGAATTAAATGTTGACGTCGCGTAACAAACTAATCGTCAATAGCAAACGACGTATTTCGCAATATGTCATCTCCAATAATACATAAACATGTGCGAACATTGAAAACAGTGGCACTTATTCTGTCGATTTGACCGGAAAATCTAACGACTTTCGACATGCCACTTCAATTTCATGCCACTCCGTAACTTGTATAACCTCAAATAATGTAATGGCTGTACACAGCCGCCTGCGTTAATCTCGCCGATATGTTAACGTTTCTGAACATCTATTGGCTGTCTCAAATCGCAAATCAAGCAGTTTGATTGGCTTAGCCTGAGCTGTAGCACAGCTCATCCTCAGCCGATCAAGCTGCTTGATTTCAAGCGCAATATTCAAGTATTTTGAAACAAAACAATTGACTTAAAATATGGAAAGATTCGCGCAGGCGGTGGTGTATTTGTAAACGGCTATTACGTGATTTAAATTTACAAGTGTCAGACTGTGTTACGCATGCAATACAACGGAAAATGGAGAGGAACACGCCGTAAAAAGCCTAAGTCGTTATTATCCGGGGTATTATAGCAGTGGGGGTCGGTATACAAGGACCTGTGAAACCAATATATCACCTATAGACCGAGATCTGCGTGCCATATTGGACAAGGCTGGCCGTGTTACGTTTTATATAGCCATTATTGACACGTGACATTACGATCGTACGGATTTGTAAAGCATGAGTCGAAAACGCATCCGATTTCCATGGTACCGATCTGGGTCATGAGAACGTACCGATACAAATGCGGAGACGATTGATATTGAAAGTAAAAACAATTTCCAGTTAAAAACGAAAAAACATAATGGTCATTTATAACAATTAACAGTCTCAGAACCTCCTTAATTTAAAGCACACATTTAGACTGCAATGCAACTCATACTAAATTCGGAAAGAAAAACGGGCCAACTGCCATTGGATTGACACATTTTCTGGGCTCATATGCCCGGGTTTGGAATGTATGTGAGCCAATTCCTACCCTTAAATACAAGATAATAAAAAACGGTCATTTATTCAGCTGATACTGTCTGTTCATGATTGCAAAGTACGCACATGTATTTATCATATGGATGACTTACAGTGGAAGACTCTATACTGACATACATGTACATATAACAAATTCACCGGCCATAATTTAATGTACATGTACTCAACATACAGTGGGGTCAGCGTGTAAGTGCACACACGAACGAACACGACAGGTTGGTTCCAACCTGTCGTGTTCGTTCGTGTGTGTACTTACACGCTGACCCCACTGCAGTATTACATGTACTAAATATCGAACGCTACTTGGGATACAGAGTGCACGATTTGATTAGGAGCTACACTGGTCACATATCCCATAGGCCCTATTTCTCCAGTCGCACTCACACATCATCAATCGAGTCGTATCATGGATGCAATTTATATAAATCGAAGAAAAGTGTGCGTTTTTTTTCCCGGTTGTTGTGTATGCAGCTGTTGTCCAGCTTTACACATCTGCGGACATGGCCGTACAAACGGACAGGATAGATACATTAACCGGACAGTAGATAACGATAACGTCCATTTGTGCCTAATTTGGTCCTTACCCATGTCCACGCCTGGACATTAGCATGTCAGTTGTAATTTATAGAAGTAATGACCGAACATATGGACAGTTGAGGCTGCATTGCACGTGTGCTAGACAAATGAAGCTGCCATGCACAGCGATTGTTTTTGCTTTGCGTTTTGCTGTTCAATTAGCGAAAACTACGGAGCCCCGCATGTGACGTATAATTATTTTATGTTAATTCGTTCCCACGAAATAACAATTCGATCCCTCAATTTAACAATTCGCTCCCACTAAATAACAATTCGTCCCCGAATTGTTACTTGCATGGAACGAATTGTTAAATTTAGGGACCGAATTGTTGTTTCGGGGGAAACGAATTGTTAATTCGTGGGAACGAATTCTTAGTTCCTGCGAACGAATTGTTATATCGTGGGAACGAATTGTTAAATCGTGGGAACGAATTAATAAAAAAAATACATGTCCCTTGCGGGGCTCCGTAGAAAACAGACTGCATTGGGAGGATTCTAATTTCAATCATAGGTTTCCGATGCCAATATACCTATATACTTCATCTTATGTAAACCCTATATTATGCATGCACGGAATAATACCAAGAATAAATATTGCCAAAGCTATAATGCATAATAGTTGTGTTATATATTCCCAACTTGGGATATCAGAGGCTGTCTGAGAGAGTATGCGTGATGAAGAATATTCATGAATACCATATAATATTATTTTGCCCCTAATTAACTGGAATTGACGGGGCCATGTTAATTTTTTAGACCGATCCGATCGTTTCAAATTGATTGTCAGACTAGTCCATTTATGAAAAGGCGGTGTTGTGTTCCAAAGAATATGAAAATAAAAAGCAGATGATGATAAGACTCATCTGGATCTACGCTGATTGCAAATACTGCTATAGAGGTCTTTAACAGAGCAATCAGAATCAACTAGTGTAACGACTATGTAAAAATGCGACCGTTACAGAAAGCACGATCAATAAAACTCCATGCATGGTACTGTGTTTATGCATAACATAGTCGAGTTTCTTATGAAATCAGTAAACAAGTTTAATACACATCTTATTAAAAGATCAACATGTAATAGCCTATGTCATACATGTACTTAAGGAATAAAACCATGGGCTGTTGTGTTTACTTGGGTAAACAAAACAATTGGTCTGTTTAAAGTGCGTTCGGACTCCACGCACTTTAAACAGACCAAATGTATTGTACTCCAGTACACGCAACAGTCCATGGTTGTATTACTTATATTTTCACTGCATTTTCTGAATGTTTCAAAACTGTAAATAATCAAATATGGCGTTAAAATTAAAAATAATCTTGTCTTACGTCATTTTGTCGCAATTCCTGGATCAGCGACGTTGCGAAGTTTAACCAATCAACAACATCGCGCGACGTCACGTGTTGCTAATGTATTGTATTGGGATGTAAACGCAATACGTCGAATGGCGTTTGCATTATGAAATTATAGAAGGTGTAAATATTTGCATATACTAGCATAGCCCAATTCGTATGACATCAAAACATGTTTTATAAATGTCATATTAAAACATCAGTCTCATCGGGCCCTTTCACTAAACATCGTACACTAAAATGTTTGTAAGTGCAAACAGATAGTCTGTAAAAAGCACATTATCAATGTTTTCTTGTAAACAATTATTGGATTTACATATGTTAAGCATATGCTGCAATGCAGCATATGCTCAATACATGTAAATTCATCAATTGAAATTTCCAGAAGATCTTAAATTTGCACTTACGAACATTTTCGTCGTACGAGGTTTATTAAAACGGGTCCCTGGTATATATATGCTGTAGGTCATTTGCATGATATATAGATATAGACAGACGGATTCACGGTTTGCAAAATCTTCCAGATACACATACAAATAAACTACATTCCCGTGACTAATAATACGTGTTCCAGAGATTTATTTATAGTAATTGGTACCATACATGCGGTTGCCAAGGAAAAGTAAATTTCTCATAAATCCTCATTACCACGTAATAATGAATGCATGGGAAAATCTGTTTTATCACGACGCTGGTTGCGTGAAGCTGATAATTTGTAGGATGGAGACACGTGGCAAGTGAATTTGTGTAGAACATTTTTTTCTACATACAACTAGCACTGGACATAACAAATAGAACAATTTCACCATTACTTCTTTACATTTTGCGTAAGTTTATAACAGCCCACATGTTATTGTATCGTTTAACGTCGTGTCGAATGATAGTTTTTATTATTATAATACTTATAGTTACCTGTAATTATATACTTCTTTTATAGTATGCGTTTAATACCTTAAAATCTTTTCTTTTTTTTGATTTTTTTTCGAAAATTGTATTTTTTTAACGCTTCGTCCAGTATTCCCGCGACTTTTCCAAGTTTATACCCCGATAAATTCCACAAAAAGGCCATTCATTCCTATATTGCATACATTGTAATTTATCAAAATATTGACTTTCTGTTGTTCAATAGTCAAGGTGCATGATCACGTGGTTACAACAACAACAACGTCGCCCACTCCAACGTAAATATTATTTGATATTTTCCTTAATATGCAACGGATTTTGATGAAATATGGCGCAGCAAACGCGTCTTCAAGAGCTGCATTTGGTGGTCCATGGAGTTCGGCACAGACTTATGTCGTTTTTGCGAAGAATCGATTTCCGTGTCAATAGACACGGAAATCGATTCTTCGCAAAAACGACAGAAGTGTGGGCGGAAATACAGAGACCACCGAATGAAGATTAACAAGAGGACCACCGAATGCAGCTTAACAAGACGCGTTTGATGCGCCATATTTCATCAAAATCCGTTACGTAATAAGGACAATATAAAAGAATACGTACTTTGAATCAGATGGATTCTGGAACTTTCAGTACTTGTTGTTGTTGTTAGTACCATGTGATCATACACCTTGATAGTTTTCAGTCGCAAAGGATATAAAGCTAAGACGTGTACGCGATGTCTCACGAGGATATGCATTATTGGTTAATATTTTCAGATTTATAAACATCTGGGTTGTTTGATAAAATTATGAAAAAATCGCATAAAACATCGTATATCTGTAGAGATCGTCTATAAGCCAACTCACTGTATGTTTTCTTCCGTTTCAAAGTTATTAACATAACATATCGATATAAATCATTGTTCTTTCGTCAAAAATGGATCATAGTCGATGTCGAGTTTTCCAAAATAGTACTATATTGGTGTTGTTGTTGGTTTCAATTAACGATTTATAAATTTAATCGGAAGTCCGGATACCACATCCGTATTACATATCTATTTACACGGTATATTTTCTGAAGAATATTGACATTATTTCCGCCCGATTCCGTCAATGAACCATTCACGACCTGTAAATCGGGTAACGACATTTTGCGGTCTTTCACAAGTCCGAAGTAGACAGATATCGACCGGGGATACAAAATATCAAACGCCGCCATTGTAACCGCAGACCCGTGGCCAAAGATCGGATCAAAATATCAATAACTATATTAATGACCCTGTCTGGTGTATCCCGGCGATAAAAATACTGTGACATACAAATTCACGCGACAGGTGACGACCGCAGAACATAGACATATTGAAAATCAGACGGGGCAGAAAAAATAAATATTGTGAGTTTGGTCACGCCACTAAATACACTACCGCCTGCGTTAATCTTATTAAACAGTGCGCTAATCTTGCCAATATTTGTATTTTTTTTATTTTAAAATACTCGGAGCTTGTGCTAGATATCAAGCAGCTTGATTTACTGAGCCTGAGTTGTGCTACATCTCAGGCTCAGACAATCAAGTTGCTTGATCGGGAGTTGGTATTCAGAAATGTTGATGTTCAGAAATGTTGACACTCTGGGCAAGAATATCGCAGGCCGCTGTGTACCCATCAAACTGGCAATACATATGTCGCTTAGGTCTCACCAGCTGTACATTATACGGCATAATATATAAGTAAATACACCGCATACTTGTCATTGTATAAAGAATTTTGAGAGACGGTGTAAATACCGTGCTTGCTTCACCAATGAATGAACGTTTGCATGGCGTCGTTGCCAAATTGAATTATGTTTAAATACGAACAAAAAATAATTGTTGCTATGAGAATAAAATAATATTTATTTGGCGTTTGTTTTAAATCAAATAATTAGTTTGAATAGCTCTTGATCTAGCGAACCCGCATAACGGAATCCGCAACAGGAATGTGGCAAAATGGTCGTTTTAGAATTTCTAAGATTATGTTATACCGCTGTTCCAGTGAATAGGAACCAACTAATACTAACGATTATTCATAAGTTGTGAGAAAACTTTCATAAACCTGATTTTAGTTTGTATCATTGCTGTTTGTCCAAAGATTGCAATCATGCAATCTTTGAACAAACAGCAATGATACAAAATAATCTAAAAATTACAAGATTGCTTGCGGCAATCTTCGGACAAACAGCAATGGCACAAAGTAAGGATTCTCAAATGTCAACAATTACAAAATAAAAACCTAGTTGCTTTACATACGTAGCAATACCTGATAATCATATACCCATACTATTTTCATATGGCTGTTTGACTATTAAAATACAGTGAATGCTGCAACGGGATATTCAAAATATATTTTCCGTAGGCGCACTGCAACCAATTTGCATACAACCCGCGCTGCCGATGATATTTGATATTGCGCTATACATGTTTTAACGAAAACTAAATATTGCATTCCACTTGAATTCTGTGCATTTCAGTATGACTAAACGTTTACTCAATTATTTCATTGGTTAGTAATAATTGTCCCTAAACTTCCATGTGCACAAGTTAATAATATTTTGATAATTTTAATAATCAGGATTACGGTAAAATATATTTAATATATGATATAATAATCATGTACTACTACCCGTAAAAAGCAGCGGAAAGCAAAATATCAAAACGTAAACAAGCAGACTCTCGCAGTTATATTACCAAACAGAAACAAGCATAACATATACGGTCTACTGTAAATCTATGGAATCATGATATTTTCTAAATATAATAATGCCAACAAAAAACAAAACAAATTCAACCAAAATCTTGCGTTATTTTATCAAAATGTTAACTTTGGCATGCAAATAGAGCATAGTATATAAGTGGTGATTTAATATGACATGTATTAAACAAGTTTACGGCATTACCTTATTTGTATGAAACCAGTCAATGAGTATAATACAAATCATATTAAATCAACTCAAATGTGAGATCATATGCTTTATATAAGCACAGCATCTTACATTGAAGCTATACCCATCGCCTAACGCGTTTTCTGTCGGTGTCTCGTTTGCATATGTATTATTAGTGCAACGTGATAGTTAACATACCGTATTATTACACTGCAACGGCCAAATGTATGCCATACATAGAGGATCTTACATGAGTGATGGTTTAATATGATATTTATTAAACGAGTTTACCGATTTCATAAGAAACGAGGCTCTGCCTCGTTTCTTATGAAATTGGTCAACGAGTTTAATAAATACCTTATTACATCATTACAAATGTTGGATTATATTTATGTCATATGAAGGAAGCAGACATTTAAGTTATAAGGATGACCCAGTGTGTTTTCTGTAACGGTGTCATTTGCATATTTATTACACTAGTGTATTATGCGTTTTATTACACTGTGTCAAAACACCGCCTACTCTGCGAACGCCCCGTTTATGCAATAGAACGTATTAAAGATGGGGTCCCGCACAGCAGTGTGTATTGTAGGGGTTATCGTTTATTATTTCAACCATTAGATATGTCATTAATATACACAAATAGCAATTAATGTGTATTGCCTGGTACACTTATTGGAATTAATTTACCTTATTTGAATAAATGATTTTAATGATGTTGACATCAGGGGAGATAACCGCGTTTTCTCATAATATTAACACAAAATCAATATGTATTCAACGGAAATCAATATGTTTTCGTACAATGCATTTTCTGGTGTACAGTAATTATACTTTATAAGATATCGACGGCAGTCGTAATTAAGTTTATACACATTGTTATTTAAATACTTAAAACTAATCACCATTTCTTCACATGTACATACACTGGTGATCACCACTACTGACATGAAATTGAAATATTAGTTAATACTGTGTAAAAAATGACACTTTCGATGTTAAAAACGTGTGGAATAGTTACACAATTAGGTACCCGCTTAATTTCCGCAAGATGTATTTTTTACGTAATTTGAGGGCACCAACATTTAATATTTATTCTGGTAATGGTCTGGGCCCGGTTGCTCAAAGCTTCTGTTAGCTTAACAGACTGTTAACTCCTTAGCATTGCTTCTGTTAGCTTAACAAACTGTTAAATCCTTAGCATTGCTAAGGATTTAACAGTCTGTTAAGCTAACAGAGGTTTTGAGCAACCGGGCCCTGGTTTTCTTTACCAATGTGGAAGGTGGTAGCATTTTATATAAATCACGTCTCATCTGTAAGAAATATGTGTTATTGATTTTTCAGGACATGAGATAATATGAGAATTTTATTCCATTATGAATCAAATATGACGTCAGTTTCCAGGCAATTCTTATTGATCACCTTGTGTTCCTGTCTGGACGATATATTTACGACAAAATTAAGTGTGCTAACATAATGAGACGGAAAAGGACTGATCATGTTTTATTAATGGAAATTTATTTATATCCCTTTTTCAGCGTAATATCAATAAGCCGTCATTCTAAATGATATTTTTTTTCACGTTTTAAACAATGCGTGCTTACTTTGAAAGCGTAGAATTATTTATCCCGTCAACACAGTGCGTATGTGCCGTGAAACACGGTGCTGTGAAACGTTTTTGATATCCTGTCAATACTACATAATCACTGCGTATGAATATGTGCGGTAGCTGCGGTTATTCCATTGCATTTTAAAACCATTTGTATGTGTTGACGGGATAAATAGAATAGTAGGTTAGTACCGTGAATGGACACAAATATCTGGCGCGGCACGGAAACGGGATGTGCTCGGCACAGCCTCGCCCATCCCGTTTCCTAAGCCTTGCCAGATATTTTACCCATTCACGGCACTAACCTACTATTCTCTTTATCACCTCTAACCAAGTTTGATACTAGAACTAGAGTTGGTATTAATATGGTAGTTAGTATATGAGTATTACCGGAAAATCACGAATACTTTTATAATCATCCTTATTTACCCTCAGTATCGCCAAATGCGGTGCATACATATTCAATACGGCCAATTCACCCAATTCAATATTCTAAACGATACAAATGAAGCCGAGTTCACTGAGCTATTTTCTAACAATATTTACGAGCCAAAAATATATTTATTATGCAACGATTGCAAACCAGCGCCATAGCACTTACACAAATACCTACCTTGGCACAAATTGGTATGGAAGGTTCTTTAGCCCTTAAAATGCTGAATTAATTTGTGTCGTCTGCTGAATATTTTTTATTTTCCATTTTTCTCATCAAAAACTTGGTTTGGCAGCACTTTAGAATCATTTCGATTGGAAATTATTCTAAAATGCTGCCAAACCATGTTTGTACTGAGAGAAAAAGACAAAATATGAATTAACAGCAGACGAATATTTTCGGTTCCCGCATTCTAAGGGTTAACCCTTAGACCTCTACACACAGCAATAGTCGTCTGCGGTGGCTTTTATATCTTGCCTTATTTCTCAATAAAAACATGGTTTGACAGCACCACAGAATAATTTCCAATGGAAATGATTCTGAAGTGCTGTCAAAGCATGTTGTGAATTATTCTAAAGTGCTGTCAAAGCATGTTTATACCCTTAACAATAAACAAATAAATAAACTACGGAGACACAAAGGCAGTCTTTTGTTTTCAGTCCGAACCAATCGGCCGAATCCGTATGGATTCGGGCGAATTGTTCGGAAAAGGGCTTAAAGTATTAATATGATGATGGGGTTACGGATTTATATTTTGAAGGTTATAAGGTAATCGTGTCGCTGTCTTTTTATGTATCATTTAACACGTGGTATGTGAGTATACCGACACCGTTGGGTCGTAAATTGTACGATTATAACAGACTGAAGTATCCGTTCGGACCGGAAAATGTAAATAATCCCGCTGGCGGAAAATTAGACTACTGTATATTTAAGATCGTACGGATTACGTGTAGAAACACATGCTTGGCACGTGTGAATTAGCTAGCAGAATACATATGCATGTACATGTATATGTAATCACACAATGTTTATGCAAATAAGATATACACAAAGTTGTGTGTTATGGTAACCATAGTTAATGTCAACATGCGATTTCAGAAAAAGCAACATACACATCTTAAGTGTTTAGACAGTTCCGATTTTGCGAAAACTGTTGCTGCGCCCATAGTCATGTTGATGACACAATACCGTATGTTAATACTTATAGATGCAAGAACATTGTTTTAAAAGTATTTCAGACAAGTGTTTAATTGTTAGATCCTTTCCAAAAACCTGGGTATTTTCTACAACGGCCACCAGTTTCTAAACGTCTCCAAAAAGAAACTGGTATAGCACACATGGAGCTTTTTTATTGAACTAGACAAGATCGTTTTTAATAGTTAAAACACAACATTGAACGAATTACATGATTCCGTATGCCTGTCTTTGTGATTAAACGTTTAGAGAAACGGCAAACAATCTCATATATTTGTTTTTGTCAATTTCCCGGAAGGAAATTGCATATCATATGATAGAAGACCATAAACATCATTATGCGCTAGTACAATAAATAAGTAGATCGAAAAGAGGCACATCATCTTGAATATATGACTATGTGGGTATGCAATAACTAGTAACAGTGGTCGTGATAATTTAATATGGTATTTATTAAGCGAGTTTGCAGATTTCATATACCAAAAAACTCAACTGATGCCCGTATCATTTGAAATTGCTATACCCGTTTAATAATTCCAGCATAAACATATTTGCACAATTCCCTAAAATGTGCAAGTCTCTGTCCAAAATGTATATCCCAGTAAACTCCCACGCCCAACTACTTTCCGTAACAGTGAGGCGCAGTTAAAATAATTCTTAAGAAAACGGAAAATAAACACATTTTCTTGATGAATTTATTTCAAATGCTGGAATTATAAGGAAAGAATGGCACTTTTGTGGAATTTATCGGGGATATAAACTTGGAAAAGTCGCGGGAATACTGGACGAAGGCCTTCCGGCCTTCGTCCAGTATTCCCGCGACTTTTTCAAGTTTATACCCCGATAAATTCCACAAAAAGGCCATTCATTCCTATAATAAACACCATACTTAATCATCACCTATGTAAGCTCCTGTATACTAGTATAATGCGAACTCTTGACTACACTTATAATGGTATAACAACGTGTATGATCACGTGGTACTAACAACAACAACAAGTACTAAAATTTCCAGAATCCATCTGATTTAAAGTTCGTATTCTTTTATAGTATCCTTATTACGTAACGGATTTTGATGAAATATGGCGCATCAAACGCATATTGTTAAGCTGCATTTGGTGGTCTCTGTATTTTCGCCCAAACGTCTGTCGCATACCGTTTGGTTTAAGCAAATTTTATTTGCCTACTGTTAACATGTTCAAATATAATACTTGTATTATATTTGAATTTGTAAAAAATATTCAAATAAAGTATGCTTAAACCAAGCGATATCATTCAATTCAATTCAATGCAATCGTTCCTGAAATTCTTGCGCGTTTTCAACATCCCGTGAACAGCAAAGCAAATACAGTAAATTGGACGAAATTACGGAAACTGTAAATACAGCGGAACTTCTCTAAACCGGACTCCTGGAAACCTCGGTTTGTTTAATGAGGATGGGTTTCACTGTCATTTTTGTATGAATGCATGTTCATGAAAAGTCTTTCAGTGCTTAATATGCCTGAACTGGGTAATATGAATACATGTATGAATGTATTCGTACGACCTAGGACGGAATTACAGTGAAACCTCTATAATCCGAACACCCTGGGATTCTCCCAGGGTGTCCGGTTTAGAGTGGTTCCACTGTATTGATAAACAATAAGATGAACAAAATAAAACAAATAACGAACGTGTACGTTACCGAGAACAGCCTTCTGATCCGTGAGAGAACTGGCAACGTATACTAAAACGTAGTAAATAACTACACAATACAAATAAATATCCACAAATGTACGGCTACATATACACTACTGTTGCGTGTTTATTCACTTGTCCGATTTTAATATATTACTTAGAACGATAAATTACACTACTACACGTTTCTGTATATTCTACACGAATAAAACCTCAATTTATGCGATCGACTTCCATTGATGCTAAAGTCGTATATTAACGGTTGGGGAGCGTTAAGCGTCATAAAATCCTGTTTTATGAGCTATTATCCTATTTCCGAATTCAGGAATTTTTAGGGAAAAAGCAATAGAAAACTATTAACTTACCGTTTGTTCGTCGTAAATCTTGTAAGCAATACATACACAAGTTATTCTTCAGAATATCACGAGGTGCGTTGTTATTCTCAAAAGGTTTATGGATTCAGGCACTCAATTTTACCATTGGATGGGTGGATCCTAATTATGTGTAAGCCAATCGTAAATCAGTAGAGCGCGCGCTACGTTGATATGGCGATATGGCTGCGCGAGTGGAAAGATAGTATTACCGAGTAAAGTCCGCCTTCGGGTTATCGGTACGCCGAAGTGTATCACTGCGCCGGAGATAGCGAACTCGCTTTTATTCGATTGAAGTAAACTTTGTCTTTGAAGTAGAAATTGTATAAAATGAAAATGGGATTTTTTTACTTTAAATTTAAAGGTAGTGCTTTTCCTTCTGATGAAAACGTCACATACATCATGGTACGCGAGATAACATTTACAATAATCTATCTATCTATACCTGGCAATGGTAGAGTGGCTCGCAGAAATGCTGTTCGGATGAAAGTAAAAAGTAAAGAAAAAGTCCATCTTTGTTCCCGAATACTATTTTGTCATGTTTCACGGAATCATATCGTACGAATAAATTTGCGGTTAATCAAACGCAATTGATTACTGCTTTAAAAAATCAAAGATCGCATTTATACTCATACGTTGAATATTTTAAGGAAACCTCGACCTTAATTCTGTGATATATATGTACTATTATTTTGTTTTCATCGTCTAGACTATATTTCTTTTCAACCGTTTGATATATTGTGCAGTGAACATCCAATTTGATTAAACTGCGTTATTGAAATGTTACATTCCGAATAAGACGATTTTTAAAAAAAAATAATTGTCGATCTAGCAAAATTGGTATTTCATCGAATTAACAATTTCGAAATTCAATGTTGTCGACAATGTTCTTACATCAGATGCATTCTTCATAGTTGCGAATAGTAACTCTTGCCGTCTACTCCCGTACCGTCCATAGCCAGGAAATTTCTCAGCTCTACAAATGAGTCTGGCATGTAGTACGTATTTATTAATACACTATTGTTATGACATGAGTTAAATGCATTTTTATTGAGAAAAAAAAATATTGAATTACATGTAGTTATAAATTAAGTTGAGTTTGTTTCATTTATTTTCGATTTTATGAATGTTATTCCATGTATATTGAAATATAGGCACGCAGTGAAAGAATGAGCGTCTTTAACATGGAAATCATGAAACATATAAGCACAATTTACGATATTTTCCATAACTGACTTTCTACATAACAGAACAGCCTTTATTCGCAATATTATCAGACCACACAGTGGTATATGAGAGCATACAATGGAAAAGTCGCGGGAATACTGGACGAAGGCCGGAAGGCCTCGTCCAGTATTCCTGCGACTTTTCCAAGTGTACAGAATAATATGTATTAACAACAACAACAACATGGCGGACAATAAATATGCAGGCAAATCTGTTAATGTACTAATACTTAATTTTGGCTGGAATAAATCGCGTGGTGTTGAGCAATATTGAGCATGACTTTTGTAGAAAGAACGTAGTTAGATACATGTTCAAGGAGTGAAACTATGAAAACACGTCTTGGTATTTCATTAGACTGTCTCCTTGGAGACAATTCTAACGAAATACCAAGATGTGTTTTCATGTGGTTATGACGCAATGGGGCTGGTACTGTTAGTATTTTGGGAGAAATCCGAAACAGTTACTGAAAAAAAGGCACGAATAAATTAAATAAACGTGAAAAATCAAATGCGCATACAAGGCCGCGTACTGCATACAAGGAAGCAGGATGTTGAGATTTGCAAGTAAATACAAAATCAAAAACAGTGTTATGCCACACAGAAATGTATTTCCAACATAACACTGCTTAGTATATCAAACACTGTACGTTCGTGAAACCAGCCAGTGGACAAAATGTTCAGATCAAATGCAGCATGGAATTTCGCATTTGCTATGGAAATGTCGTCAACTTTCATTTTTACAGAAATACCTCAGTTTCTGTAAACATTTAAGAAGAAATATAGCACGCATACACACCCATTCACGAATCGAGTAGATTAAAAAAACAGTGTTGTAACTGATTGGTCAATATTACAAAGAACGCATCCGTTATAATTATTATTTCTATTTCAGACGCAACTACGAGAAAATCCAAGAAGGTCGTCTGTATAGAGAATAGTAGGTTAGTGCCGTGAATGGGAAAGAATATATGGCAAGGTTCAGGAAACGGGATGGGCGAGGCTCTGCCGAGCACATCCCGTTTCCGTGCCACGCCAGATATTTTTTCCCATTCACGGCACTAACCTACTATTCTATTTATCCCGTCAACACCTACAAATGGCTGTAAAATGCAAAAATAGTATTGACTGGATATCAAATATGTTTCACGGTACCGTGTTTCACGGCACATACGCACTGTGTTGACGGGATAAAACCTATTTTACCAACATTGCAACGTATACTTTCATAGCAAAGTATACTTTGAGGGAGAAATTTTTAATTTTAGGATAAATTTATTAATTTTTATTATACTGAATTTATTACATTATCACAGGCTGTGATAATGTAATAAATTCAGTATAATAATTCTGCATAGTTTTAATCATCAAATATATGCAATCGTTAGTTCTGTATGAAATAATGCATTTCGAAAAAAGCAATGATTACTCCCTCAAAGTATACTTTGCTAGATAAGTATACTTTGCAATTTTGATGAACTCGGCTACTGGTCGAGTTCGGCGATTTTCATGGATCAATTGCCTATGTATTCCACCGTTTCTTCACATGGTGTCATAATATATTAGAAGAATGCCATAACCATGTGATATATCGTTTAGGATAAATAAATACAACCGAAATCGATCTGATATTATAGCGAGTTAAAACATTGTTATTATAAAATTGTAAGAAAACACACACATTCCTTAAGGATGCGGTGGCACCCGCGGATTCTCATTCAGGACATATTACATTATCAAAATCCATACAAATATGTTAGTAATACAAGTACTTCAATGCAAGTTAGGGCCATTTGTAGGGATCTAACGCCCTGTCTACATCCTTCAATTCTACTGCCAGCCTCATCGGCGTTAGTTTTGACTGTTTGTCACTGGTTTACTCAGAATTCACATACAACGAAAACCACGACAGTCGGTGTTTTCCTCTGAACTCAAGCACTCAGCACGAATTTCCCTAAATGTGTTTCTCGGAGCTGCTGTAACAAATGATTTCCATTACTTTTCAATTCTTTCGCGACTCTGAAAATTGAACCTTGCTGCCGAGGCGACATGAAAGCGTTTATTTTGACATGTATTTCGAGCGGCGCGCTCCACAAAATCCCATAGGAATGCGATCAAATTGCTTTCGCCTCACCTTTAAAGACAGATAATTTATTTTTTAGCTTCAAGTGCGAGCGAGGGATTCTGCTCGTATGTTTGGACATTAATTTCCGCCAATCTTGTCGATTTTTTGTCTTGATTTCGTCCCACGTTGGCACACATTATAAGAATCAATTTTGTCTGGTGCGTCAGAAGTCGCATTACAGCTCCAACGTAAACACGTATCATTGCGCATGCGCGCGAGCTCTTTGGTGTGGTGTACTTACAAGATATCAACTACCAGTCCGGGATAACGGTGAAACCTGTCTGAACCGGACATCCTGAGAGGTCAGTATGTTTGGTTTAGGGAGGCTACACTGTAATTCAGGCATATGTTTATGTGGTTTTTAAATTTGATTCTTAACCCGAAAGCCCGCTATAGCGGTTTATGCAAACAGTGCAGATCCAGATGAGCCGGCTCGTAACGAGCCATCTCATCAGGATCTGCACATTTTATACTTGTATACGACCGTTTAAAAACAAAAGGTACGTATTATGTTTTACCGCGGGGCGGGCGGGCGGCGGACAGAATAACTGCATAGTTTGTGTACACAACTCCTCTGAACCCGTTTAGTCGATTGATCTGAAACTATGCACACGTCTTCTACACATATTGAAGATGTGCACCTTGGTGTTTTTATGCCGAACTAATATATTTTAACAAAAATACCACCATTTTAACTTAGCCATTTCTTCTACAGTTTGTATATACACTTCTATATAGCGTACAGACTTTGTGTACACAACTCCTCTGAAACCGTTCCGCAATTCGATTTGAAACTATGCACACATATTGAAGATGTGCACCTTGGTGTTTTTATGCCGAAAGAATATTTTTCAATAAAAAATATCACCCTTTTAACTTAGCCATTGTTTCTACATTGTTGTACCCAATTACATATAATTTCTACTTTTCTACCTGAATTTGTATACCTGTTTAGCACAACGAGAGGAAGAAATAATGCTCTAGAGTTTCAAATTATCACTAATGTTTATTGCCTTGGCGACAGCTTCACATTTCTGCATCTTCGCTGTCTGGCCCATTTTCGACGGGCGTATTTTCTTACTTACGACACTCCTGTTAAAAGTAATTGTCATATTTTCTAGAAAAAAAATACCCTATTTGTATAAATGGACTAGTCTGAACACCATTTTGTGACGGTCGGATTGGTTGCAAAATGAACATATAAAAATCAATTCCAGTTAAAGGGTTAATGCGAGAGGAAATACATATAGTCAGACAAACCTCACGTATACGATGTGCCTATGAATATGTACCATTTTACGTTGAGGAGCAAACCTGGCCAAACTGGTGAGAAAACACGCTCGTTGCCCACATGCACTTTCTGGTATGGACGACAAAATGCTCTTTGCATCATATCATTGATTTTTACTCTGATATTGAATATCTAGAAGGTATGACACTCGCCATCTTTTCAACCAACGGAAGTGGTGCTAGTGTACCTTGGACCCGGCTCGCTAATTCAGTAATTGTAACGCGCAAGAAGGCCGGGACCCTGCGGGTCGGGCTCAATGTAATTAATCCACTTCCGTTGGTAGATATATAATATGGGAGTACAATCGGGTATGAGTCGTTCATACCACAAAGTGCCTGTTGCCCTAACCGCACAACACACATCTAATAGTTTTGATAACCAAATAACACGATCACAGTAACTGGGTTTCCTTCTAGTTCAGGTATTCAATTGTATGACCCATCTATCTCAATAATACAATTGATATCAGTAAATCCTCAAGAAAATAGTGTGGTGAGATCCACATTTTACCCTAGTAATTTATGGGCGATCAGAAACCAAGCAATGACGTTAGTTCTTGTGTTTTCTTCAAACATGTCCAAATGAACGGGAAACCCAAGTTTTCTCGGTGTTCAGTTTACAATGCTGCCAATTTGATGTGGTTTGTTTGAAACAGCTCCTATTCTGTTTAGATATTGTTCTCCATGCAGTGCAAAGAAAGACTCTCACTGAAAAGCAGCAATATGGCGCGTGTCTTCGATCTTAAACTAAGAAAACATTCCCGCGACCCCGTAAATCTGAATTCGCATTCACATCTTCCAAATGATGTACTGACCAGAAAATAAATTAAAAATCGCAATAAATCACCAGTTAGCTATAAATTAAAATCGAAGGCGAATGCTCTTTTCTCGCTTGCTATCTGTCTGGCGGGGAAGGTAACATATGTAGGGCTTTGTTCCACGTACAGATGTGGTGCTATGATATATCACCACAGTTTCTGTAAATAATATTCATGTAAAGTCGCACATATTCTAGTGTACACATTCGCATGGCTTGTCTATCAGACAAATTATGTAAATACAAATTGTTCATGGGATATGATATTGCACGTATTCTTAGGTACAAAATCACATGGCTGGTCTGTGATGTGTTGATAAAATGGCGGCACCGAGATTATTGACTTTTCCGTCAGTGTAGACAGACCAGCATGTGCATTCGTGCAGTCTAGTGAGGAACTACATTGTTCGGCATGCGGTCGATGAAACATATATTCGAAAATAGTACCATCTGAAAATACTAGCAGAATATAGTTTACAGCAGACTATTCAATAAATATTAATTCCGAGATATAGCAGACCAACGTCATTTACAAAAAAAAAAACGTATTAACATCAGTAAATAGTATAACCATTTCTGCTTTATAACGATGTTTAGAACAACGGTTTAATCATGATTCTCCCACTTTCTGTAGGCTATTTCACCAACATTTTAAAGTATACTTTTCTAGCCAAAATGGCTGTGATAATGTAATACATTCAGTATAATAACAAATAATAAATTTATCCTAAAATTGAAAATTTCTCCCTGAAAGTATACTTTGCTAGATAAGTACATTTTGCCATGTTGATAAAATCGGCTACTGATGACCACTAGTCCTGATTGTCCTACTTTACATGTTCACAGGTAAGTGACCATTCCTGATTCAGGGCTATAGTCTGTATACATATACGGTTACTGATGTTACCTGTTAATTAAGTAATTTCAAACCAATTCAACGTATTTGCAAGTCGTCTACATGTTTCGTAAATGAGGTCGAACGTTAGCGAAAACGACAGAGCACATGATTTCCCCATGTTAAATCCCCATAGACATCTTCACGGAGTGAAGATGTCTATGGGGATTTAACATGGGGAAATTGTGGAATTTAATTCCACGTGTGCTCTGTATTTTTCGCCAACTTTCTACATCGTATACGTACAGCTCACTGACACATACCGGCATGTGATAATGTAGATCTACTATAATGTAGATTTCTGTAATAAATGAAATGAAATTTCGTCACAAGCAAAGTCTTTGGCCTTTTATATATTTTTCTCTAAACATACACTACTGTAATATTGTATGTTTTCGTGGAGAAATATAATTATAAATGATAACACAACTTGCATGTTTTATTGGAGACATTATAAAATTTATTTACAGATTATGTTGTTGCTTTTTTAAATATTTATTAACAGATTATATTGTTGTTTTCTACAAATTACGATTTTGTAGAATAAACCGACATAATCTGTAAAAAACTACATATATTAATATTTGTATTATTGCGCAATACTTATAATAATATTTTAACAGACAAAGAAGGAAATATTGTCCCCTAAGTCTTTTATACAAATTGATTGGTTTATACATAACATAATTACTAGATCAACTTATTTATTGAAGAAATCAAATCGCACATCAACAAGTTTTCTTAAATAATCATTGTCGTATATCATTTCCAATTTCAAAGTTGAAACAGAGCAGAGAACACATTTGACCCAAGGCTATAATAACCGTGCACTCTAAAAAAACAAATATCCTTATTCTCCCACATTGAATTTTACCTGTTTTAATAAAAGTGGGAGACTGAAGATGACATCAGAACAACGCCAGCGGTTGTGCCATCCATGTACAATAACCAACTGCACAGTCTGTGACACAAATACAAACTGTATACAACTACTAGTAACGAATTTACAATGTTTACTGTTACTCGTGTTCGGCGTTTATCATGGATGTCTTGACTATGTCTGACACTTTTGAGCTCCCACCAGCGAAGTTAGGGGAAGTGGAGCTGTTGCAGAACGAATCGAGTTCATTCCTCCAGTGCTGCTCTTTCTTATACGAAATTGATTTCCACAATTGTGCACGCTATCCCTATTTGTTTTACTTAATTTGTATTTTGTATACGCCCGTTTGAAAAAAGAACGTAACGCACTGTATTATGTATTCACCTTGTACGAACGGGCGGTCATAGCTTGTCCACTCAATAACTAGAATTCTTAACATATCGTAACACAATTCGGCATACATGTTTATCACGGCAATACATAGATCTATATTGATTTTCAAAAGTTCCAGGTAACGTATCTGCCCTTGGCGTCCATTTTTAATTGTTGCACTCTGCATACTTGTCCACGCAATAAGTAAGCACTACTTGACGGATTGTAACCAAATTCGGTATACATGTTTATCATGCGTAACATGTACTTGGGACCAAGCATTGACTTTGGGCTATGAGTAGTTTGAGCTAAGAGAGGTTGAGGTAACGAGAGTAGACCGCAGTTAAGGTTACCATAGTAACATATATTATATTATGTAGTATAACGCATATGACGAAATCGAATGCTTCATGACAATTTAGGTCAATTTAAACATTGGCGTTTTTCAAACAAAAGTGCTGGTCAACACTGTGAAAACACAAACCGGTTCGAACGTCACACTTTCTTGATGCCACGTCGTCCAACACCCGGATAATTAGCAGCACTGAAAATGCGGCGAAACCATGTCGAAATGGGATTCTGGTTACATATGTTGGGGGTATGCTTGATTTTGACACGATGCGCGTACGATGGTTTCTATTTAGATACTATCTTGCATACCCACGATGGAACAAGAGCCCGTATTCTAGTTAGGGACGATTTATGGCCCTTCGAATCACGAGAACGTATGGTAAATAGTGAGAATACGTTTGCAACCAGCCTATGCCAGGATTAGACTGCGCGATTTCGCGCAGTCTAATCCTGCCTACGCTGTTTGCGTGATGCATCATTTTACCTGTTTGAACGCTAGACCACAATCAACAAGAAGCATTCAATATCAACGCGCTACACTGTACGACAACACAACCGCAACATAACACAGAGCTATGCTTGGCGAAAATGGACGGCGAGTTGTCGCCTTTTTCAGGGCAATGACTGCGTTCCAGAGAGCCCGGTTGTAATAACGAGTTCAGACCGGCGAGCGCTGACACACTGCACTTTGTCTCGGTAAGCCATGTGTGAAGCGAAACAAATTTTATTGCCCATTCTTGTCACCAAAAATGAATGAGCTACAAGCATGTCTGGTGGCGGATGGACATTTATTTATTGGCTTGTGAAAAACAGCAACACCGCGTGAAATGACTTCGAAAATGGGGGCTTATTTCATAATTTATGGTCAGTACAAATGTTGGTTTGCTTTTGGAATTTATGGTCAGCGTTATCTCGCAGATGGACCTGCAGATGAGGTGATTGACCATCCAAGAAAGCTGGCAATGCCACGCAGTATAACATCGCTAAACCTGGCACACATTACAAAAAGAAATACATGTATAAGACATTGGTGTGTTTAATTTTAAACGTTTTCACTTTAATTTAACGCCGCTATGATATTGTGTGATCATGATGGCAAAACGCTCACAAATGCATTGCAGTGTTCAAAGTCTTGAACTACAGCAGACTCTCGCTAAACCGGACATCCTGGGATTCCAATGTATTTCGCAGTTGTTTGACGCAAATAACTTGGTTACCAAGTGGTTACCAAGTTATTTGCGTCAAACAACTGTGAAATACGCTGGAACTCCTGGATGTCCGGTCACCGTCAATCGTATGTATGCTGTGAATTAACGTCATATTTGTATAGTTTCCGTGATGTGGAATACGATCCTTAAAACAAAACAAATACTATTTGACTCGACAATATGACATGATACATTGGGCGTATAACCTAACTGACCACTTGAGACCCTGACCAACCTGAAACTTCGTCCATTCTCTCTGACAAGGTCATTAACAGTTTGCCAATCAGTCAATGAAATACCAGCGATTGGTTTTTGAATACCTCGGAATGGCTTTTTCAGAGTACATACATACTAATATTGGCTTGTATATATAGTTACGATAAACGGACATTAAGTACAGTGGCACCTCTCAAAACCGGACACATTTGTAATTTAAATCATGAACAGACACGACAATGAAATCAATTTCAGTGAAATCCATCGAAATTATACACATGTGTCCGGTTCAGAGAGGTTTCTTTGTATATCGGTTACCAATGCCTGATACAACATTATGCTATATGTCAGTACGTATTCGGCCAATACAAAAATCCCTTACCTGATAAAACGCGCAGCAAACGCGTCTTCACGAGCTACATTTGGTCCAGGGAGTTCGACACAGACTTATGTCGTTTTTGCGAAGAATCGATTTCCGTGTCGGTAGATCCGTTACGTAATAAGGACAATATAAAAGAATACGTATTTTGAAACAGATGGATTCTGGAAGTTTCAGAACTTGTTATTGTTGTTAGAAAACTTGATCATACACCTTGCGTATGTTAACAGAGCAAAAGCTATGATGAGCATACATGTCATAAGTTTTATCAGTGACGGTAACATAGAGAAATGGGGCTTATGGAATGTGTTCACTCTGTGTGTGAACTGATAGCGATCTATATTGCTCGTTAGAAGCATAACGGGTGTTTCAGTGATTGAATGGCGAACGCTGCAGCCGATAAGACTCTACAGATGCACGGGCTGAACTGGATCTACGCAGATCGCAAAAAAGACATACGCCTCATCCAGTGACAGTCACATATTATGTAGTCATATACGCAATGACATGTACATGTGTTGCTACATTTTCACATGATGAGTATGGAACGCCAAATCTACATAAACTCAAATTATTAATGCTAGCTCTAAATAATTAGAGCTAGCATTAAATGTTTAGAGCTAGCTTTACTTATTATTTGATTTTATTTAGATTTGGCGTTCCTGGAACGCCAAATTTACATAAACTCAAATAATTATTGCTAGCTATAAATACTTAGGGCTGGCATTCAATATTTAGAGCTAGCTCCAAATGATTTAGAGGGCTCTTCAAATGATTTGGAGCTAGCTCTCAGTTTTAATGCTAGCTCTAATTATTTAGAGCCATCATTCATTATTTAAGTTTATTTAGACTCGGCGTTTCAGGAAACTATAAGCTCAAATAATTAACACTAGCTCTAAATAATTAATGATAGCTCTAAATATTTACTGATAGTTCTAAATATGTAATGATAGTTCTAAATAGTTAATGCTAGCTCGAATAACTCCATCGATGAGAAATGACAAAGCGATCGACTATGTCACTATTTGCTGATAGCAACTATTATATATCATGTTCTTTTGTATGATATCTTTGGGAGATGTACAGTGGAACCTCTCCAAACCGGACACCAATATAACACATGTGATCTTATTTTTACTGAGTTTCTTGGTCATTTATATCAGGTGCTTATGTCTGTTCATGATCGCATAGCACACAACTATGTCTCTGAATGATCAAATTCCTGATTTACAGTGAAACCTCTATAATCCGGACACTGTATATTCCAATATGGTATTGTACGTATAGTATACCTTTCGTTTCCATATTTCATCTTCTGGTGATTCATCCACGAATGTTTTTTGTGCTTTTTGTATGGTTTTAAAACTTCATTACTACATTAGGTGTTAGACAAGGATACTTAATTATCCCAGATCAGCGTTACTCATCCTCCTATATGCTGGTATGATTCAGAGAATGAAGAAATATACGTTTTAGGTCATTCTTGTTGTACGTTTTATAATTATAACCACTTGTAGGTCGCCCTACTTTCTAATCCAATCGCTGGACAGCATTGTGCTCCACTTATTTCACATATTGCAACTTTTAGCCCCAATACGTTTCACATTACTAGATTTAATGATTAACTGTTAGACTGGAAATGGACAATCAATAATCGGATGGCAAATTTCATTGTACATTTGGCTGAACTATAAGTATATTATTGTTAAAAAATTGAATTTTCAGACTTAAAAATCCAATATGTGAACATTAACTTTTACTTACGACTACGGGCATAATTTAATATGATATTTGTTAAACGAGTTTACTGATACTATAAGAAACCCGTGGGAACGAATTGTTATTTCGTGGGAACGAATTGTTAAATTGAGGGTACGAATTGTTATTTCGTTAGAACGAATAAATAAAAACAAGAATTCTACGTCCCCTGCGGGGCTCCGTAGTCATCACACTGCGAAATGCTATATTATGCAATTCAGTATGCTATGTGGCAATATATTATATGTTCACTAAGACAGATACGTTCTGTGTCTACGCTAACTGTACCCACAGAATGATAGCATTGCTTATATATATATGCTAATAAATTATGTTTTCACACGCATCTGTAACATTGTGTTTTGGGCTGAGGCGGGTTAGTCATAATGACCATCATGCAGCTGGTCGTGATGATATTTGGATATGACTGTAGAAATGGGGCTTCTTGGTTGTGTGACCAGTGTAGACCAGGATCAAATAACACAATCCTGTAGCCTGATAACAATCTAGTGTGCGTGTTATAATATAGAAGCATGACGACGGGTGTTTCATTCTGGGATGGTGAATAGTGCAGGTCCTGATCAGACTGTGCGGATGCACAGTCTGATCTGGATGTACATGTCGTAGGCTGAAATAAAATTACTTTTGTATCGACCCTCGTTTGTTATTATTTACATCCCGTGTATATAACGGTACTGTAATAGTGGGCCCTTGTACACGTTCAGGTCATGTGATCACTATCTAATTTGCACAATGCATGCTGCGCGATATGCCCCGTTGCACTTTTACATATAGACCTGTGTGATTGAAGTTGTGTTTTCATTACATTGACTTCAATATATTTCATATATATTTACAGGTATGTTCTATTACTCTATTTGGTAAACTCATTTATTCTTTCAGGGATGTGTATATTTCATGCGTCCTTATTTGATAACATTGGTTTAATGCATGAAACTGCAAAACAACTAGGTTCTAAACTGGTTAGACACAGCTCTGCTCCGCCATTTTGTATGTGTGTTTACATAATCATAACTTGCTTTGTTATAAATACTTTTACTTATTATTGTACGATCTGTAACCATGTAATGTAGTACTTTTTAGGCACTTTTCCATAGACCTGTGTGATTGAAGTGGGCCGTTTCACTAAACTTCTTACGACTAAAATGTTCGTAAGCGCAAATTTAGAATCGTCTGCAAATTTCAATTGATGGATTTACATTTATTGAGCATAGGCTGCATATGCAGCCTATGCTCAATAAATGTAAATCCAACAATTATTTACAAGAAAACATTATTAATGTGAAATTTACAGACTATCATAATTTTGCACTTACGAACATTTTAGTCGTAGGAAGTTTAGTGAAACGGCCCCCAGGTGCATATACTATTACATTGATTTAAATATATTTCATATATATTTACAGAGATTGAAGACAGTGGGCGTTTACTTGTAATTTGGTCCATTAGAACCCGCGTGGGGAATTGATATGTAGAGCCAACTCTACATTATTGACCACCGCCATATGAGAGCGTGTGAGCCCCAGTCGGTGACATACACTTCTCGCATTTATCCAGTGACAGACACATATATGACACGCCATGTGAGTTGTACCTTCGGACATCTGCGTAATGTCATGATATACGTTAACAAAATTTACAATATGTTCCGTAAATAGCGTCAAAAGTTGAAAACAAAAATCGAAATACAACCGGAATTATACTCTCAAAATTGTGTAGACTTTTGACTTTATTTATGAACAATATTCTTAATTTAATAAACGTATTTTTTGAAATTACGCAGATGTCCGTTGGTACAAAATTACATGGCGTGTCTCATAGGTTTGCCGTCACATGGCGAACAGTGTGGATTGTTATTGAACTCTGTCGTCTTTACTTTATGGCGACTAGCGTAAGTCCTGCTCAGCTTATGTGGATGCGCAGGGTGATCATGGGCTACAATACAATACGTGTGGTCACTGTGACCCATGATCGCACTGTCCATCAGCGAGGTATGGTCAGGGCTTACATTACTAGCAACATAATTATAATATGTGACTGGAGATTTTGGGTTCAGCGGCTTTACTACCAGTATACAGTGGGGTCCGCGTGTAAGTGCACACACGAACGAACACGACAGGTTGGAACCAACCTGTCGTGTTCGTTCGTGTGTGAACTTACACGCTGACCCCACTGTAGATCCAGATCAGCATGTGCATCCGCACAGGCTGATAAGGATATGCACTGTTCACCATTCCACCAATGAATCACCCGACATGCTTCTAACAAGGAACTTTTTACAAATGTCTGGTTACACGAGTGTGCTATTTGATCAGAAGCTACATTGGTGCCTCATTTCTCCAGTCACAGCCACACATATGTTCACCATTTACGACAACAGTGCACATTCGGTGTCCAATGGATTCCGTCGGTCCCTTCACCAGTGTATAATTGACATTGTTATCTTCATTTTATGGCGACAAGCGTGGGTCCTGTAGCCTATTTCACCAACATTGCAAAGTATACTTATCTAGCAAAATATACTTTGAGGGAGTAATCATTTATTTTTCCTGAAATGCATTATTTCATATAGAACTAACAAATGCATATATTTCATGATTAAAAGTATGCAGAATTATTATACTGAATGTATTACATTATCACAGCCAAATTGGCTGTGATAACGTAATAAATTCAGTATAATAAAAATTAATAAATTTATCCTAAAATTGAAAATTTCTCCCTCAAAGTATACTTTGCTGGAAAAGTATACTTTGCAATGTTGGTGAAACGGGCTACAGATCAGGATGTGTTGATGCGCAGGAGATTTCACAAAACAATGCTATATAAGTACGCTTATCTACCTAAGTACACTTTGCGGGAGTAATTATGTATTTGTACAGATACGTGTACATTATTTCACATATAACTATTGTTATACACTGACTGTTTAACTTTCATGATTACAATTATGCATGTATTCATTACATTTTCACAGCTATATTTTTTATTAGAAAATATGTTAATTTCTCACGGTCAGTACAAATGATCATAATCATGTAACTCATTGAAAACATATATATATGCTGACGGTGGGCCATCATTTGGGGTGATGATGGGATCCAAGTTAGAGACCCCACCACATACTCATACAATGTGTTTGATCACGTGGTACTAACAACAACAAGTACCGATTCAAAGTACGTATTCTTTTATAGTGTCCTTATTACGTAACGGATTTTGATGAAATATGGCGCATCAAACGCGTCTTGTTAAGCTGCATTTGGTGGTCACTTTATTTACGCCCAAACTTCTGTCGTTTTTACGAAGAATCGATTTCCGTGTCTCCGACACGGAAATCGATTCTTCGCAAAAACGACATAAGTCTGTGCCAAACTCCCTATATACCACCAAATGCAGCTCATGAAGACGCGTTTGCTGCGCCATATTTCATCAAAATCCGTTGCATATTAAGGAAAATATCCTCGTGATTGCGGAAAACCGTGCGCCAAGTAATTTATCCCACCCCCATAGCCGTACCATGTCTGGTTTTCTTAATAACCCGGGGACAACACGGAAATATGGGTGAAACGCAATAATAATCAGATGGTGCATATTTGCATGTCATATTATTAGAAAAGCGTCAAAATTTAATAACAAAATTCTGTCGTTCATACAAAATAAAGCTTCATTTGATCGGTTCCCATGGAGACGACCATCGATACGTCTTGTTTCATTATCTCGCCATACATTAACCATATTCTCCTCAAACTTCTAAAATTTCTGTCTCAATAACCCCACACCTAATAGATGCGTTTTTCGACCCGAAACGCCAACCGTAATTTTATTTTCACACACATCCCAATTTCTTGAGAGCTCTGCTAGTGGTCTATGTCTTCGAAAATTCGTCTTGTTGAATTTGCAATGTACGTCGCGGGAAGCCATACGAAACAATGGCGTACATTTCCGAAGCATTTATTAAGCAAAGATAAAATTGCACGTGGGATTAGATTTCTGGTATACTCGACTATTTGTTCGAAGTTTTCTCAATTTAGATCCAGTGTTATACAAATACCAGCAATTCGGCAAGTCCTGTTTTCGCCAAACTCACCAATATTAGTGTTTTGTGTTCCGTCTTGATTAATGTTTTCGCATCTTCAGTTGTAAGGACGGCCGCACAATGGCTGAATTTAAAACATATATGTTACCCGTCCGCGTGACAGCACCCTCCCAGCAATTATCCTCCTCCCAAATATCCGTTGCCATGGGAATAAAACAATTTTCCAAGATAAAAACTATTCCACATCGCGGAGAATCGTTCCTATTATTTTTGGATCGCGACGGCGTATTTTGGGTGGGCTTTAAGATCCATGGTTCTGTGAAAAATACACATTTCATGCATTTCCATTCAGTTCAGATCTGTCGTAGAGTTGTGGAATCGCATAGAAATAATTCATGCGAATGTCTCGCATTGTTTTCGCAAGGATTACCCCTCACCACAAGAACGCACGTTTCCACCTGGTATACCATTACACAACAAACTTATCACCATTGTTGTATTCTAAACTGGTTTGAAACACACATGTTAACGATTTCGTATGCCATTTCATGACTATGAATAATTAATCTATGACCAAATTCTTAATAAATCACTATGATTGCATGCATCGGATGCTTTCAAACACATATATTAGGCATATTCGAGGATTACACTTTACGTCAAGTAATCATACCGCATTTTTGCGTTAATAAGTTTGCATAAAGGTCAAACTATGTCTGATCTGGGGCCCGTTTCACTAAACTTCGTACGACTAAAATGTTCGTAAGTGCAAATTTAGGATCGTCTGGAAATTTAATTTGATGGATTTACAGTTATTGAGCATAGGCTGCATGTGCAGCCTATGCTCAATAAATGTAAATTCAATAATTGTTTACAATAAAACAGTGTAAATGTGCAATTTACAAACTATCATAAGTTTGCACTTACGAACATTTTAGTCGTAGTGAAATGGGTCACTGATGCGGTAAGAAAATGTGTCCAAATTAGATTGGCGATATTTTGTGATAGTTGCAAAATAGTGTTTCGAAATTGGAATATTTAAAAAAATCAAATAATAATAGCATTATAACAAATAACAGCGCAATATGCCAACTAAAAGTAAGGCCATGCTATTGTTTTTCTCCGTTAAGCGTCCACCCGGACGGCGAAAACCTACTTATATATCCGGTAAAAACAAACAAGGCCTTGACAACAAAACGAATATAAATTTATGTTAAAAACTTCCTCAACCCTTTGCAGTGTGCAAAGGGTTGAGGAAGTTTTTAACATACATTTAAATTGCCGCTCAATAATAAGATTTAAAACTTAGACAAGTCCCAAATCAATTTTCATATTACTTCACCAGTTATATTGTAAAATAGCATACACAGTTTGTTTGTATTTTCATAGAACCACGCTCAAAACCTACCCGCACGCGGCCGTTTAACAGAGGAAGAACTGTGTATGGCCTAAACGTGTATGCGACAACAATGGGACACTTTATAATGTGCATATACAACGTTCATGATCACGTGGTTATAACAACAACAGTGGCTGAAAGTGTTGAAATCTTGCCCACTCCAAAGTAAGTATCATTTGATATTTTCCTTAATATGAAACGGATTTTGATGAAATATGGCGCAGCAAACGCGTCTTCATAAGCTGCAGTTGGTCGTCCAGGGAGTTCGGCACAGACTTATGTCGTTTTTGCGAAGAATCGATTTCCGTGTCTACTGACACGGAAATCGATTCTTCGCAAAAGCGACAGACGTTTGGGCCGACGTACGAGACCATCAAATGCAGCTTAACAAGACGCATTTGATGCGCCATATTTCATAAAAATCCGTTACGTAATAAGGACAATCTAAAAGAATACGTACTTTGAAACGGATGGATTCTGGAAGTTTCATTACTTGTTGTTGTTGTTAGTACCACGTGATATATAATAAGGGGTGTACGCCACCGCTCGCTTTCGTTAATCTTGCCAAGATTGTCAACGCCTTTGAACATATATTTGCAATGCCAACTCGCAATCAAGCAATTTGATTGCCTCAGACTGAGCTGTTGTAAGGTTTGTATTTTACCCGGGCTTTTTGACCTCTTTGGGTATACTACCTTATAGTGTTAATACTATTTAAGTGTTGCAATGCCAACTCGCAATCAAGCAATTTGATTGTCTCAGACAGAGCTGTTGTAAGGTTTGTATTTTACCCGGGCTTTTTGACCTCTGTTGGTATACTACCTTCTGGTGTTAATGCTATTTAAATTATACGAACATTTAATGAAAAAAAAAAAGCTTCCGGACACAAATGACGTCGATGACCCGTACACGGGTACAGCCCGTAAAGTCACATGTTGCTGATAGAACAGGAAGAAAGAAAAATGACTTTTCAGTATAATAATGCAATTAGGTGTAAATTGGAGACCAGTTTTGGTCTTAGATCTTGACATCTGCTCTCAGCACATGAAATATGACTCAATTTGTACGAATTATCATATACATAGTGGCATTTTCATACAAAGTATATACCAGTGTAGACTGTTAAGTTGGTCCATAATGTTTTAAGCGAACTTCGACGTGCCACAGTGTAGCGCCGATGAAACTGCGCGGTTTGCTATGGTTATTTATGTTAACGCTTGGGTCATACGGCAACAGTCAAACTTTTGTTTAACAAATTAAGCAAAATAAGTTTAGGAATCAAACTGCCAAGCGCATTGGCGACCAGTGTAGTGACAGATCAGCATGCGCGGATGCGCATGCTGATCTGTTACTACACTGTTCGCTATTTGAATGGCGATTAGATTCATTATATTATGAGAACAATTCATATCGTTATCAGGTGACAAGGTTACATACATATGTGTACGAGATTGCATTGACGTATATTGGTCAATCACGCAGTTAATACAACGTTGTCATGTGACTATGCAAACTATCTTTTTACAAATGACCACAAAAGAGGGGTACCACCATTCTTTGGGACGGTACATCTGAAGTATTAAATGTGTTTTAAAGTGGCCCTGCTCGAGATTGCGGTATTATCAAAGGGTTTGTGTAAATGTATATTGCTACAATAACAAGCTAATGAACTATGAACATCGTAGGACACGTGATATTGTGCGTAATGTTGGCAAACCAGTTTGCGAAATTGAATAAATGCAATCAATTATGTCGAACAGTAACGTACATGACAGCGTGACTGTGGGTGACTATGACATGTATGGTACAAGCACGTGTTAGGAGGCGTTTGTTTCATTAGGATAACAATAACATACATACAATTTTGCCGCCGATTTCAAGGTCCACGATCACGTGTTTACCACAACAACAACAATGTCTGAAAGTGTTGAAAGCGCGCCCACTCCAAAGTAAATATTATTTGATATTTTCCTTAATATGCCACGGAGTTTGATGAAATATGCAAACGCGTATCCATGACCTGCATTTGGTGGTCTCGGGATTTCGGCACATACTTATGTCGTTTCCGCTAAGAATAGATTTCCGTGTCGGTATTGACAATAAACACGGAAATCGATTCTTCGCAAAAACGACAGATGTTGGTCCAAATACCGAGACCACCAACTGCAGCTTAACTAGAAGAGCTTGATGCGCCATATTTCATTACAATCGGTTACATAATAAGGACAATATAACAGAATACGTACCTTGAATCGGAGGCTAGGCTGGTAGTTTCACTAATTATTGTTGTTGTTGTAACCACGTGATCATGCACCTTGAATTTGCTGCTGAAACAATTTCACGACAAAGTCATGCAATTTATAGTACAGTATAACGTCTCTAAACCAGACACGCAGTCAGTCAGTGAATCCTTAATTGTATTGGACTGGGTTATGGGTTTTATGGTGTATATTTATGATGATAATGCCTGTTCAAGTTGACAAAGCACAGCCGCATTCCTTGGCATAGTTATATGTCGGATTTATTTACAGTGGAACATTTCTAATCCGGACACCCTGAGGACCTTCAGCATGCCGGGTTTAGAGAGGTTTAATTGTAATACATGGACATGATTACCATTTATATATACATTAGAACCCCTTTGGCGATCCCATTGTGTTTCACTGTTATTTATGTCATGGTCGTGTCTTTTCATGATTGAAAATGGCACTGTTCATGGAGTGCTTAATTTCTGTGGAGCCTCTCTAAACCGGACACCCTGGGGAACTCCCAGGGTGTCCGGTTTAGAGAGGTTCCACTGTACATTACAGTTGTATTGGAAATGTTCATTTGTGTCACGAGCTGTGCACTCATGGTCACGGTCCATTGCACAATCGCCACGCAGCACCGAGCACCGGCATAAGTGAAAACTGTATTTATCTGTGGTTTTCATTTCCAAAGGTATTTATATACATGCAATGTATCTTAAGTGTATATTATATAAAATATACCTGTTTATGTACATAGAGTACATGTATGTTTGTAACAGCAGACCGTGGCCAAGGGGTAACACCACTGGACTGCCACACTGGCGATTCAGGGTTCAGTCCCAGTCAGCATTTCTGAGATACCTTATATTTCCTGCTCTACTATAGTCCTTTCGGACTGAGACTTGAAACGGCGGTCTCGTGTATCAGATTTGAAGGAGAGTATGGCCATGGGTACGTTAAAGAACCAGAGGGGACTATTATAATAAGAGCTAGCCCTCCCCCACTCCCCTCTGGGCCAGTTTTCTCTGTATCCACCTCCTTCCTTTCTCCCATGTCATGGGCGACGACATGCAAGGTCATCGAGCCAGTGCCGTACGACTCTGAGGGCCGATTCATCAGCAAACAATAGTATAGTGTCTTGTATCTTTGTGCTTCATCGCATTAACATTGGTCCAGTAGTTTGAAACTTCCTTAGATATTTATGAAAATGTAGATTGAAACGGGGCTAACAAACAGGTGAGCGTGACGTATTATACCCGTCGTGTAAGTTTTATGGAGTGAAAATCGCTCGAGTCGGGTAGGGTACAAGGTGCATGATCACGTGGTTACAACAACAACAACGTCGTCCACTCCAAAGTAAGTATTATTTGATATTTTCCTTAATATGCATCGGATTTCGATGAAATATGGCGCAGCAAACGCGTCTTCGTGAGCTGCATTTGGTGGTCCAGGGAGTTTAACACAGACTTATGTCGTTTTTGCGAGGAATCGATTTACGTATCGGAGACACGGAAATCGAATCTTCGCAAAAACGACAGAAGTTTGGGCGAAAATACAGAGACAACCAAATGCAGTTTAACAAGACGCGTTTGATGCGTCATATTTCATCGAATTACGTTACGTAATAAGGACACTATAAAAGAATACGTACTTTCAATGAGATGGATTCTGGAAATTTCAGTACTTGTTGTTGTTAGTACCACGTGATACCTTGGGGTAGTTGTTTGGGTTATCAATTACAGGTGCGAGAGAACTGCATTGGACGTACGCCGTTCATCACATAATCCGTTAACAACTAACGTTTGCTGTAAATAGAGAATATTAGTATAGTGTCATGAACGTGAATAAATATCTGTCGAGGCTGAGAAATCAGGATGGGCGAGGCTTGCCGAGCACATCCTGATTTCGAGCCGAGTCAGATATTTATTCACGTTCATGACACTATAATAATATTCTATTTATCCCATTAACCACATCAAAGTTGTTCAAATGTCTCTAAAAATGCATTTGTGGCCTCATAAGTTTGTCTTCTGAAGCGACAAGATTATCGTGACGTAACGTCATACATAATGACGTATCTACTAGACGTGAACGAGAAAAAATACACGTACCTGCTTTTCACGTCTAGTAGCGACATAGTTGACGGGATAATATACAATAATCTCACACGAGACTAAGCACATTCCCAAGTAGTCTAGTGGTTAGGATTCCGCGCTCTCACCGCGGCGGCCGGGGTTCGATTCCCCGCTTGGGAAGAATTTTTTTTCTACTTTTATTTCTTAAATGTTCTGAATTTTTAAGTCCAAGGACAAGTGGTTAAATTGTGCTTATACAATATTCATTTATATTTGTTTCTGAACTTCTTCTTCGAAGGTACCGTCTGAGACATAGTCACTTTCCAGTCATATGTCGCATTCCTTTTGTAGTAATATGCTAATAATAGTACCCGTTATGGTCGCAGGTTCCAGAAATGTTCCGATAAATTAAAAAGAACGTGCTCTAATCACAGGTGGAAGACTCGGACCTGTGCCCATTGAACATCAAATTACCCCACCCACCTGCTCTCGTACTGTACTTTAGGTTTACTATAGCGAGACTATGTGGGTGGGGTAATGGGATTGTTTAATGGGCATTTGTTTTGTGTCACGGGTCATTGTAGTTGCGAACGGTACGGTACGGGAGGTACGGGAGTAGATTGCAAGAGTTACCTTCTCAATAGGGTACCAGTGGCTCTAATATGCAATTAACAATGTATGTCAAATATACTGATATAGTATAATTTGATTTTGAACATGATTTTGAACATGATGCGAAGGTACATGTCACAGCTACATTATTGTCTGTTACACGAAAGCTGCCCAAATATTACAGCCATATATGATATAAACAATGCAAACACATAATATTAAATTAAAGAAAAATTTAAGAATGACACTTCTTTTTATTTCGTAAAATTTAGTCAAATATTGATATAATATTTCTCTATGGGAATTTAACAAGGGGAAAAAGTGGTGGAGAACGTGGAGGGGTTGAAAAACGAAACATTTTGGAAATTGACTCTGAAATGTGGCTAGATAGCTTGGAAACGAACTAACTAAGAAAACAAAGGTTAAATTTTGAAAATCAGTCCATTATTTCATAAATTGAAGAAAACAAATCATGTTAAATCCCTATAGACATCTTCACTCATGTGAAGATGTCTATGGGGATTTAACATGGTGTTTATTTTTTACGCAATAAAATCAATATTGTACCAAATTTTACGAAATAAAAAGAAGGTTCATTCTTAAATTTTGACAAAATTGAAAATTATCGGTAAAAAATATTGTTTTTGCATTGTTTATGTTGCTTTAAAACAGACAGTAATACGTATTTCCTGCTCTGAGCGTTGGATAAAATATTAGAATTTAACAATATGTGATCTACATTAGGCCATGACACAAGCGTGAATTACGTCATATTTGGATGCAACTGGAGAAATGGGGCTTATTGGATTTGTGACCAGTGCAGCTCCTGATCAAATATCACACTCCTGTCGCCTAGTAACCGTCAATATATATGCATGACTGGTGTTTTATTGTTGGAATGGCGACCAGTGGGGATTCTGATCAGACTGTGCGGATGCACAGGCCAATCTGAATATACACTGGTCGCCAAACACATAATACCCATTTCTCTATTCACAGCCTCTATAAGCATGACTAAAATACATGCGTAGTTTGTTTTCCATCATGATTGTATGATTTGATCCTTATGTCTCCCTTCAATATACCAAGCAGTACCTTTTCGCAAAACACAGTCACCGTACGTGTAATACAATCTGTCTTCAAAGAACAACCATTCTCGTCTCGTTGAACAATGATTTGTACGTCCGACTGAGCAGAACTATGGCCATCTTCCTTTAGTCTGACACGGGTAACCAATGTGTTTTCATTTTACATCTCTCAAAGTCTGCAAAAAAGCGTATTTAGCGGTGCGACCCGCAATTTTCCCGTTGGGCGAGTCAGACCCTAACCTATCGTTTACGCGAAAATTGGACGGTAGTACAACACCGCTTCGAGCTAATGTGTTTAGCGGGAAATTGCATGATGTGTGTTTTTTATCCAGCCTAGATGTTACCCAGGGTATACATTGTTTATCTGATGTGTATATTTCCGTTGGTGTTGGATAGCGAGATTGTCAACAGAAGCACTGATCAGGCTGCGTGCGCAGCCTGATCAGGGCTTCCGTTGATCTAAAAGCACGGTCATGGGATGGAGTTACCAGTAATCGTCGTGGTACTCGTCGTGGTTTCATAAACGCAACGGTGGGTCAGACGAAAACAAGGGATTATTCAAATTCATACGGCCGCTTGACACAGTAACGTATATGTTTTTCTAGGAAATAAATCTCCGCTGACCGCTGTTGTCAGTAGCAAAAAAAGTGGCCGTTCGTTATGTGGTTTGATTGTGTTCGTTACATAATGAAGGGTGGACGTTCGTGGTTTGGCTGTGCTCATCTGCGTTATATAATGGAGGACGTTTGCACGGTGATCACTCGTGCTAGTAGATACATATGTATTGCAACCACCACGGCCCCAAAACACACGCTCGTGCTATGCCATTTGCACTGACAGATACATATTATGTATTGCAACCGTAAATGTTCAAATAAAAAGGTCGGTACTGTCATTTTCGCGCTCATATATAAATATGCCTTGCAAACACCATCGTCAGCGTTAAGTATTTTGAGGTGCATTGAGGCACCCACTTCTGACATATTTACATGTACGTGTATCAATGGCAGAGTACCATGGACAACTCCGTCAAAGTCATACGCCTTTGGAAATGAAATGAAAAAGATTGATGAATTTACGCATGCATGCTTTTAGTAGCTTTCGAACGGACTATGATAATAATACGGACTTCCGTATTAATACATTCAGAATATCAGATATATACCAATATGTCAACTGTACTAACCATTTATAGAAGTTACTGAACAACGAAAGACATAATTTATGAGTGGTTTGGATACTCAGAAAGGTTAATATATCAGTATACGGCAGGTTGGACAGCCATGTTGCTTTGAACGCCGAGTTGTGGTTAGATACAAACAACGAAGAACTAAATAAGTGTGGTGTGTAATACATGTATTGTCATAATTTGGCACGGAATTGTAATAATTACGTTCCTTAATACTTGGTGACACCTGGGGCCCGTTTTACTAAACTTCGTACGACTAACAGGGTGTTCTGTTTATAGAGATTCCACTGTATTATTTTTAGTCGATAACGGTGAATATAAATACACAATAAGATACGTTTCACCAGAGCCCTCCAAATCACGATACCAGGTAAACATGTGGCGAGTAAGATCGGGGGCGATTGCCAGTTCGCCTAACGACGTCATTAAGACATTCTTTTCCGGTTCCGTCCGTGCGGCAATCCATCGACAACACTCCATCGACAACACAACACCGAACCACTTACACGAGTGATATATTCGTTTTTCGCAGCCTCATTTGTATTTTTCAAAGCAGGTCTTGGTAGAAATATGAGTTTGTGTGTACACGGCTCATAGATAATGGTGTGTTTTCATCATTGGACTGTTTATGTCAATGCTTCAGCAGATTTCTTCACGAGCTGGCTCAGTCTATTTCTCAGTTCCAACAAACACGATGTTTACTATCGTTTGCTATACAATATGGGACCAGCAATGTGATTATGTACATAAAAGGATGTGCGATATCTCATGAAAATTATGGACAACATTTACGATATGTTCCATAGATGACGTAGAATAGTGAAAAGCATAAATGTGCAATAGTATACCGCATTTGCCATGAATGTGTCGTCAAACTTCGTAATTGTCGCGCCTGCTTTAGCAGAGGCGCGACTATATATATATATTCGGCGCGCTTTTTCCGTCGTCGTCGTCGTCGTCCGCGTCGTCCGCGTCGTCCGCGTCCGCGTCCGCGTCGTCGTCGTCCGCGTCGTCCGTTTTTTTTGTAACAGAAATGCGTTCAATTATTGTTTTTTTCACAATATCTCTTTAACCCCTTGCCACACTTTGATACAATTTCACATCAATGTTTGTCTATGGATGATGCTTCATTACGCACACACCCACATCCAAATTCTCAAGGTCAAGGTCATTTATTTACTTTTAATGTTCGCCGGTTTTGTAACAGAAATGCGTTTTAAGTTATTGTTTTTCACAATATCTCTTTAACCCCTTGCCACACGTTGATAATATTTCACATCAATGTTTGTCTATGGATGATGCTTCATTATGCACACCCCAACATCCAAATTCTGAAGGTCAAGGGTCATTCTTATTTTGTTTTATTTTATGTTCACTTCCTTAAGGTGTTTAACAGAATTTGCTATGTTTATTGTATTGTCACAATATCTCTTTAACCCCTTGCCATACTTTGATAATATTTCACATCAATATTTGTCTAGGGGATGATGCTTCATTACGCACACCCCCACATCCAAATTCTCAAGGTCAAGGTCATTTATTTACTTGTAATGTTCACGGTAAAATGCCTCGGCAGGCGCGATACCGCTTCCGTGGCGGAATTATTGTTTATATTACGTGAACACAGGAGCGAGGGTATCTCCTACATGGCTGTTAATCAAATGGTTAAACATGGCGGCCCCCATTACATTGACGGTGTCACTTCGATGAGTACATCGCGACAAAATTACAGTACATTGGCACATGTACTGATTACTTTTGTCTGCGCGTAATGAGGTTTACTTAAATCTGCCAAGGTCTCAACAAAATGAGTTTCCTAAAATGCCAACATTTGCAAGGGAAAAAAATCACTAACATATTCCTTTTGACTACAAAACACCGAGTAATAAGACGAAACGACTGATTCTGACGTCACGAGTAATCCACGCGGTGTTATTGCTGATCAAACTGGGACTCTGAACGCTCTGATTGGCTTGCTTTTATTAGATTAGTTACGCTATGACAAATTGGATAAAACTCCGCAGAATTCTACAGGAGCCACCTGAGCATTGAACGGCCCCGAGTAATTTAGGCCCTTCTGGAAGAAACCCGTCTACCGCTTGAATTTACTAGTTGAAACCAGTAAACGTTACTGCCATTCGGTTACTATGTTTTGAATAGACATGCAATTAAGATTCAAGCTAAATACGCATCATGCAACCAGTGAGGACTCAGATCAGCCTGCACGCAGTGCAGGCTGATCTGAGTCCTCACTGGTTGTCTGGGATAGGTGTTTTCATAAGATCGCCGGTTGGGTTTTCGTTCCAGCGATTTGTCTAGTGACCCGCGTTTTATCTGCTGAACCGTTGGCAGCGAGGTTGAAGTAATGTCTTTTTGGCTGTGCTCTGGGAGCTGTGCCGAAATTTGGTCGCTCGGTACCGGGACAGTAATTCATTATCAATTTCGGTTTTGCAAAATTGCGGGGAAATTGTGTTAGATATTCAGGGTGCCGTAAACAGTGGCGGTATTGGGTATTAGGTATATACATATACTTGACTACGTAGTTGTCCTAGTGTAGAACAGTAGCGATGCGTGTGACGTTTGATGAGTTTGATGTGGTCGAACAATTAAATAGTCATATACACCTATTTAGTGTATGATTTAAACTAGACCGGGAATATTTCTTTTGCTTTTTTGGCTCAATTGGGATTTCTTCTGAGGGTTTCGTTGATTTACGTTGTGTTAATAATGTTATTGATTTCTGTTTATGAAACATACACTGCTGGTCGTAGATAGTATGTTTGTGATGAATGAAATGCTCATCTATCACCGCTGTGTGCATGTCATGGCGCTAATATAGATGATCGAAAGTTTTGTTTCTGTGTGTTCATTGATTTCCTTTGGGTTATTGTCGTCGATTGTTCCATTGCATCCATGTAGCATATTTCACCAAAATTGCAAAGTATACTTATCTAGCAAAGTATACTTTGAGGGAATAATCACTTATTTTTGCCGAAATGAATTATTTCATATAAAACTAGTGACGTATATTTGATGAATAAAAGTATGCAGAATTATTATACTGAATGTATTACATTATCACAGCCGAAATGGCTGTGATAATGTCATAAATTCAGTGTAATATAAAAATCAATAAATGTATCCTTAAATTGAAAATTTCTCCCTCAAAGTATACTTTTGCTACATAAGTATACTTTGCAATGTTGATGAAATCGGCTACTGGTCTTATATATTATCTGCACATGCATACATTATTTATAGGAATAAAACATTCAATCATTTCAGATTCAAATCATTAGATACAAGTAGCTCCCTCCATAAACCGGATGCCAATGGTCTCTACTGATTTGTTGAACTGTCATTTATTGCAATATTACATGTCTCTGATAGCTAAACATACATATACACACATGTCTTTGAGTACTATTGTTCCAAAATATATAGGAACATCTCTAAACCGGACACCCTTCCGGCTTAGAGAGGTTCCACTGTATAACATAGCGGTAGAATACCCAGATTAGGTATTAGTGGACTGAAACCTGACCCTCTTTTCTGCAGATACATGCAACGGACGCGGATGTCTAGTAACACAAACGGACGATTGTGAACCGCCCCACAAATTAATACAGCAAATTGATAATAGATGCGTTTCAGATTCGGGGAGCAGAAAATTAAGTAGAGAGGCTAGAGTTCTGGAAATTGCTTTCTTGTTCTGGAGTGACATTGGTCATTTATCTCCCTGCCACAATTCTGTTAACAAAGCCACGAGGTTAAGGGGGGTATCCCCTGGGAGTGATGCCAGGTCTGGACGCGCCGTGACGTAAACATATTTCGCGGCCATTTGCGCGACCGGGAACCATTTATGTCCACGTGACTGACATCACCATGTTGTTATAACCGGCAGTTTACGAATGTTCACATAGAATTACTGTTTATATCCTGCTGATTGTATGATCTCATCCGTCTTATTATGGTCGTTTCACGTAAGATGGCGGCTGAAAATTCGACCCTAATATTCACTAACCCGAATGTACTGGCTGTCACGCATAACACACACAACATATTGGAATTTTGCTAGGTTTCCATTGATATTACGTTATTTGTTTTTAAATCTATGAACAACATACTTATTTTCACCAATACACTTTCTTGAAGTTTGTTTTCTTATCACACTGTATGCCTCATTCCAAATATTTCTGCAAATAAAAACCATTTTGAAGGAAATATACTGGTACCGTACTACGAATAAAGAAGGCATTTAACTATTATTAACTTCTCCATAAATGAAATCAAGTGAAGTTGGAAATTCTCCGATAGCTCTGGTTTAAGCCAAATACAAAATTCCCACAGTCGAGCACGTTTCATATATTTCACAGGATATACTAGAGCCATACTGCACCATTTTCTATTTCTTACCTTGTTGGTTTTATTGATTTCTTGATTCAAATGCTCTTACAGTTGTTCTGTATGTATAACGAATTACTATATTCGTTTAAATTGTTATGTATGTATAACCAATTACTATATTCGTTTAAATTGTCATGTATGTATAACTAATTACTATATTCGTTTAAATTGTTCTGTATGTATAACTAATTACTATATTCGTTTAATTACTATATTCGTTTAAATTGTTCTGTATGTATAACTAATTACTATATTCGTTTAAATTGTCATGTATGTATAACTAATTACTATATTCGTTTAAAACGTTATGTATGTATAACTAATTACTATATTCGTTTAAAACGTTATGTATGTATAACTAATTACTATATTCGTTTAAATTATGTTCGTATTTAGATTTGATTCATTATTCCGATGTTTATAAAATTATAAAAAAAAATCGGCAAGTATGGAGGCCATCTTGTAACATGATGACAACTACCATCTCATTTCCAGATTCTTGCTAAAGATGTTCACATTCGTTTATAAGCTATATACCCCATAATGCCATACGCATTCCCTGAGTGACTACAGAACTATCCTCGTATCGTATCGTATCGTATCATGCCATATATTGCATTGTATTGGCGGAATTATACGATAAAGTGTAATCGTCAGTGGCGTGTATGCACTGAAAACCTCACTACTTGACATATCCTATTAAAATAATATTTACAAGCATTTTAAATAACTCCAACTTATGGTCTCCGCCTATTTAGTACATATAAATATGAATACGTAGTCGGTGTGATTTTTTAAAAAGAAATGTGAGACATACATGTTTATACGTTGGCTATTAAATTAGGTAACGATACCATCTAGTTGTATGCAATCTAGTCAAACATGAAGGCAATACTATAGACACTCGGTATGACTGCTGTAACAAAAGAAGTATGAGCAATAGTGACCATGATTATTTGACGAGTATACAAATAGCACAGAATTGCACATATACATGGACGCTAGTTCTCCAGACTATGAATACCGTGTAGCTTCCTGTCAGCGGCATAGACGCAATGGGAACTGTATCATTCACGTCTATTTATATCTATCTAGCATGACAGCATCAATGGCTATTTACCTATTAATCCACGATCAGAATGCAGATTCCATTTTTTGATTACTTTATGGCATGCGTACCATGTCCATGCGGAATATTATTTATGTCATTCCGCCCTTTAATCTCTCACTGCAGAAAATGGTCATCGGTTGCGAAAACGTGACAATCCGACGATGGCGAACAGCGTAGTCCTTGATCAGCCTGCGCCTCAGCGCAGGCTGATCATGGACTACACTGTTCGATATTTTTCCATTCAAGAGCATGTATATCCATAATGGAATAGGTTATTCTGTTTGTGAAAATGTACAAGAAGACCAGGACCTACACTGGTTGCAAATGCCATCAAGGACAAGTTATAGATTTTAACCTAAATGTGAATATTGAACATTTAGATCGGCGATAACAATTTATTGCTGTAAAATATTATTTATATTCGGTATTTATGGGCCGGCGATATATTACGATGGTCGTCGCTATTGTTCACTTTAATACAATTGTGAGCCAGAATAATTGCGATCTTGCCGTAGCAAACTTAATGTACATAACTCAAAGCGAAACAGGTAGTCATTTTATGTCAAAATAAAATTACAGTTCCTTTTCTAGAAGAAATCATGTTCTCGAAAATTGATGTATTATTTTGACATGTAAACGATTAGTTTTGTTGAGTTTAAACATGTATTATTTATATCGAGATTTATAGTAACATTAATATCACTCTACGTTTCGCATTCGTGAGTTTTGAGCATTAAACAGAAGGATTACAGAAATAAAACCCAGATATATGTTGCTGATCATATTCCATATCATTTTCATTTGACGAATATCAATATATATTGATTTTTGCAGGCCCTTTATACCAGATATTCGCAGAAGGTAATGAAGGAGATTAGTAAAAACAGACTTTATTTGTATATTTGTATCGTATTTCTGATACAGTTGACCTTTTATTATTTTATTTTTTTGTAAATACATGTAATACAATTTGATAATATGAAAACCCCACGTAAAAATAACAAATATTAAAAAATTACAAAAGTGTGAACATTGTAATTAGCTGAAATATGCGTATTCCACTATGAGGTATAGCAGAACATTCACTTTTTACATTATTTTTTTTTCAGTCTAAGTGAATTTTTTTCTCATTATTTTATTACATGAACTTGATAATTTATGATGAAATAAAATGAAAAATGTAAAAACATTTTGTTTATTTTAATGGAAACTTTTTTTTACTGGGATTTTCAAAATTGTGTTGGAAAAAAATTGCAATGTACAATTATGAAAACTTGCATAACTTTTGATCGGATGATAATTTTTGCATGTGGTTTTCTGCCTGTCGTTTGCATTGTCATTATCTACCAGTATAAAAATATATTTTGAAATTTATTTTTTCTATTCATATGACCTTTAAATCGACGGAAAATAGTCGGGGTTTGGAAGAAAATATCTATACTGATGAACAATATAGATGGTACAGTTGATATATGCCATTTGTCGTTCATAAAGCGACAATGCATATGCAATGTATTGAATATTAGAAAATCTCAGACATCGTATGTGACTTTAAACAATAATATTGAAATGCGGTTGAAGCTGGAGAAATGGGGGTTATGGGTTTTGCGACCAGTGTAGATCCAGACCAGTCTGTGCATCCGCATAGACTGGTCAGGATCTGTACTGTTCGTTATTCCATCAATGAAACACTCATCATGCTTTCAACAAGCAATTTAGATCGCTGTAAGGCTACATGATCAGGACCTACGTGAATAGGTGACATAAATAATTTGTTTTGTTTTACGTTTTTCCTGAATTTTGGAATTAACACACAGCGCATTTAATTGAAAAGGTTGCTTTGACTAAACATACATGTGCAAATTAATGCAATCGTTACTGTACATATGAAGTATGATTGTGCCATGTGTACATACTTCATAGGTAGTTGCAGCCTGTAACTCTTGTGACCCTCCCGTACCGTACGTGGTACGTACGGTACGGGAGAGTCACAGAGTTACGGTACGGTACGGAGGGTCACAGAGTTACGGTCGGATCGGGAGAGTCACAGAGTTACGGTACGGGAGGGTCACAGAGTTACGGTACGGGAGGGTCACAGAGTTACGGTACGGGAGGGTCACAGAGTTACGGTACGGGAGGGTCACAGAGTTACGGTACGGCGAGGGTCACAGAGTTTCGGTTAGGAGGGGTCTCAGAGTTACGGTACGGGAGGGTCACAGAGTTACGGTACGGAGTGTCACAGAGTTACGGTACGGGAGGGTCAACAGGAGTTAAGTTACGGGTACGGGGGGGTCACAGTGTTTACCGGTAATGCGAGAGTCACAGAGTTTACGGTCGGGAGGGTCACAGAGTTACGGTACGGAAGGGTCACAGAGTTACGGTACGGGAGAGTCACAGAGTTACGGTACGGGAGAGTCACAGAGTTACGGTACGGGAGGGTCACAGAGTTACGGTAGGGTGGTCACCAGAGGTTACGGTTACGGGAAGGGAGGGTCACAGGAGTTACGGTACGGGAGGGTACAGAGTACGGTTACGGGAGAGTCAAGAGTTACGGTACGGTGAGTCACAGAGTTACGTACGGGAGGTCAAGGTACAGAGTTACGGTACGGGAGAGTCACAGAGTTACGGTACGGGAGGGTCACAGAGTTACGGTACGGGAGGGTCACAGAGTTACAGGCTGCAACTAACTTCATACGTACAGAAGCGATTGCTGAATTCAGTGAGAGCGCCTTTAATGTTACATGTACAATAACTCGATATATTACGGAGCCCCGCCGGGGACGTATATTTTTTTTTGTTATTACATGTAATTCGTTTCCACGAAATAACAATTAATTCCCACCAATTAACAATTCGTTCCCTCAATTTAAGAATTCCTTCCTACGAAATAACAATTCGTTCCCACGGGAATTGTTAATTCGTGGGAACGAATTATTAAATTGAGGGAAAGAATTGTCATTTCGTGGGAACTAATTATTAATTCGAGGGAACAAATTGTTATATCGTGGGAACGAATTGTTAATTCGAGGGAACAAATTATTAAATTGAGGGAACGAATTGTTATTTCGTGGGAACGAATTAATACAACAAAATCCATACCCCTGCCGGGCTCCGTAATATATATATCTAATTATGTAAATAAGTCGATAGCTATCTGGTTGTACATACACAATTCTGGCGCGCATTGGCCGCTTTGTGTAATACGCATTAATCATCCAATAGAAAAACGCATCTATTTTAATCACGATCTTCACGTGACTGATGCCTCTCCATTCATTGGACGTTAAGTAAAATACCAGCGTGGATCGATTTAGGAAATGGATTTTAACTCAAGGGAAATAACTAGAACAGGACGCTATGAAACTGTGTTACAGAGTTATTCATCTTGTTCGAGCTGTAGATACAAGCGATAATTCGGAAACGGCCGAATTCTGGTTGGCCTGCCTTGGCGTTTATCTAAATAAAATAGAAACCGAAAGTGCGAAAACATACAACGTGAAGATGACAGACAATTGGCTAGCACCCCGTTCGTGCCAATGTAGTTACAGCATTATAACAGATGCCGGGTTCCATCTCATCGTTCATAAAACAATATGGCGGATTCTCCAGCCAGCAACCGTTTTGCTTCTGTTTCTGTTCCTCAAGTAGCGATTGGTATCATAATTCATATTCACAAGTAAATGTTCGGTATAATAGATTAAATACCGCCCTTGGCTGAGGGGAATAGTGTGGATTATCTCTCAAGCAATATCTTCCGAGGCGCGAAAGGCCGCCCATTTTATGCAATACCTTTTTAGACATCCACACAAACACAATATCATAATTTGAGTTTTATCGTTCATTCTAATTGTGAGAAAACAAGTTTGTATTGTTTGTACACGTCTAAAAACACCAATCGAGCTGTGGTAATATAAACACGACCTGTGACAACGACAAGCGCTGTTCTGGTTTCCTATTAGTTGAGGGTAGTAACTCTGCAGAATACTCCCGTATCGGACTATACGGGAGTATTCTGCAGAGTTACTTCCCGCAACTAGTTTCATATAATATACAATCTGCCACTACGAAGTGTTATTCTTACGTATAAGCGCGATTTTTCCGTGTTTCTCGTACATGTAGCGGGATGCATACGGTGTTGTTAAAATCAACAGTGACACACACAACTGCTATCCTGGTTTACCCTATGCCAGCCGATATCAGAAACACACATGTTCGTGTGCAAGCATTGGGGGTCACACAGTGGACCCGCAAAGACAGACAGGGGCTTAAAGGCTCGACATCTACAGTGGGGTCAGCGTGTAAGTGCACACACGAACGAACACGACAGGTTGGATCCAACCTGTCGTGTTCGTTCGTGTGTGAACTTACACGCTGACCCCACTGTAGTGTAGTCACAGCCAGCATTTACAGTAAAGTGGCGATGTACATAACTCTACTTATATGGTCATTAGCTAGTATGTTTGTCCATAACTGAGTCAAACAACGTTGTGTTTTGACAGTTTTCGAAGTATTATATTGTTATATTTTACACAGGACAGAACATTGTTATGGGATAATCTTCTTCACCGCGGATGGGGAGAGATTTAATTATCTTCTCTAAACATTATGTGGTGCCATGTGTTGTTGTCCTCAAGAGGAAGTTGTCTAAGTGCTCAAGTCCTTCCGGTCAAAACACCTATAGGGCCTAAAAGGCACAAAGGCTGCAATGTGTACACAATGATTGTATAGGTAAATCCAGAAATGCCACAATATAATATACTTGTTTGTTTGTTTGTTTATATCCCCAATCTTGTGTATTACCTGTCACCTATCTGCTGGTCAGTTTCAATATTGGTTTTCAAATCAACCATTAATATTACATTATGCAGTAAGTTGTCCGTACTGAAATGTGTTGTTGTGATTGGTATACACAGGAAAACGTTTTCAAGAGGCAATACAACCATACATGTCATTATGTCATGTTTGCTTTTGCAAATCATTCGGGCAATACTGTAGCCTATTTCATAAAACAAATATACTTCTGTCGCAAAGCATACTTGAATTCAAAGTATACTTTGGAGGGGTTGACACAAATGTCGACTAAAATGTTCGTAAGTGCAAAATTATGATAGTCTGTAAATTTCACATTAACAATGTTTTCTTGTAAACAATTATTGGATTTACATGTATTGAGCATAGGCTGCATATGCAGCCTATGCTCAATACATGTAAATCCATCAATTGAAATGTACAGATCGTCCTAAATTTGCACGTACGAACATTTTAGTCATACCAAGTTTAGTGAAACGGCCCCCAGGTGTTGTGCAGGAAAATGGCATATAGGAGAAGAGTTCTGCTTACCGTATTATTTACACACCTAAATTATGAATGTTGACACACACATTTAATTACAGATGTAAGTTAAGCATGTGTAAATAGACAATGATAAATGTGACGTCACATTAAACACGTCATGTTGTGACACATTTGAAAATCATTTGAATTTCAAGCTGGCAGTATGATCGACATTTTACAAGTTGTCACAGACAGAAATGGCCTAGTTATTGCCGTTTGATTGACGGCGCCGTGAAATTATTCAAATGATGTAAATTATATTCCATTTTGAAACAGACACACTTTACATTTGACTGGAGAAATGGAGTTTATGGGTTTGTGAGCAGTGTAGATTCAGATTAGTCCGTGCATCAGCAAAGTCTGATTCAGGACCTGCATTGTTCGCCATCATAGCAATTGAACGCCCGTCATGATTCTAACAAGCAAAATAGATCCTTGATTCCGAGGCTCGCCGAGGAATTCCTACCGTTTCCGGGCCGAACTTTATAAACTTGATATCAGCATACACCGGCGTGGTATTATATTTATGGTTAGGCCATAAACTGAGAAATTCGCGCATGCTATGTGTTTTCCTTGAACTTGACGTCATTCGACAATGAAACATCAGCGTATGAAGTTTTCGAATACAGCTTGGCCGTGTATTTGTTGACGCCATTTACGGAATTGTATCAGCGTCAATGCCGGATATAGCAGTATGTTATCCGCGAGTGTGTGTTTGGTTAGCTATATTTAAGTGTGAGGATTGGCTCAAAGTACCTTCCATATAAATAGGGGATATGAGCCAAGAACATGTGTCAAACGAATGGCCGTTGGCAAGTTTTCTTTCCCACGTGTACTGTTAGTTGCAATGCTAGTTACAATGCAGTCGAAATGTGTTATTTAAATTAAATTGTTTACGAGACGGTTAATTTAGTGTGTATTTGATCAATGCGCAGCTTTGTAACTGATCAAGTCCCATATCGGTTCATCAGCTAGTTGCGGGCAGTAACTCTGCAAAATTCCGGAGTTTTGCAGAGTTGATGCCCGCAACTACCAATCGGTACGCCCGGTTATCTAAGTATATATCCCGACGATTGTGTCCGGTTTCTTGATGTTCCACTGTAATTTACTTGTACGGGCACTCCAGTACGTCCGTGTGTACTTTACAATTAATTATAAACATGAAAACATTACATCAACGATAAATACCCCACTACTACTCATACTCCAGAGTGTGTACCCGTGTTAGTAGCAATACTATACATACTGCAGAGTGTGTACCCGTGTTAGTAGCAATACTATACATACTCCAGAGTGTGTACCCGTGTTAGTAGCAATACTAGACATATGGCAGGCCCGTACGCAGGAATTAATTCAGGGGGTGCGTTATCGACGGCTCGAAGGGCTAAGCATTGTTTTGTTTGCAAATCCACGGAGACCTCGGCGGATTAATCATTTCACCCCTAAGTAACTCGAATGGATTCTGATATGTTAATTTTGCAACCAATCCAATCATCACAAGATGATTTTCAGACCAGTCCATGTATGAACATGGGGTGAATTTGTTATGAAAATCACGAGCCGGCTCATCTGGATGTACACTTTTTTGACAATACCACTATACAGGCCTGTGGTGTTGAAAGGGTTAATGGTTAAGGTGGGAGGGTGTGGGGTGGGGGTGCTTTCGCACCCGCCGCTTCCCCTGGGCCTGTATGGTGGATATGTGCGTGGGATAAATTACTTAGAACACGGTTGTCCGTATGTACTATGTATAATCCGCGAGTTTTTCTTTTCGCGGATTATCTCCTCGTATATATGCGGACGTACTGTGTTGTAAGTAATACTTACCGTATAGTAAAACGTATGACCGTACATCACACTAGTAATACTTACCGTATAGTAAAACGTATGACCGTACATCACACCTATGTACAATATACTAGGATTACAGGGTGTCCGGTTTAGAGAGGTTTCATGTATGTGATGTACATGTATTTCACGCCTAGTTTTGCTGTTAGCAGTACTTAAGAGCACCAAACTGAAACAAATGAATGAAAATCGACTACACGCTCCAAGGGAAGCAACTAGTACGGGACTTTTCCACTTCGTTATACGGCAGTTGTCTTCCTTGCACATGCATTCTATCGCTGTATTATTATTTTTGTGGACTGTGTGTAAAATGTACAATTGTCAATTATTTTCCCACTTTTTGAGTGAGAAAAATGGCTATGTTGTTTTATTCACGGATATCCGTCCGTCTGTCTGTACGTACGTCCGTATGTCTGTCCGTCTGTCTGTCCATCCGTCCGTCCATCTTTTTAACCGTAATAGGTTGGGACTTGAAACTTATGGTGTGTGGATGCGCGAAGTGAATTTCGATTTTTGATTCAAGGCCCGGTCATGGATTATCTCCCCCTTTTCGACTTAGAATTTCCCAAGTTTGTAAGAATTAAAACGTTTTAACGTTTACGTCCGTATGTCTGTCCATACTTCCGTCCGTCCATCTTTTTAACCGTAATAGGTAGGGATTTTAAACTTGGTGTGTGCCTTCCTTATGGTGTGTAGATGCGCGGAGTTCATTTTTGTTTCGACCCCCGGTGATAGATTTTCTACCCCTTTTAAAATTAGCATTTGGGAAAAGTGGGTATAATCCGATGGCGCGCCATCGACTGTGCTCTAGTTACAATGTTTTTAGGTAATCATAATTGTAACCCACGGACGAAAGTCGGGGGATACTATATATATGTTACCGAACATCTTCCACGTCCGCGTCCGCCGCAGACACGTCTTGCCCGGAGCATAATCGAATATCCTTTGGAATATTTTCATGATGAAACTTCACACATGAACTCGTGCCTAACTACTTTTCGAGTTATCTCCCTTTGTCATTTTGCACACTGATTTCTTGTCTGTAGCATAACTCGAATAACCTTAGGAATATTTTCATAACAAATTGATGGGCTATGTGCCAAACTCATGTTTATTGACATAATCTGATTTCATTTTGGAATACATTGAATGTGAATGTTAATTGGGCTACCAAGTTGGAAACTTACGTAACTTTACCATTGACAGTAGACAGACGTAGAATAATTATAGGAATGAATGGCTTTTTTGCGGAATTTATCGGGGTATAAACTTGGAAAAGTCGCGGGAATACTGGACGAAGGCCGGAAGGCCTCGTCCAGTATTCCCGCGACTTTTCCAAGACTTTTCCAAAAAAAGGCCATTCATTCGTATAATTCCAGCATTTGAAACAAATTCATCAAGTAAATGTGTTTATTTTCCGTTTTCTTAAGAATTATTTTAACTGCGCCTCACGGTTACGGAAAGTAGTTCGGCATGGGAGTTTATTGGGATATAAATTTTGGACAGAGACTTGCTACTGGCGAATCAAATGTTAGGGACTTGTGTAAATATTTTTGTGCTGGAATTATAAATACATGAATTTGGAGGGTATCAACATATTGTTCACGCTGGTATATGTCTGTAATAGTTGTAATTGATTTGGACACTCTTTTGGATAGTTGCGAAAGTAACTCTTGCAATTACTCCCGTACTCCCGGTAACTCTTGCAATTACTCCCGTACCGTCCGTGAGTAATTGCAAGAGTTACCGTTCGCAACTATCTATTGGACAGCATCAATGTATGTTTGGTATGGAACTTCACGGTCACATATATCTATGTAATACATCAATGTCTTTCCTGCCCGCTGGATGGAATGTGGAGGTTCCCAGTGGTCAGTTTCACCAAACTTCGAACGACTAAGAAGTTAGTAAGTGCGAAATTGGAAATTAGACTAACAGTTACACTGACAGGCCATGTTTTTAGTGGATGTGTTCGCAGGTAATGATGTGTATATGTAGGCGGAAAATGGTAGCATTTGTTAGCTACGTTAATGTGAAAAGCATATTAATAAATATAGTCGTACGAACATTTTTATCGTACGAAATTTAATTAAACGGGTCCATAGGATGCGCAGGCTGACCTGGATCTACACTGTTCGTAAACACTATAATCCCAACTCCCCCAGCAACACCCACACATAATCGATAGCATCTGCTTTCTGGAATGTACCCGTACATAAAATGTCGATGATACAATAACGCAGCATTTATTGTCCCATAAATACCGATGATTAGACACAACACCACTGCTTATAATCACACAAGTACCGCTTTATGTCGCGAATACGAGCTATCTGCAATTAAACGAAAATAAACCAACTATGAATGTCTACTTTACACGTGCGGCAGATACATATAGTGTAACTACACACCCGATAACCGAATATTTGGGAAATTCCGAAATAATATTCCCTCATAGGTAATTTGTACGATGTGTTGATTGGCGCATTTGATTTAGTTGTTTTGACATGGATTCCTTGTATATATGTATTGTGCTTGACACTCTACACTCGGTTTGTTGAGCACTGTATCTTTTATTGCAACGATAACTATAACATATACAATACGGTCAAACCTGTGCTAAAGACGACCTCCGAATAGCAATCACCTGGCTGTAAAGGCCACAATTGTGTTGTCCCAATGGCACAATTACTATATACATATCTTTTGACACTACGAATAAAGACCACCTGTGAACAAAGGCCAGATGTTTCACTTCCCATGGCTGGCCTTTATTCACAGGTTTGACTGTAGTCATATATACTATTGTGTACGCATAATTGCGAATATCGGACAGAGGGAGTGAAAGGTTGGATTTTGTAACATATGATTCATTTATTATTCACCATTTTGTCGTAGCCTTCTTTGACGTGACTGGCTGTGCCTTATTTGGTGACTTGATATCTTTCTTAGTGGCGTTGCAGCCCTCCTTTGTGTCTTTGCCTTATTGGGCTGTGTGGCTTTATTGGCGGCTGGCTTCTTGGGCGCCTTCTTCGCAGAGGCAGTATTCATAATTATGATGTTCATTGTAAATAACAACTACCAGGCGTTTGATATCAAGCTTATCAGGCAATAGTGGAGGGGCACATTGAAGAGAAGTGGCTTAAAAACGATTTGTGTTCAACCCAAGAGAGCGAAAGCAACGACTATGCTAGATTGATACATCATACATTCCTGAACATGAATCCGGTGTCGATCAATCAAATTAGATGGGACAAGGTCATTTTTGAGGTCATTAAGTGCAAACAGGTCAACCGAGTTAAAAAACATATTTTATATCAGTAGATGGACATGTACGTGCATATCATGCTTCAAATATCAGATAACGTTGTTTAAATTGTTGAATATTCTTCCTTAGGACATATATGAGACGTTTCGGTTTTATGGTAGTTCAAACCGGTGTGTATTTTTCGATTTTCAAGATGGCTGCCAGGTATCAACATTTTGTCTTAACTATATTCTGACTTGATTATTGTATGGCGTTTGGTACTTACATTATGCGTTTACATACATAGAAATTCGTTTTGATAACTTATAAAACCAATTCACCACTGACAAATTCATATACATATAAGATGGCCGCCAAATATTCACACAGACGTGCAGTAAATGTGTGTGGAATAACATAAATATATAGCTACACTTTCATGCACATTTATATTTCAGTTGTTTGCCTTTTTTGTTATTACTGAATGTGTTCTTTGCACAAATGAATGAGTCCATCTAATATACTTATTATTTGACTATGTCGGAATATTCAAGATGGGCGCTAAGTATCGCATAAGCTCTTAGGCGCTGTTGATCGACAAAGTAGTAAAGAAATGAAACATAATTGGAAATCATATTTGTTATATTTTAAAGGTGCGATGCTTGTGTTCCAAACTGTACCGAATTATCTGTTGCCGCAAACAAACGTAAATCAAATTGACCGCCAAAATGGATACAATTCTGACACATCTATATTAAGTAGGGTAGTCATCAACGACATAGCATATGCCACACCATAAAATCAATGTTTTAGTGTTTCCGATGACAACATCAAGAATAATATTGTATGACCGCCATTTTAGTTACCAAGATAGCTACTATATTGAGTAGTTTTATAATATGAGCTATCAACAAAATATGGGTGCAACTCATGGATAACAATAAATCCTAGCTGAAACATGGTAATGTTTAGTAAACAACTACATAGTCACGATCTTGGATTTCAAGTGGAACATAATACATGTTGACAATGTCAAAGGAAACAGGAACATATCTATAATTACATCTAGGTATTCATGCATTTGAGTGAATCAACATAATGCCCGTGTCTAATACCTGTATTCAGATAGAAATAAAATACAGTGGCAGGTTGGGAGCATGTGAATGGTAATTTATTATATAATTAACGATGGTAGGTTGATAATTGCCGGGGAGCGCGATATCCCTGGCTTATTCGCATGTTCAGCTTTCTTGTAGGCGAGAGTTGAATCCGGCTAATCCCGTTATAAGAGTAATACGATCAGTGGTAATCCTACTACGTTTATGTGGAGGGGGGCTAAGTTACTATAGTGTGATGAAGACCTGACAGTAGATCCGGTTTTTCTAATGTCAGGGCTGGATGGAAATTGTATGCAAATATTCAGTTACCCGCCCCCATCCATGCAGATGAAATGAGCTGTCGATAGTCCGTTTAAGGCCATTACACATTAAATCGGAACTCTATCATGTTATCTTTAACACGACCATGAACACCAATGTTGCATTTTATTATTGCAACATGTCCGTAACCAGGGGGTCGGTGCGGTCGGACGACCCCCTCGCCAATCTCCCTCGTCGTGCCTTGATGTCCTAGAGCAGAGTAAATTATTGTTTCTTATGTATAAGTTATTATATACACAACATGAAGCAAATGTGACTCATTTCCGATGGATTCAGAATGTTAAATCTATTTTAACTGAAATTGGAGTTCCTGGCGTATGGCTTAGCCAGAACGATGTTAATGCTATCTGGCTGAGCCACTACGCCAGGACTCAGCTTCAGAACCAGTTTATTCAGTCATGGCTCACCAGCATCGATTCATCTTCACGTGGAATTATGTATAGAATCTTTAAAACAGAGTTTGGATTAGAAACATATTTAATTAATCTCACGGAAAGGTTAAGAAAAACATTGACCAGATTTCGAACTTGTAATCATAGACTGGCGGTCGAAACTGGTAGATGGACAGGTGTGCCGAGAGCAAGCAGGGTCTGCAACAAATGTGGCGCTGGTGCTCTCGGTGACGAGTTTCATTTCCTTTTCGAGTGCCGCTTCTATGATGAAGTTCGAAAACGGTATATCAAGCCATTTTATTTTAGAAGACCAAATATTTTAAAATTCGCACAGCTATTTGAGAAAGATCTGGAAAGCAATTAAGAAATTTAGCTATTTTTATAAGAAATGCTTTATGGCTATAATGACTTGTGAGCTTATACATATGCATTTTGTATTTGTACCCATCGTTGTATTATGTAATCTGTTGTATACCTCGTGTGTCACGCATGTGGCTTAGAGTGAATACAATGTATTGTATTGTATTGTACACTCTTTCATGCACTAAAATAAGAATTATTGTCAATACGTAGTCATTTTATAATATTGATGCAAGCAGGAGAGTCGTATTACATGTAAGTGCTCAGTTTTTGCTGAGAATATATAAAATGGTATTTCAGACCATCTGGATTTCACAATTGTCTGGGAGAGCCCCGTAACCCACAACTGCCTCGGGCCATAAAAGCCATCGAAAAGACTAATTGCTTCATAAATGTCTGGTTACGGGTCTGTTGCATACATCGAAACCATGAGATACCGGTACATTCCATGCGGATGCGGATATTGTGTCATTTTCCATTATAACGAAGCCTACTATCTATCTGTGAAAACTATAATCAATGTATTAACGCGGTACACGACAGGGTAGGCACAACGATTGACATATCAAAGGGAAGTTGACGAATTCTGAACTTGACTGGCTACGTAACAACTACCAGTATTCACTTCCCACATAATGAAAGCAGCTTTTTGTTTCATAGCGAAGAAGTATGCTTAGCTTTTTGGATAATAAAACCACGCCATTGCATCTTGAGCTATATAAGTATTATGCTAATGTCCACATTCATGATGGAATATATGTTGAAGTCATTCATGATTCTTTGGTACATAGGAACAATAAAAGTTATAAAAATGTATTATGCGGTCATAATACAATATATATTGAATGCATATGTATGTATATGTATCACAGTTATGATGGGCATTGCTTCCGGAGAATACCATGCACTGTAATCATATATGTTGTAGTCATATAATGTCCTTGCATGTTATGTGTAAGTGTCATAACTGTGTATATCACAACCATATGTGTAATACAATATATAATACTAAAATGCATTAAAATGAACATGGTTGATTAGTCTATGCCAATCTAGAATTATATCAGAAAGTTCCCACCGTCCGTGTCTATACACACACCAACATACGACATATACTTAAGATCGTAAGAGACCAAAAAGATACAGTTATTTTCACATGCACGTATATGGTTAGTTGCAATTGCGATTCATGGATAAATAATGTACACAAATCAACAAAACAACGACTTTTCAGTACAACACCGCAATTCCTGTGACTGGATGTTCAACTAACCAGGTTTGAGCTAACCTGGAAGCGAAACTTGTAAAGCTGAACATTGACACATAGCTGATATGAGGCCTCTAAATCTTGAGCATTCGTTACAGCATATTATGTTTTATATATGTGACCCGCATAAACGCTGTCAATATTGATTTCAGTGCAGGAGACGGGACTTTTGTTGATGAGAATATATGTTAATTGAGAATATATTTCCATTTATCAGCGATGATTATACAAACAGTCATGCGGAAAGTTTTGCTGAAATATGAATATGCTGATGTGCCTTATACAAACGTATGGCTATATGGGACAATTATTAAATATTTCAGTGTAATTTAAGTGTATTCATATGGGTATATCCACTTGTGAATGTATGGATATTCACGAAAAAAGAAACTGTAATACATACTATTTGATTAGTCTTGTATTTTACATGAATTGTTTATCTTGGTTATAATTAAGTCTGAAGTGATTTAAATGTCATTGTACTTAGCCGCACACCAGCATATAACAGTTCGATATCTGACTGTAATGCGAACATGGCCGAACTATAGCATATATACCAATCGCAATACATAGTGTATACATATATGTAATTATAGTGCAATTTACAACGTATATGATAACGTAAGACTCAATAAAATACAATATGCAAAACAAACAGTACATATATTTTAATATTCTGACTCTATAACGAGTGTAACCTAATTCGAGCATCACCAAGTGTATTATCAGCGACCTACTAGTCTGAACACATGTGAATCTGTCCTATCAAGACATAAATTAAATGAAAAGAAACGCGCAATTGCCAGTACCACATTATATTAAAATAGCCTAAATGAGGCGACACTTTTGAATAAACACAATTACAAATGACTTCAAGTAAAGCAAAAGTGAACATTATATTCAATAACTTTCGAGCTTTTGCAATATATGGCGGCCATTTTGAATTAAACACGCTCTTTAAGAAGAGCATAAATATTGATCTATATTTTTAATATCGTATCTCAGATGAAAATCAAACTACAAATGTAATATGTTCATATCTAGCTTAGTACCAAGATATGGTCCACCACAGTGTATATAATGCTGCCTGATATTGATGAATATTTGGCGTTCATCTTGGATTCATATGGATTTGATAGCCTCCATCTATGTTTAAAATAAATGCATTGTATCCAAAGCGTTTTCTGCGTCCGTTCGATCAAGATCCAAGTGCCTGTTTGTTTTCATTCATCAACTAAGTACACATTTCAGGCTAAATATTGATGCTTGTCGGCCATCTTGAATATGTTGGTATTCTCAACGATAGAGACGTCCGATTAAACCGAATTGCTTTGTATATGCCCCATAAAACAATAATCACCAATAAAAACTACTTTATTGGATTGTTCTGTAATGTTATGCAAGTACATATTGTACTATCAAAATAAAGTGAGCTTTTCACTCATTTGACCCATGTGCATTTAATGACCCCAACAATGACCTTGTCCCACCCGATTTGATTTACCGACACCGGATTTGTGTTCAGGATGATATAATGCATTGATTTAAAGTAGTCGTTGCTTTTGCTCTCTCGGGTTGAACAGAATTAATGTTATGGTGCTTGCCCCCCTACTACAAGGATGGGAACGCGTAGGAATTCCGAGGCTTGCTTAGGAATTCCTACCGTCTTCGAGCCGAGCCTGATAAACTGTACATGCTAGGTATGCTATTTATCAGGTAACGGTTTATGCTCGAAAATTACCTCAGATGACGTCGTTATATATGGACAGACACGCGGACTTTTTTACGTTGCGTCATCACACTGACGTCATTGTGTAACGTCACGTGACGTCATCCTACCAATGGAACGTCAGTTTTTACTTCATTGTAACTCGGGTGTTTGTATCAGGTCAATGTCTGATACAACAATATGTTATCAGTCGGTACGTATTCGGTCAATACACGGCAGGTTACCTGACAAACGGTATCATCGTGACAATGACGTTTATAGGATCATCAATAATGTAACGGCAGAGCCTCGCCCATCCCATTTCCTGAGCCTTGCCAGATATTTTTTCCCATTCACGGCACTAACCTACTATTCTCTATCTATTTTCCTTATTTCTGAACCAAAGTATATGTTGTGACCACTCATTTGAACCGTCTCGGCGAGACGGTTCAAATGAGTGGTCACAACATATACTTCTGATGAGAAATAAAGAAAATATTGAGTCTTGCCGGATATTTTTTCTCTATATATGCAAACACATTGGAATGAGCACCGATGTGCTGTGGTATTTGCGACTTCCATTATTTAGTGTTGTGGTTCTCCGTGGATTGGGTCTTGTAGGACATACGTTGTCTTGGTGATAATGTAGGTTTCGTATATTCTTGCCTTCCATTGGGGATCGTATCGATATGTATCTTGTTATTTTCTGTACTGACGAACAGTACATCCCGTCTGTATATTGCCTCGAAGTTAAACGGACTTAAAACCGCAATCAAACAATATTTATATTATTTATGGAAGCGTCCTGGTGCCAATGCTAAAATATAGTTATCTCCTAATTAGGAGATACTAACTCCTAATTAGGAGATACTAAGTCCTAAGTAGGAGATACTAACTCCTAATTAGGACTTACTATCTCCCAATTAGGACTTCGTATCTCCTAATTATGACTTAATATCTGCTAACTATGAGTTGGTATCTCATAATTAGGACGTACTATGTCCTAATTAGTAGTTAGTATCTTCTATTAGGAGATACAACACTTTTTAGCATTGACTTAGATAATAAGTTCTAATTAGGATATAACAAGTCCTCATTAGGAGATAGTATCTCCTAATTAGGATATAATACGTCCTAATTAGGTATTATTATCTCCTAATTAGGAGATAAATATATTTTAGCATTGGCACCAGGACGCTTCCATATTTATTTTATAGTCTTTAACAGTTGCTATATATATTTTGCTAGAAAATATCATGCTCACTTACTTTTAAATTTCACACTCATAACCTGGGTTAGACTGTCAGTCTCCAAATGCACAACAATACTCCTAAGCCCCTGTTTGAGATTCTAAACGATGGTTTGGGCTCCCATTCCATAGTTTGAGAAGAAATGATTGTGCATTTCGCCAGAAACTGCAATTTGATGCTGCAAGCCAATAAAGGTATATTATACTATGGCAAGCCAAATGCACAATAACACCCCCAATGCACAATAACACCCCCAAACCATGACGTTGAGCTTAAACCCTAGTTTAGGCTCGTCACACCCTAAACTAAATCTGGCAATTGCAATCCCAATGGCCAGATTTCATAAACCCTATTTTGGGCAATTATCCTGGCGGCAGAAATTCAAACTGGGGTTTCTGATAAAGTGGAAAGTCTCTAAACAGGACACATTAGGAGGTCTCCAGGGTGTCTGGTTTAGAGATGCTCCACTGTAATTCAGGTGCCCGTTTCGCTAAACTTCCTATGACTAAAATGTTCGTAAGTGCAAAATTATGATAGTCTGTAAATTACACATCATCACTGTTTGCTTGTAAACAAGTATTGGATTTACAAGTGTAAATCCATCAATTGAAATTTCCAGCCGATCCTAAATTTGCGCTTACGAACATTTTAGTCTTAAGAAGTTTAGTGAAACGGGCACCAGGGGCCCGTTTCACTAAACTTCGTACGACTAAAATGTTCGTAAGTGCAGATTTAGAATAGTCATAATTTTGCACTTACGAACATTTTAGTCGTAAGAAGTTTAGTGAAACGGGCCCCAGGTATATAAGCACTGTTTGCTTGTAAACAAGTATTGGATTTACAAGTGTAAATCCATCAATTGAAATTTCCAGCCGATCCTAAATTTTCGCTTACGAACATTTTAGTCTTAAGAAGTTTAGTGAAACGGGCACCAGGGGCCCGTTTCACTAAACTTCGTACGACTAAAATGTTCGCAAGTGCAAACTTATGATAGTCTGTACATTTCACATTAACCATGTTTTCTTGTAAACAAGTATTGTATTTACATTTATTGAACATAGGATGCATATGCAGCCTATGCTCAATAAATGTAAATCCATCAATTGAAATTTCCAGACGATCATAAATTTGCGCTGAAGAACATTACAGTCGTACGAAGTTTAGTGAAACGGGCTCCTGATAAACCTAGCCATAGTTTGGAGTTTACTATATCGTTAAATAAAATCTAGGGATTACTCTAGCAAACGATTGTGGATAAGTGGAAGTCCCGTTTAGCATTTTTATTTATTTTCCTCTTAGTTTATTGTCCATTCCTACACCGGATTCTCTGTAAATAAAAACAGTGTGCACACACAAAAACATGGGATACAATATACAATTAAACAAATAATGACATTTAGTTTCAATTTATTGCATTATATAACATTTAGCATTCAGCATTCAATCATTGTACATTTAACGTTACAAATAAACTAACAACAAAATACACAAACATTCGTATCCAGGCAGCATAACATTAGCACGTACGTATTGATGTTGCAGAGAAATATCTGTTAAACGGAAACCCAAAGGACATATCTACGGAGCCCCGCAGGTGACGTAGAATTATTTTGTGTTATTAATTCGGTCCCACGAATTAACAATTTGTTCCCACAATTTAACAATATGTTCCCACGAAATAACAATTCGTTCCCGCGGGAACGAATTGTTAATTCGTGGGAACGAATTGTTATATCGTGGGAACGAATTGTTTATTGAGGGAACGAAATTTTATTTCGTGGGAACGAATTAATAATACAAAAAAACATGTCCCCTGCGGGGCTCCGGACGTATCTGACAAGCCATGCGATTGTGTACCTAAGCAGATGTGCTTATATGTTATGAAAATAAAAACAAAATTTACTGTTTCTTCCGTAGATGGCGTCGAAAGTTAAAGGTATTTTCAGGGCAAATGTCGTCATCAAAAGTATGTACTCAGACCTAAACAAATGCATATGTTACATGTCAGATATTGCTTTATACATGTAATATTACATGTATAAATCATTGCTTTCTCCGATGTATTATTCGTACGTATGACATTGTCGAGCTTAAGAGTAATTATGCAACGTAAAATATCAGGGAATTGATTAGATGAAATTGTAATTTGTATATTCATTTGATTCATTTCCTATGCGCTAGTTTTGATGGTCCGGTTTAATTTGTATCTAAAATATAGCGAATATGTTGTAACACGAGTACCTGTGTTATTTTCCCCGTTTGCCATATATAGGTTATGCAGCTAAATAATATCCATCATAAATAAACGTTTATTTCCACTTTCATTAATTATTTTCAGGATATAAATGAATATAGAGTAATGCACAAAGAGTGACCTTCGCATAACATCAGTAATTGTGGTTGCGACTGGAGAACTCATGTTCTTGCGACTAGTGTAGATCCAGATCAGACTGTGCATCGCACAGTCTGATCTGAATCTGCACTGTTCGCCATTCAATTAATGAAACACCCATCATGCTACTAACATGCAATGTAGATCGTTACCAGGCTACTGGAATGTGCTGTTTGATCAGGAGCTACATTGGTCACAAATCCCATAAGCCTCATTTCTTCAGTCACAGCCACACATGACGACGAAATTGCACTAGCGTATCAGTACACAACACATGGTTGAATGCATCAAACCCATTGCAATACAATTACTGATTGTTTCCCATTTTTCTGGCGACCTATTTTCGGCAAGCACACATATTAAATGTGATTATTATTCAACTGTATGCACATTTCCAATTCATAACTACTGTCTGTTTCACGAAAGCTGCCCAAATTTTACGGCCATATAAACAATTCAAAAACAATATTTGTTTCGATAATATTAAATTAAAGGAAAATTTAAGAATGAGACTTCTTTTTATTTCGTGAAATTTGGTCAAATATTGATTTTATTGCGAAAACAAAATTTCCCCATGTTAAATCCCCATAGACATCTTCACGGAGTGAAGATGTCTATGGGGATTTAACATGGGGAAATATTTTAGAATTTCAGAAATACTGGACGGATTTTTAAAATTTAACTTTTGTTTTCTAAGTTAGATCATTTCCAAGCTATCTAGCTATGTTTCGGAATCAATTTCCATTTTTTGTTTGTTTTTTGACTCCTCCCACAACTCCTCTACCTTTTTCCCCCATGTTAAATTCCCATAGAGAAATACATTTTTCGTAATAAAACCAATATTTGACCAAATTTCACGAAATAAAAAGAAGGATCATTCTTAAATTTTCCTTTAATTTAATATTATCGAAAACAATATTGTTTTCGAATTGTTTATATGGGCGTAAAATTTGGGCAGCTTTCGTGAAACAGACTATAGTCACTATACTGACTGAAAGGCGTACTTTCTCTACGACCCGGGGATTAATAATTTGGATTGAAACGATGGAAAACAGCAAACATAATGGGTCGTGAACAGTTTGAAAGTTGACTTTGAAACGTCTGTATGTACCTGGGACATAACAACGAAAACAAACGTGTTTTTATTTAGAATTTATCCGCAAATTATAAACTAACAGCACTCGTGAAATATGGACATTTCACACCACGAGATGAACATATATGTCATATTCGTTGCAAAAATATGAATATTGTATTTATTATATACCGCTCCATGGAAATTAGCAGTTTTTTTAGACTGTATACGGTAATGAATGTGTATTTGCAGCCTATTTGCAGTCCGGCACTGCAGGTGCGCGTTATGAATATAGATAGCGGAAGTAGTCGTATTTTCACCGGAAGATGTTTATTTCATCGATGAGAACATAATTATGACTTTTATTTACATCGTATAACTATGTATTTCATGGGTAGGTATATAATAAATATTTATTTTTAATTCTGACAATGTTACAATCAATACACAACATTTTCGTAATCAATTAAATGCTTCTGCGAAAGATCGTCAAATAAGACATGTATACCGATATTTATTATTACATGTACTAGTTATGAAAGAAAATACATATTTATGACGTAATGTACTGTATTGAGTAGCAAAATGCCATTTGAACCATTCCAACAAGTACATTTGTTTACGTTGTGTTGAACAATATGAAATATATATTGCGTTTCCGACTACTGTCTGTTTCACGAAACCTGCCCAAATTTTACGACCGTATTTTACGACCGTTATTCAGTATCTTTTTCGATAATATTAAATTTAATCAAAATTTAAGAATGAGCCTTCTTTTTGTTTCGTAAAATATCGATTTTATGACGAAACATTTATTTGCTTATGGGAATTTAACACGGGGGAAAAGGAAGTAGAGGATCTGTGGGAGGAGTCTGAAAACGAAATGAAGTGGAAATTGACACCGAAACCTGGCTAGATAGCTTGGAAATGATCTAACTAAGAAAACAAAAGTTAAATTTTGAAAATTGGTCCAGTATTTCTGAAATGTGAAGATGTCTATAAATAAGTGTACTTTCAGATTGACATACGTTTCATCTGAGTGTTGTGGCGTTTGTGCAGGACGAGTAAAATATAACATAAGTTTTCTGGCGTTTGCGCAATGCGACTTAGTCGCATTGCGCAAGCGCAAGAAAATTATGGTTACTGAAAAACAGGTACAGCTGTATGTAATTCAGATAAACCAGGGACATCCGAAGTTTAGCCTGTCCGGCATTAGAGACCTATGTATCTGGTAATACCATTCGTTCATCAAACAACCGCATACAACGCGATATAATCAGGCAATCTATTATATATATACAATTCATACATGTAAGTATATGTATGTTCACAATAAACAGAATCACATAACAAACATTATATGATACCCACATTGCAAATGTTACCCCCATGGTATTTTTTTTGTCTCTTTTATTTCGATTTCGCTCAGTCCAAAAAGTAAGTATATACATGTACTTTGTTCGTATACTTATCCTCCAACGAGCAAATTTATTCTTCTCGCGGATAACGTGACCAGACATTTCGCTGGGAGAAAACAAGCAAAATATCTTATTTAGTAAACGCATGCATATACAGGGATTCCGCTGGCGAAAAAAAAAAAAAAACGTCACTTCAAAAATAAATTTGTTTTGTATTTTTTTCCCGAAAAGTGTAATTTTGTTTCGCCAATTGTTTATTTTTATCGCCAATTGCGAAAGTGGCGATCGCCAGCGGAATACCTGCATAAACATGTACATTTATATCACCGGCTGCGTTTGTTTTCGTTTTACTGTCGTATGCCATTATATGTTTCAACATAAACTGTTCAACGTATGTTGCTTTTTCTCCAACATATAAACGAAACGTGTATTCCACGTGTCTTGAACTCAACACTTCTTATTGTTACATGATACATGTGCATTACTAAATTCATATTCTATAAGGGCACTATTTGCAATGTGATATCATAACATTGATTTACCCTGAGTAATACATAAATAAGGACAAACATGGGTACATCTGACGTATGTGATCTTGCCACATTTGTTGCAATCCCCATCAACATGCTATCTCTATGGAAGCGTCCTGGTGCCAATGTTAAAATATATGTATCTCCTAATTAGGAGATGCTATGTTCTAATTAGGAGATAGTATCACTACTAATTAATAGATAGTACCTCCTAATTAGGAGATGCTAACTCCTAATTAGGAGACAATAAATCCTAATTAGGAGATAATAAGTCATATTTGTTATATACTTGTCCTAATTAGTAGATAGTCATTCCTAATTATGAGACAGTAACTATCTCTTAATTAGAACTTATTATCTCCTAATTAGGAGTTAGTATCTCCTAATTAGGAGATATAAATAAGTATTGGCACCAGGACGCTTCCATATATCTCATATTGTACATTCGCATTGTGAAACTTCGTCATGATATGCTGCGTGAAAAGGTATACAAAACCGTGTGCGTTAAACTCGCAGCCAAGCAGATTGGTTGTCTGAGCCTGTGCTATAGCAAAGCCCAGGCTCAGCCAATCAAGCTGCTCGACTTCAAGGACAATATTCAAGCATTTTGAAAGAAAACACTTGACAACAGTTACTATTGGCACGATTAACGCAGGTGGTGGGGTGTAATGAACGTGTGACTGGCGACATTGTATTGGGAATTATGTGTTTTACACCCAGTGATGATCCAGATCAGTCCGAGCATTCGCACGGCCTGGTCATGATCTGCCCTGATCGTCGTTCCATCTATGAGACGCTCGTCATGCTTATAGCATGCGATATAGATCGTTGTTATGTTACTGGAGAGTGCTATTTGATCATGAGCTACGCCGGTTCCATAAGCTACAATTCTCCAGTCACATATGCCATGGTATGGGACCCCGCCTTAGAATAAGTACCTTACGACGTGTGCGACCAGTGTAGCCCCAGATCAGCTTGCGCATCCGCGCAATCTGATCAGGGTCTACGCTAGTCGCCATTCCGTCAATCGAACATTGTGTTGTTGAAAAGAAAAAGGTCGATGAAGCTTTGATTGTATAATTATGTATGGCAATCATGAACTACATGGCCACACATTTCATAAGGTACATGTTCCCAAAGTCGAAGTATATATGAAAAATAGTTGATTTCGAGTTTAAAAACGAAGGACGTTGTTATTACAAGGAACACAAAATCCGGTGCACAATTCAACATTTGTTCAAACTCGTTCCAATATGTATTATGACAAATGCGCACGCCGGCCATTGTTATCAGTCATGGGTTGATCCTGAACTAAAGTAATGCCGTTATGTTTTTACACTTGTGACTAATCAAAGGTATGGTATCTAAAAGTGTCTGTGCAGTGCGAACAGGTCACTTATAAACATTCAATAAGCAAAAGAAATATTCCCATGTTAAAGCATGCTTATGGAAGCGTCCTGGTGCCAATGCTAAACATATATTTATCTCCTAATTAGGAGGTAGTAAGTCCTAATTAGGATATACTAACTCCTAATTAGGAGATAATATCTCCTAATTAGGAATTAGTTGCTCCTAATTATGATATAATTATTCATAATTAGGAGATACTGACTCTTACTTCGGAGTTATTATCTCCTAATTAGGACTTATTATCTCCTAATTAGGACTTAATATCTCCTAATTAGGAGAACAAACATATGTTAGCATTGTCACCAGGACGCTTCCATACATACGCGATTTCTATTTCATATTGCTAATCAACACAATCAGCCAACGTTGCCGTTTGAATAAGAAACGTTCAATACTGTTTATGTTGCAATTCATTTATTCAATACGTAATGCGAACAACTATCATAAATAGTTTCCGATTGTTGTTGTTTTCGGTCAATCATGCTTAATTGATCATATGCATATAGATAATGACATAATACGCACGTGCATTGTGTCTGTCTGCTCGGAATACATGTGTATTCCTTTACCGCTATTGGCAGAGGTGTAATATGGTGTAATAAAGGGTACAGTTCTAAAGCAGTCTAATGTGTTTCACTGTCCGCCATATCAGTCTGTGCTACAATACCCTAGTATAGTCTGTGAACAAGTAATACACCCGTGTACTAGTCAACCGTTTATTCTACTCAATACACATATAGCCTACCGAAGTGTTGCTATGACTGGATAAATGAAGCTTATGTGATACGTGGTCAATGTAGATCCTGATCAAACATCACACCAATGTAGCCTGACAACGATATATATTGAGTACTAGAAGCATAGCGGGTGTTCTATTGATGCAATGACGAACAGTACATATCCTGATTAGAATGTGCGGATGCTCAGGCTGATCTGGATCTACACTGGCCCCAAACCTCGTAACCTCATTTTTCCAGCCTCATATAGCCTACTCAACTCAATCTTAACTCCAACATCATTCTGTAGCCGATTTCATCAAATTGCAAAGTATTCTTATATAGCAAAGTATACTTTGAGGGAGTAACATTTATTTTTCGCGAAATGCATTATTTCATATAGAACTAACGACTGCATATATTTGATGATTAACAGTATACGGAATTATTATACTGAATTTATTACATTATCACAGCCAAAATGGCTGTGATAATGTAATAAATTCAGTATAATAAAAATTAATAAATTTATCCTAAAATTAAAAATTCTCCCTAAAAGTATACTTTGCTAGGTAAGTATACTTTGCAATGTTGGTGAAATAGGCTTCTGGTCTACAATCACGTTACTGTTATCTCCCTTCGGATCCAGCCATCCAGCCTTCTAGGCCAGCTCTGTCTATATTCGGACCAGTCCGAACTGACGTAACGCGACGTCACATCCAGTTAATCCGACGCCTGTGCATAGTGAAACACAAGCCCAGCATAACGATATACGACAACCAGCATCCCTATCAACTCAGGGTGAGCACGAATCGTCATTTTCCGCGAGCAACGACGAACCGATCTCACGATTCCTGTCCAAATCGTCCGATTTCACCGATCTGTCCGGACCACAAAGCTTAGGTATATTGTTCTCTTTCTTCCATTTCATGCGTCGGTTTTGAAACCAGATTTTGATCTGTCTCTCCGTGAGGCCCAGCATGTGGGCGATCTCGATCCGTCGGCGCCGGGTCAGGTAGCGGTTGTAGTGAAACTCCTTCTCCAGTTCCAATGTCTGGTAGCGCGTGTACGTCTGTCTGGTCCGTTTCTGTTCGTACGCGATCTCTGCTGGAAGTGGAAGAGAGCACGTGATTGTTTTGTAAAACATTCTGTCTGAGAGAATAGTAATATTATTTTCTGAAAGCAAGCAGTTTCATTGGCCAACATTGCCCCACAATCAAACAGCTTGATTGGCCGAGACTGAGCGCAGCTCAGGCTCGGCCAATCAAGCTGTTTGATTGTGGAGCAATGTTGGACACGGTATTCCAGATGCTACTTTCTAGGTGAGGTTGGATACTAATAGTTTGCTAGAAATCAAAAAGTGTGGATGGCTGAGCCTGAGCTGTGGTCAGTCTCGGCCAGTCAAAATATTTGATTTCAATGGGTCTGGGGCTAAAATACATGAACTTGAGCTCGATTCTCTTTGGCGATATCGGACAGTTTGAATGTACGAGGCTGAACTACGCTATACTCAGCCTCGGACAATCAAAGTGTTTGCTTTAGGTTTTGTAAGCAGGATTCCTGGGCATTGGAAAATAAAACAGGGGACTGTGCTGGTATCACATTTTCTAAGTCAGCGACAAATATTGATAGAGGGTATGGCTCAGGCTCGGCCAATACATTTGTTTGTTTCCTGGTTCATTTTATTTTTTTCAAGAATGTACTCAAAACAATTGCGAATTACCTTTCAAATTTCCATAACGACTCAACAAAAAAATGTTCAGACATTTTTAAATGAGTTTAATTTATTTTAATTCCAAGATTAAAGCTTTTCAAAAATCCCACTAAGAAATAAGTACAACACACCATTTACACGTTACAGGAAAATGTCCAAAAAACTACACGCTTTTATTACGATATCAATAATTACGAGACTGTCCTTGACATCCAAAACAGTTACAACCACATAAGTATATATTTTGACTTCTTAATCGACCCAACGTGTGAAGGTACATTAATAGTCACATCAAATGTCTCTGGTCACTCCATAGTGACCCCTCAAGCGACCATCTCGCCTTACGGGAAACATCATATTAAACATTGTGTTAGGACAAAATTTACAACGCATGTCTTTTGATAATACAAGATTTACAATGTCCACTAGATATAAGACATTGTGAAAAGGCAATCTCGCCGTTTGAATCTGCCGACACATTAATCAAAACTATGACAGTTCATGAGAAAATAGACAACTTAGCATTTGCAACCAATGTATACCCTGATCAGCCTGCACGTACGTGCAGGCTGATCAGGGTATATGTTGGTTGCAATCCAGTCACAAACATATCCACACTTGTATAATTATTAACACAGCAGACCCGTATCACATTTTGGAAGTGGTATAAAGTTTGTAAGGTTATACGGTGTATAAACTAAACGTAGACATGCAAACTGATCAGGGTATACCCTTGTTGCAATCCAACCACCGATATATCAACAATGTGGTTTGGAAATCAGAGATGAAACTGCGCAAATTAAAGTGCTATAACTTTACCCAATACCGTACTACACTGGTTATAAGTTATATAAGCTGAATGGCACGTTTTCTGATGAACATATGACATATACGTGTATGACGTGTCGCTTTACGGACACCTTGACCACGGTGTCCGAAATATGATTCGTCATGTCCACATTTACGTAGGCATATTATGAAATATAGGAGGGTCCGTTCGTCGAAGGTCATTTCATGCTTACTGTCGCAATTAATATTAACGGCTATAAATATAATTATTTCTTATCTCATTTATAATTTGGGTCGGAAATAATTTCGAAAGAAAATCACATTATTTTCCAAGTCGTCATTATACTGCGTAACATACTGCACGATTGACATTGTATTTCTGCGAATGTTTCTGCGCGTTGTCATACCGATGTGCAACACTATAACGTTGTCGTTAATCATATATATTGTTTTCAAAACAAATTAAAACATGAATCATGGCAATAATTTGTTTCAGTTGTTTGATGTCACAAGAAAACATTTAGATATTTGATGGAAATGTTTTCTTTTTCATTTTTTTTTTCATGCTGAGTATGTAGTTGCGCACATTTATTATAAATGTGACCATTACTCAAATACAGTTTGTATTTTATTTTCAGATGACGATATATGTCTTATACTACTGCCAATAGACGAATCTGGGGCCATTTCACTAAAGTTCGTACGACTTAAATGTTCGTAATTGCAAATTTAGGATCGTCTGAAAATGTCAATTGTTGGACTTACATTTATTGAGCATAGGCTGCTATGCAGCCTATGCTCAATACATGTAAATCCAATAAATGTTTACAAGAAAACACTGTTAACGTGGAATTTACAGACTATCGTAAATGTTCACTTACGAACATTTTAGTCGTATCAAGTTTATTGAAACGGGCCCCATGTAACCAGTAGTGACGTGGTTTTATTATTATTGTTAATGCGTGTATAGGTTTACATATTGCAATACATGTACAAGTATTTTACAAATCTAGGTTATACATTGTTTTATGAGGAGAGAAATTAATTCATGACCGTGTGTCCAGTGTAGATCCCGATCAAGAAGATCCGCCTAGTCTGATATGGTTATACACTGTTCGCTATTGTACCAGTGAAGCATTCTAACAATCGATACATATCAAATCCTGGGGGCCCGTTTCACTAAACTTCGTACGACTAAAGTAAATTTCACATTAACATTTGTTCTTGTAAATGGTTATTGGATTTACATTTATTGAGCATATGCTGCATATGCAGAATAAATGTAAATACATTAATTGAAATTTCTATACGATCCTAAAGTTGCACTTACGAACGTTTTAGTCGTACGAAGTTTAGTGAAACGGGACCCTGATGAATACTCGTCACACATGTTCGGAGCTGGACTCGCCAGGATACCACGAGTCACGTTTCTCCATTCACGGTCCCATATTCATTATATATCGGGTAACAATTAATCGGAAATGCCAATTACAAATCAACCGTGTTGTGACAAACTAATTTCGGCAGCTGCAAATCAACGTTAGTGCAACGATGATGGTCAGAATAAAAACTTGTAACTCCATCAATTGAAATTGCCAGACGATTCTAAATGTACCAAGTTTAGTGAAATTGACCCCTGGACACATCATGGTATTATATATGCGTTACTCGGTTGTTAAATCGCAATGCCAAGTGTCTAGTCACGACTGCTATTAAAGCTCAAATAAAGTTTCACAGACAATGCATATCCACGTTGTTGATTTACTATAGAACTTCACTAAGCTGGCAACAATTGAAACCTTTATTTATCTAAGTGTGTGTATGTATAGTTTATATGAGACGCGTCATGTGTACCTTCGGAAATCTGCGTAATTTCATGAAATACGTTTACAAAATGTACAATATTTTCCGTAAATGACGTCCAAACTTGACAAAACTTTCAGAGTACATGCGGAATACAATTCCGCATGTACTCTGAAAGTTTTGTCAACTTCTGACTTTATTTATGAAATATATTGCAAATGTTGTAAACTTATTAAATGAAATTACGCAGAAGTCCGAAGGAACAAAATCACGTGGTGTGTTTCATATGTCTCCGATTTATCTTATATCTAACGGTGAGAATTGTCTCAAAGAGCCTTCCATACCCGGTCCTTGAGACCTCCCATATTGCCAGTCTTGATACCCGCTGTATAGCATACATGTATAGACGAGATCAAAAATCGTCTTCGACTGAACACAGATACGACCCCAACAAACAGACGTCTATGGACGTCTACCATATTGGTAACCAGCGTATTTTAAGGTATCGTCTTACAGTACAGGTGTGAAGCCTGATTGTTCTGTAATTGCAGAGCACCTCGATAAAACCGGTGATGAAACGGAAGAAGCTTGTTTTGTGTTATTTACGACGGCGATATTGACACCGTTAACAAAGCGCCCGACAAAATCTGTTAACCCGATATGCGCTCCGTCCTTTGAACCTATATCCAAACCGTACGTCACGTAAGGATTGGTTATGATCCGGTGAAACATGGTTTATTGGTATTGATAATTATTACTGTATTCTCCTGTGGGCCGTTTCACTAAACTGCGTACGACTAAAATGTTCGTACGTGCAAAATTATGATGGTCTGTCAATTTCACATTAACAGTGTTTTCAATTATTGGATTTACATGCATTGAGCATAGGCTGCAAATGTTCGTAAGTGCAGAATTATGATAGTCTGTAAATTTCACATTAACAATGTTTTCTTGTAAATGATCATTGGATTTACATGTATTGAGCATAGGCTGCATATGCAGCCTATGCTCAATAAATGTAAATCCATCAATTGAAATTCCCAGACGATCCTAAATTTGCACTTACGAACATTTTAGTCGTACGAAGCTTAGTGAAACGGCCCACCCAGATATATTCAAAAGTGCATGATAATTTGTGAAGAGGTATATAGTAATCATTGAACACGACTACCAAAAATAACTGTTCCTCGGAATGAAAATGGAAATTGGAATTATCGTTCTTAATATGGAGGATATGCATAGTGTAGCATCTTAACGAAAATAATATGCTTTAGCTTTTTGAGGAGTGAAGTCCCAGATCAGACTGCGCATCCTCGCAGTCTGATCAGCGACTACACTGTTCACACTTATACCAATGGATCATATTTTAGATATGTATCAATCAGCAAAAATATATCAACTAGTCAGAATCTATGGAACGCCAAATCTACATAAACTCAAATATATATTGCTAGCAACAAATATTTGGAGCTAGCAATAAATATTTGGAGAGCTCTCGAAATCAATTAATGATATCTCGAAATCAATTAATGATATCTCGAAATCATTTGGAGAGCTCTCGAAATCATTTGGAGCGAGCAATATAACATTTGATTTGGAGAGCTCTCTAAATCATTTGGAGCTATCTCTAAATCATTTGGAGAGCTCTCGAAATCATTTGGAGAGCTCTCGAAATCAATTAATGATATCTCGAAATCATTTAGAGAGCTCTCGAAATCATTTGTAGCGAGCATTATATAACTTGATTTCGAGAGCTCTCCAAATCAAAGTTATATAATGCTCGCTACAAATGATTTCGAGAGCTCTTTAAATGATTTCGAGATATCATTAATTGATTTCGAGAGCTCTCCAAATGATTTAGAGAGCTCTCCATATCAAATGTTATATAATGCTCGCTCCAAATGATTTCGAGAGCTCTCCAAATGATTTCGAGATATCATTAATTGATTTCGAGAGCTCTCCAAATGATTTCGAGAGCTCTCCAAATATTTATTGCTAGCTCCAAATATTTGTTGCTAGCAATATATATTTGAGTTTATGTAGATTTGGCGTTCCATAAGAATCTATACTGGTTGAACGGTCCAGGGGCCGTTTCACTAAACTTCGTTCAACTAAAATGTTCGTAACTGCAAACTTATGATAGTCTGTCAATTTCACATTAACAATGTTTTCTTGTAAACGATTATTGGATTTACATTTATTGAGTATATGCAGCCCATACACGGCAGGGAAGATATGCCATATGCATTTGCAGCATAAGCTCAATACATGTAAATCCATCAATTGAAATTTCCAGACGTTCCTAAATTTGCACTTACGAACATTTTAGTCGTACGAAGTTTAGTGAAACGCCCCCCAGATATATATACCATTTTATCATCATGTTATTGGTGCAGCATTTGTCTTTCGTGGACATAAATACTTTATTTTTTACATGTATACATAAATAACTTTCTGTTCGTTAACTTGCTTAACCCATTACAGACGGGATACACTTTTAGTAGTATGAACCTTTTGAGAGAAAACAATCCCTATTTTCTTTATTTCCTTTCGAAAGTATATGTTGTAACCACTCATTTGAACCGTCTCGACGAGACGGTTCAAATGAGTGGTAACAACATATACCTTTATCGATGAATGAACAAAATTATGAGATTTTTTCAACAAAAATCATAGTATCCTTAGGCTGAAATGGGTTAAACAAAATGAAACGTGTAACTGGCTAGAATTGTCAAACTATATGTGCTATTCATTCACTGCCGCGTTTTCGTTTTAGTGTTAGATAAATATAAATTATGAATTTCATGACCTCAGACAATAATAATATATTTAATTCTTCCGTACTTGTTTGACATGACAATACGTGGGAAAATTGTAGATGTGTTTTTAATTATATGTTGTACATGGTAATTTTATAAGCAAATGCTGTGTCCTCGTATTAATATGTAAGCGTCTGGTGGCGATAAATAATGATCATACGATTACGGGTATATAGAGAATAGTGGGTTAGTGCCGTGAATGGGAACAACTATCTGGCAAGGCTTAGAAAACGGTATGGGCGAGGCTCTGCCGAGCACATCCCGTTTCCGTGTCGCGCCAGATAGTTGTTCCCATTCACGGAACTATTCTATTTATCCCGTCAACACCTACAAATGGCTGTAAAATTCAAATAAAATAACCCCAGTCACCACACATATTCATACGCAATGATTAGGTCGTATTGACAGGATATCAAAAATGTTTCACGGCACCGTGTTTCACGGCACATACGCATTGTGTTGATGGGATAATATGAAAACACGCCGGGTAAATGACAGATGAAAATGCATCTCATCCATTCCTTTGTACGAAATCATACGTGTATATTGGCTTCCTATGTGTGTTGGTGTAGATAATGTTATAAAGCGATGAATATACATGAGTGTTCATGACAACGGTTATAATTAACACTTTTCAACGTGCATTATATTAGGCAACTACAAAATGACCGACTTTACCACACACAGTAGTTATTAAGTGTATTCGATTACTTTCAGTGCAAATACTATCAGCCAATTATGTTGTTTTGCAATTAAATATAGGACATGTCGTAAATATGATTTAATTAATCATGTCTGGATCGGCTATTTTCGCACTTGAAAACGGTATTCATGTAGCATGAAAACTTTTCATAATTATGCCAACTGTCTGGTAACATGAAAACAGAGAAAACCGGGCTAGTTTCTGTTTACAACATGCTTTGACAGCACTTCAGAATCACTTCCATTGGAAATGATTCTGAAGTGCTGTCAAAACATGTTTTTATTTATCGAGCGTATCAGGTAAGGCTAGGAAATGCGTAGGAATTCCGAGGCTTGCCGAGGAATTCCTACCATTTCCGAGCCGAGTCTGATAATCTTGATATTAAAAGACAGTAGCCTGGTATTCTATTATAATTATCCCCTCTCAGCTAGTCAAGAGGGGATATATGCTATGTGCGTACGTTCGTGAATGCGTACGTACGTTAGTAACACCTTTCACGTTTCAATACATGATGAACCGCTTCACCGATTTTAATAATATTTGGCCACAATGTGTGTCTATGTATGGTGCGTTGCTTTGCATACGACCCACGTCCGACTACCGAAGGTCAAGGCGACTGAGGACTTATGTTGTTTCTTTATTAGTATCAATGCTGCCAGCGAGGGGATTAGCTTAGTGATAACGATGCCCTTGTTTATATAAGAGTATATTTGTACCAGACGAGTGAATCTTGATATCAAGTGTATCACACAAGGCCAGCAAACGCGTAGACATTCCGTGGCTCGACGAAGAATTCCTACCGTTTCGGATCTGAGACTGTTCAATCAACTTGATGTCAAAAGACGCTATTCATTGTACGGAAAATTGCGACCGTATAGGCGACATACATGTATATAGAAAACAAACAGGCTTGCATGCAAACATCGATGCTTTATGTGAACTCGACTATGATAATACGTGTCTTCATTAATACAAAACGTAGTAAATATATGATTTTCCCACAAAATAATGTAGTAAATGTAGTAAATGCTGGGAGGCATTATAATACATATACAGGATCTTACATTCAAGATAATTTAATGTGATATTTATTAAACGAGTATATTGATTTCAAAAGAACAGAGCAAATGTCAGATATCACATGGCGTTTCTCAGATGTGTTACCATACTGAACTATTACACTGCAGAATCTAATTTTTTGCAATAATATCATTTGCAAGGAACTTGCATTTACCACTCGTAAAACTGACATGTGCGTGGATATATTATTTGATATTAGTAATGTTGTACAACGTCAATGAGTTATTTACGGAAATATTACGGTTTTTTTTCGAAATCAAAATCGGCGATGCGAGAGAGAATATAATTCATTCCACCGGGACGTAGAATTTTTATTTTATTAATTCGTTCCCACGAAATAACAATTCGTTCCCACGAATTAACAATTCGTTCCCACGAATTAACAATTCGTTCCCACGAAATAACAATTTGTTCCCACTGGAACGAATTTTCAATTCGAGTGGACGAATTTTTATATCGTGGGAACGAATTGTCATCGTTGGGAACGAACGAATTGTATCTGGGAACGAATTGTTCAAAGTCGACGGAACGAATAGTCATTTCGTGGGAACGAATTGTTCATTCGACGAACGAATTGTTATCGTGGGGAACGGAATTGTTCAATTCGGGAACGGAACGAATTGTTAATTCGAGGGAACGAATTGTTAAATTGAGGGAACGAATTGTTATTTGGTGGGAACGAATTGTTAATTGGGAACGTATTGTCCCCATAGGGTAGGGGACAATACTCTGTATTTCATACTTTTAATCTGTATTTCATACTTTTAATCATACCGTTGTATAATTTACAGCATTTGCGTTGTGTATAAACTTGGAAAAGTCGCGGGAATACTGGACGAGGCCTTCCGGCCTTCGTCCAGTATTCCCGCGACTTTTCCAAGTTTGTACGTGTTTTCATAACCGCAAAGCTGTTCCAGCTTAGTTGGCGAAAGTGTAACTATACCTTTCCTCGAAATGTGAAAATTCAACTCTTCACCGACAATTGTTTGTCAATAGTTCGGCACGTTGTCTTGTTATCCTATCTGAACAGATCGGAGAAATAAATGTGTCTACTAGTCCGTATATAGCCGGTGATTGATTGACGTGAACGTATGTAAATTTCGTATCCATCTTCCTTCATTACTCTCTTCGTTAGCGACTTGTGGCTAACAGGAGAACGACGTTGAATGATACGTTTCATCACTGAGTTTGTTTCCAAGAAAATGTATATCAATGTCGTTTAGACCGTATTCCGGCCGAATTTATTTTCGCACCTGGCGTCATACGTTGAGTGAATTTCCGCGGAAATGCGGAATGGTATCCTTTTTCGCGGAAAGTTGCACCACGTTTAAACGTCATTTACGAAGCCGATCGTCAATTTCTCATGTTAATTTCATAAACAAATTCTGAGAATCTGTACCGTCCGGAATTTGTTTTCGTTAGTGACGCCAGGCTGTGTAAATTCCCACGAAATGCAAAATGGTATTGGTATTCCGAATTTCCGCGGATATTTCCACCAACGTCAGACGTCATTTATGAAGCCAAACGTCAATTTCATATGTTAATTTCATGAGGAACAGCGAAGCGAAACTGACAGATCTCAATTCATCACTGATTTCTTTTATCAGAAACATTTAAACTATACGTAGTCGTTAAAGCCACATTGGCTGTCTGAGTTCAACTTTTTTTTGCAGTTTTAGTTTTTGAATACGCGATATATGGAACACGCGGTAACACCCATTTTTGTACTCAATTCACAGCCATGCTCAACTCAGCTGATCACGTGGTACTAACAACAACAACAAGTACCGATTCAAAGTACGTATTCTTTTATAGTGTATTCTTGTTCAGATAGGAAAAAGGATACGTATTCTTTTATATTACGTATAATTTGGTGGTCTCTGTATTTTCGCCCAATTTTCTGTCGCGTCGGAGACACGGAAATCGATTCTTCGCAAAAACTACATAAGTCTGTTCCACACTCCCATGCTGCGCCATATTTCATCAAAATCCGTTGCATATTAAGGAAAATATCAAATAATACTTACTTTGGAGTGGGCGACGTTGTTGTTGTTGTAACCACGTGATCATGCACATTGTGACCATCACGCACATAATTCGAGCACGAACATGGGTTTTGGGGATAGGTTTATGTATGCAACTGCAGAAAGCACATTTTGCAGCATACACCATGTAAAATACACATTAGCCAATGGTATAGTTCTGAGTTGAGTACGTAAAAAGTGTTACGACCGCGATCCGCTAGTCTGCACTGTTTTGCCGTCTTGCTTGTTCAGGGTATGGGATCACGTTGTCTATTGTTTACACTACAATAATGGTAGAGCACATGAGGTCTCAGGTAAATCGTATTGTTCATCAATACGACTGCGGTTTCTTCCAAAATTAGCATTATTACATGTATATTACGTTACAAATTCAAGTTCATACAGAAGGACAAACCTATTAGTGAACCCAATGCACAAGATACTTTCCGAGGTCGGTCCCGGATTGGGCCAACAAAAATACGTTGGGCAAACTAATATATGGCTGTGACTGGACAAATGTGGCCCATGGGACCTGTGACTGTTGTAGCTCCTGATCAAATAGCACAATAGTATAGCCTGATAACGATACATGTTGCTTGCTAGAAGCGTGGTGGGTGCTCAACATATTGTAATACTGTTATGAAATCAAACAACCTGATTGTCCGAGCCTCACCTGTGCTGAGACTCATGCTCAGACAATCCAACTGCTTGAGTGCGAGTTCGTACTGGCAACAGGTGTTCAGAAACGTCTGTGCAACATTGTGCATATAGTCAATTCAAGACTAAAATAGTTTGCATTAGTCACAAATGTAGTTGCGAACGGTAACTCTTGCAATCTACTCCCGTAGGAGTAGATTGCAAGAGTTACCGTTCGCAACAACATTTGTGACTAATGCATACTAATTTAGTCCTGAAGTGACTATATGTATGAAATGCATAAATAAACCATTCTGGACAAGTACACAAGACGGTTTCTTTAATATTTTAGACATGCGGTATCCGACATGTCGCAATAAACGACATTCATTATCAAGAAGAGTGGTTGATTTTATTTTTATGCAAATTAACTAGAGACGAAATGCGAACACAGGGAAAACGCCGAACTTTGCAAAACACTAGTGTGAACTCTACAGGCGAATGATAATTAATGAATAGTGTTACATAACGCAATCTAGATAAAAAAAACTGCAACATGTCATCAACTCATCTATAGTGTATGTCCCACTATTTCATTATTAAAATGTGTATACAAAATATATTAAACATCAGACGTTATTCACACACGACGCAGATCCCGAAAAGACGGCTCGTTACAATGTGTACTGTTTGCAATTCTTCCGCGGATTGAAACTAGTTGTGTTGAAAACTGAGGTCTCAGAATGCACAGTTTTTACAGATAAGTGAGAGAATGAAGTTGTATTTCCAGTGTGTAAAGCAATGGACTTTCACATTGTAATAATATGGTGTACTAAACATGAACGTACGTTATGCAAATGCGCGATTACAGGATGCATGTATACAGTGGGGTCAGCGTGTAAGTGCACACACGAACGAACACAACAGGTTGGTTCCAACCTGTCGTGTTCGTTCGTGTGTGCACTTACACGCTGACCCCACTGTAAATGTATGCAAATTACAACCAAGTCGATCATGTTCTATAGATGATACGCTATGTTCAAAGTTCTCTTTTAAGAAATAAATAATGTAAATAACCAAATATGGCGTTAAAATGAACAATAATCTTGTTTTACGTCATTTTGTCGCAATTCCTGGAACAGCGACGTTGATAAATTTAACCAATCAACAATATCGCTCGACGTCACATGTGTCTAATGTATTGTATTGGGATGTAAACCCAATACGTCGAATGGGCGTTTAAAATATGAATATGCAATATGTTAATATTTCACAATAAAAGTGGTATCGTTATTTATATATTTTTGTTGTATTATTTAGCAAAACGAATTAAACACTTCCGTAAAGACAAAAACAAGTTTCCCCAACGATGTATTCAGTTTTGACAACTAGCTGTGCGAAGCTACATGAATGAATATACAGATTAATTATAAAGTACAAACCACATTATTCATACTCGGTTAATACATGTACATACACATGCTTCATTTGCATAGAACGTACATTTTTCATTCGTTTGCGCTTTTAGTCCAACCACAATAAATGTTATGAATTCATAATGTAATCATCATGTTTCTATAGTGAATATAAAACAATCTGTGTTCATTTCTTGGACAACGTTTCTACTTTAACACTGCATAAGTTGCGATTTAATATGCAATGTATTTCTGAAACGTGTTTATATTTTTTTCATGAGAAATGATGCATAGCCTTCAGTCAATGAGCAACACATTAAAGTACATCATCATGCATGGTAGCATAATCACATACTCATACTGACCCCACTGTAGCTGCCAACGTTTACTTGTATGAAGTTGCTCGGAAACCAATTACGAATGAATACATGGAGCATGTTTAGGAACTTGCTATATTATTTTTCTAAATTTTCAAAGACTAATGGACGAAATAAATTGCTTCTCGATAACTTATTGGAAAGGCCATATGCTATTTTTTCATCGCTGTATTGCATTATAATAAATATGCATTCAAACACGTCGCTGTTGCTTTATTTTGCAAGACGAATACATTAATTTTCAGCACGTCTATAAACATGACATCGACAAAGTGTTGAGTGTTGACTACACCATTCTGATACCGTCATGCCGAATTAAAACGTTGCCATTTGATCTTTGGCGAGCAGAAAACCCCTTTATTTCTGTATGGACCATACGTTTTTTGATCTCCGCGCCAATTGGAGGGTGGCGAAATGAAGCATCCGGTACAATTCAAAGACAAAGTGCACATACACACACTAACTCTCGAGTCTAGTACCACACATACTATACATAAATGATGCCGTATACGTATGCCAATATTAAAATAAAAAAAACCCTTTCCCTCCTAAATAACTGAACTTAAATGTTCCATGATCATTTCGAACTATTCCGTTAGAAAATAGGTATTTTAAAATCTGAAGAAAAAAATACTGTCAAACACTGCAGATCCTGATGAAACGGCTTGTTATAAACCGCCTAATCTGGATCTACAATGTTTGGACATGTTTGCGTTATGCTCTGTAGACATGCCCAATACTCAGGCTGGTGGTAAGATACAATATATTCCAGCCAAAATAAAGCATAATCAAATATTCTGTTTTCAACATAATATATTTTAATGTATATTATTATATAGTGCCCGCTATGCTGTTGTTGTTGATAATACAAATTGTTCTATTCTTGTATGTACTCACATACCACTGCGTTACGTGAGATTATTGAAAAGAAAGGCTTGCTTCTGCCCTGTTCTGTTGATAATACTATGCCAATTTATTATTAAAATTAAAACTAAATCTCCATTAAACAAGTGGAAAATGGGGCGCTGAAGGGGTCAGCGGTCGGATAGGCTGCATATTGTATCAACACGTAGGTGGGGAAAATTAATTCATGAAACACGTCGGAAACAATATGTTTCCGACGTGTTTCATGAATTCATTTTCCTCACCTAAGTATTGATACAATATGCAGCCTATCCGACAGCTGACCCCTTCAGCGCCCCTTTGAGTTCTATATTCACACGCCACCAACCCACCAGGCCTGCCCCTTTCCGGGAGAAAGGCCTATAAAAATGATTTACTGCATATCTTTAGTGGCCAGAATTTCACAGTCTTTGGTTTTGGGGCTCTTTGATTCACGGAAATAAGAATCCCGCGGCTTTTATGGCGGAATTGTAATGAAAACGGAATAAACCATTAAAATAAAACTGTTAACGGGGTCCCTGTTTCATCGTATATTAGCAATCGTTTAGTGTCAAATAAATGTGACTAACGAAAAGTGTTTCATGTGACTTAGAAAATATACTGACAGTACATGCACATGAAACAATTTGTTGAAAGGGCGAACAGTATTTCTCAATAAAACACATGCGAAACACGCCATGCAATTTTGTACCTTCCGACATCTGCGTAATTTCATGAAAAGCGTTTACAAAATGTGCAATAGTTTCCTTAAATGGCGTCAAATGTTGACATAATTTTCAGATTACATGCATGTAATCTGAAAATTGTGTCAACATTTGACGCCATTTAAGGAAACTATTGCAAATGTTGAAGTTTACTCTTAAAGTTTTGTAAACTTTTGACTAAATTATTCAGATGTTCGAAAGTACAAAATCACATGGCGTGCCTCATAAGTGGCTGTGACTGGAGCAATGGGGTGTATGGAAATTTTGACCGGTGCATCTGCTGATCACAGAGCACACTCCTGTTACCGGATAACTATTTATATTGCCTGTTAGAAGCACGACAGGTGTTTGATTGATGAAATCGCGAACAGTGCATATGTTAATCCGACTGATCTGGGTCTACACAGGTCGTTTAAATCATAACACCCATTTCTCCAGTTACAGCGACAACTTTGGTATTGAGAAAAGCGTTATTATTGTGCGTGTATTGCACAAAATGAGCGTTGCCTGTGTAATAACATTTTAAGGCAAGGGAGATAATTTTGTTTGACATAACTCGTTGTGAAATGATAATAATATACCACAATTTGAAAGACGTGACCATTAGAAAGTCTCTCGAAATTAATGAATATAAAATAAAATAGAAACCATCTGTTGCAAAACATGTAAATAATACTGAAAGTCAACTGACGTTGCAAACATCTGTTTTAACAATCGCTGATTTTTTTCCAGTCGACTTATATCTACAATTGGGTTCAGAAATACGAAACAAATCTGCAATTAAACTATATTTCTTACAGTGTTTCATCACTTTCTAGGCATATCTGAGACACAGGGGCCCGTTTCACTAAACTTCGTACGACTAAAATGTTTGTAAGTGCAAACTTTGGATCGTCCGGAAATTTCAATTGATTGATTTACATTTATTGAGCATAGGTTGCATATGCAGCCTATGCTCCATAAATGTAAATCCAATAATTGTTTACAAGAAAACATTGTTAATGTGAAATTTACAGAATATCATAATGTTGCAGATTACGAACGTTTTAGTCGTACGAAGTTTAGTGAAACGGCCCCAGGGCATATACATTCATTATAATAAATATTTAAAAAATACCAAAACGAAAAACACGCTGGGTGTTGAGTACAGCTTTAGGGTATGCAGAATTACTTATGCAAGAAATATAATCTAAAAGTTGTGTTGAATAAATATAATACTTAATAAACTCGTTGACATATGTCATAGGCAACTCGGCATAACCTCGTTTGCTATCTGTATGAACACAATAATAACAATAATAGTATGTATTTTAATAAATATACTATATATCATCATTTAATGTATATACCATGTACGCATTTCTATATTGCGGAGAACATATTGAATATACCGATGAACGGCGGCAAAGAAAATAATGATTTAATAAACAAAAAATAAACAAAACATGGGATATTTTCTGTTATTTGAAAGTCTATGAAATGGAAAAGAAACAAATGCGTTTATCATACTGTGGGATCAGCGTGTAAGTGCACACACGAACGAACACGACAGGTTGGAACCAACCTGTCGTGTTCGTTCGTGTGTGCACTTACAGACTGACCCCACTGAATACATCACGTACATGTAAGTGACATATTTGATAATTCTCACGTTATTTCAATAATAAGATTCTGCTGACAACTGTTAAAATTCGCACATATAACACAAATATTTCAGACTTCATAGATGTACGTTCGCATTTGATTCAAACTTCATAGCTATTCTGTTCAATCGCAGGTAAATTATTCAGACAGGAAATCATTATGTTTTCTAAACAAACAGCATTCGCTTCGGAATAGCATTCCGAAGCGAATGTTTTGTTGTTTAGAAAATAATATTTAAATAACTATTTACATTATTTAACACAAATATATTTTCCGTTTCAAGAAGAAAGACATCCTGTTTTTCTTTCGGTAGAACAGTGGTAGATATTTTAACAAGCTGGTGGATCAGAACGGCCATACCAAATTGTGGCTCGAACCTTCGACCTCCAAATTGCGAGGCGGATGCGTTAACCCTATGCCACGACAACCGGTGTACACCGTTCCGGAAGGGATATTTAAAATATCTAGAGTTTCGGCACACTTCGGTAGCTAGCATACATCTCAATAAAAATCAAAGCAGACAGAATAACGACAGTATAATGTCCCAAACTCAACAAAATGGCAATAAAATTCACACGTCATAACCCATCTCATAAAACGAACCTGGAGCCGAGTCGATGTCACCAACAATGCAAAATATACTTATCTAGCAAAGTATACTTTGAGGGAGAAATGTTTAATTGAAGGATAAATTCATTAATTATTATTATACTGAATTCATTACATTATCACAGCCATTTTGGCTGTGATAATGTAATTAATTCAGTATAATAATTCTGCATACTTGTAATCATCAAATATATGCAGTGGTTAGTTCTATATGAAACAATGCAGTTTGGGGAAAATAAATGATTACTCCCTCAAAGTATACTTTGCTAGATAAGTATGCTTTGCAATGTTGATGAAATCGACTACTGGAGCCGCATCGATTTCACCGTACTTTATACATTACATGATAAGTACAGTTTCATAGTTATATGTAGATGTTTACTTGACACGCTAATGGATGAATGTATTTTTTTGTATATTTATAATAATCATATTTATTTACAAGGCATGAAGCACTGCTAATATATATATATACATGTAATTTTACTGATATCCTTGTAATTTATTAATTCGATTTATGTCAGTATTTTTTTTATGAGAATATATTTGTTCGTCAAAAATGTATACCGTTACGCCTCATTTGAATCGGCTCAATGGCATCGCAGGATATACAGCTTTTGCCAATATAACAGGACTTACAGACTATTTCATGCATACGAAAATCAACATATTTTCTTTGGATTTTTTTTTCTGAAAGTATACACGGGATATTTGAGAATATTGAGCAACAGACGTATGTAGGACCGGTTTTTGTAAACCCCCGGTTTACAAAAACCGGGGGTTTACAAAAACCGGTCCTACAGACGTACGTTTGCAGATGGAACATTTTTTATTGCGTCGTTGTATGAAATAATGTTAATGTGGGCTGTATTTTTACACTTAAATGTGTAAAAGCAAAATTTCAACACCAATTGCAAAAAATATTCAAGGATTTTCTTTTACAATTACAATTTTACGACGGAAAACATTTATTCCTCACAACTGAATTCCAAATAAGTTTTTTTTTATATATAAATGAACCGTTAGAAACTTGTTGGACATGTACTTTCAGTTGCGTTCTTCAATATTGACGACATAATTATATATATTTTTTATATCATCAATGTACAATATAAAACTAATTTGTGTGCAGTAAATCTGTACATTGGCATTATTTTTAACAATTGTCACAGACGATAGAGTGTATATAATTATATACATTGTAAATGCATATTTATAAATAAAATAATTCACTACCAAATATACATATACAAATATTGATTAGTAAATGATATTATTTATAAATAGGTATTTTAATACATTTGATAAACGCATAGCATGAACTAGATGATATGCATTATACATATAATAATAATTATAACGCAAGACATCTATTCAAAGGTATTAACTATGTATATTACACCCAAAAAATTGCAAAAAGGAGTGTTCGTTACTTCGCTTACGTTTAGTTTTATTTGAAATGAAAACAATGCGGTGACAAAAATACTATACACAATCCTTTAATAATGTAAATAATATTTCCATAGTTATACCTTATTACTGCATTTTTCAATGCGTTTGTAAGGAGTCTAGCATGAAAATATGCGTTGTTTTGTTCTCGTGCGTTCGAAATAATGCATATTGCATATATGCATTAATTCGAACGCACGAGAACAAAACAACGCATATTTTCTTATAAATACATATAGAAATACATCGGCGGTTCTCTATTTCTTGTGAAACACATTTTCTTTTACGTCAGAATTACTTATAATTCTTGTAATCATGTACCTACTCAACATGCGGAATTAGACGAAATTGATATCGGACTGGGGGCCGTTTCACTAAACTTATTACGACTAAAATGTTCGTAAGTGCAAACCTATGATAGTCTGTAAAGTTCACATTAACAATGTTTTCTTGTAAACAATTATTGAATTTACATTTATTGAGCATATGCTGCATAAGCAGCCTATGCTCTATACATGTAAATCCATGAATTGAAATTTACAGGCGATCTTAAATTTGAACTTACGAACATTTTAGTCGTAAGAAGTTTAATGACATTGGCCCCTGGTCCGTAAATGAGACACGGTATGTGAGTTTGTTCCTTCGGAAATCGGCGTAATTTCATGAAATACGTTTACAAAATTTAGAATATTTTCCGTAAATGGCGTCAAAAGTTGACAAAATGTTCAGAGTACATACGGAATTATATTTATGAAAAACAGTGTAAATTTTGTAAACGTATTTAATGAAATTACGCAGATGTCAGAAGGTACAAACAATCACAGGGCGTGTCTCAAATGACGTCGGAAATTATAAAAATATTCCGAATTTGCCCTGAAAGTGTCACTGCTGTTCGACAGTATTATTTTCAGTAGTAAAAGTTATACTGTAAACAGATAATCATATTACGCCAAGCTCATATGCATAATTTCTCTCAAATAATTCTCGTAAATTAAATCGTCACAAAACTGCGACTGGTAACAATCTGGGTGCTGTGATTTAGATGTTAGCTTTCGCTGGCTGAGTGACATTTTTCACAATGTAAATTTCTGACGCTATCGCACTAAATTAGCTGGATTCTGAGTTGCGCATTTTGATCAAGATCAGTTACAATCCAGGCCCTCATTATATGTCCATTAGTTCAGCAGACCACGAAAATACATAACATAAGAAATGTAAATAACGAAAAGGGCAAAACAGTGCAAATAGTCTCCACAGCCGATATAGTTTACATCAAACGTAAATATAATATTACATGTTTGCGGTGTCGTGTTTTATCTACGAGCATATTATATGGCAAGTATATAAATAAGGATGAATTTAAATAACGATGTTTATACTAGGCGTATACATCACTTGCCGCAAATAAAATATATAAATAATTTCTGAGTCGTCGAAATATCGCAAACTGATGGTTCACATTTTGTAGCAAAAGTTGCCAACAAATACAAGCATATTTTCTAAAAGTATATTTTCAATGAAAGTATGTGTACGTTTAAAATAACAGAAACTAGCAAAGATTGACAGGTAAATCTAGACGGTGTTTGTTACATCAAATGGAAATTATCTAATGTCTGTGTGTTCGTTCTGCGAGTAAAAGTGTTGCTGATTTTATTGGAGTAATGCAAACTAACTATTCTGCGTAATATTGATAATAATATTAAGCTAAACTCAGATTATTTTTTATGTTTGGTTGGACGATATATTTGTGAAATAAAACAAAAATACTGTGAAAATACTGCAATGCAACTGTGTTGCATTGCAGTATTTTCACAGTATTTTTGTTATGTTCATATACGTCGAGTACGTTTGCGTTCAACTGGACAACGTGTGTAAAATCAGTGAGCATTACGTACATATAAATAAATCATTTTAGGCAATAACATAATAGATGAGTTTATGAACACTTTGTTGACAAATATAGATCTATATTAAAAGGCGGTTTAATGCAGTTGACCGTCAACGAACTGAAACATACGAACAAGTATACGTATAACCAGCATATTTATTGTTATGCTGAATTCGGCGTCATATATTTCGCTGAATGGCGTAGACATGTTCATAAATGAAGCTTTGACGAATAACTCCCAATAAATATCTAGTTCGGTGCGTATGCATTTTTTTTAAATATTTAAAAAAATGTGTTATGTTCGACATGTTCGTATATATGATGTGAGTGAATAAATAAACGAGGATCCAAAGTAACAATTACGCTATCAATTTTCTGATAAAGTTCCAACGTTCTCAGAGCTCATTTTCAGACTCGTTTTTGAGTGTTTTTATATCTGAAAGAAAAACCCAACAACTTGATATTATTAACCACAAAAAATATATTGTTTATCATTGCTTTTACGTAGAAATTAAATGAGAAAGGTACACCGTTTATGTTTTACCCTTTCAACACTACAGCCCGCTTTTACCAATTTTTGTAAACAGTGTAGATTCAGATGATCCGGCTCGTAACGAGCCGGGTCATCTGGATATACACTGTTTGTAAATTGTCTTTGATTTATTTTACATAAACCCTCCTTTTCAGTTCAACGGAATAGTTAAAAATCCCCAATAAAGATGTCATATTTCATATATGTTAAGTCTCTCTTTGTCTCTGATATTTGGGATGAAATGATTAAAAGTATCCGTTGCGACGTTAGTGGGACAATGTAAAGGCGATACTGAAACAAGTATTTTTAATTAATTAAACGCAATCATTTTTAGTCTGAAGATACAAAATTCGCATTTTTTTTTGCAAGCATTTCGGTAGCGTTGCTCTGGTGGAATCACAATCATGTGATTAATGCTATGGAATGTGCCATGACCTATGTGCGTGGGTATACATACACACTAGCTATGTGGTTGCGACTGGTGGAATTGGGCCTATGTGTGTTGCGACCAGTGTAGATCCAGATCAGCCTGTGCATCCGCACAGTCTGATCAGGATCTGCACTGTTCGCTTTTCCACCAATGACAAACACCCGTCATGCTTCCAGCAAGCGATATAGATCACTATCCGGCTACAGACGTGTGAGATTTGATCAGGAGCTACCCAGCTCACAACACCAATACAAACACATTTATCCAGTCGGGGCACATATGCCTTTTATCAATCTACATTATGCAAGCTGTTATTCTGTACCACGACCATAGTATGGCCCGAAAGACAAAAGTCAATGCGCGAGATCTGGGGTATCGCCTTACGGGAGTCATACGGGATAATGGCCGCGGTGTAACCGTATTGTTCACCGGGTAATATATGCCGACAAGATAATTTGTAAAAAGGCGAAAATGAATATGGTATAGACGTACATTTCTTGCATAGTCAGTAGAGTTTATACGTGTTGTGCCAATTTTTCAGGGTCAATGAAAAAAAATGTTGCGAATGTAGGCATTTTTTGTAGTTTATTAGACGTATCGGAAATTACCAATTACATGGGAATGTTTGTACGTGTTATAGTTACATTGAAATGTATGTCACTATTGTATACTTTTTTATATTTGTTAGACTTGACTACATTTGCGGAAATAGACTGAACTGGACAGTAAATGCGAGACTGCTTAAAACTGAAATGCTAGTTTACGTACTAACTATTGACTATCCCGAACATTTATTATTTTTCTCCCGAACTTTGTGTATTTGGCGATGATTACAAACTCTGCATACTGTTGTTTAATTAAAACGTCCACCCAGATGACCAAAACCTACCTACGTGTCCGGTAAAAACAAACAAGATCTTGAAGAAAAAAGACGAATGTAAATTTATGTTAAAAACTTCCTCAACCCTTTGCAGACTGCAAAGGGTTGAGGATGTTTTTAACATAAATTTAAATTTCCACCACCAAACAATAATAATAAAGTACTCTAATTAAACTTATTAAGAGTAAATTCATAACAATGAAAGAACTTTATATGGCCTTATTCATATTGACTAGATAGATAGACTGTATACGAACATGTAACCTTAGCAATAACATCTTCCACATATATACGCCGTCAACGGAAGAACGTCATTTCGGTGAATGTGTTGGGATATACGTCCTAGGTTACTTTACCTACACGTACACTTCACGTTACAACATAAAATCAGTGAGCAGTACAGCTTCAATCAACGATGCTGTGCTTATACATACTAGTACACATGCTTTACCGTTCGTGTTTGTTTTTTTTAATTTGTTATTCGTTCAACTGGTTTAGTGTTTAAATAAGAAACGATTAATATCATATTAAATCATCATTCATAATATTCCCTATGTATTTCATTTGGTTTGCTGATGGATATAACGAACAGGGCTCGAACTAATATTGTGATGACTTATAGTACAACCAATAGTACATACTTTGCATTAAACTATGTTTAAACTAAACATTAACGGACATGCATAGTCTTGTTTGTTTAGGAAATCAGTATTGAAGACAAATTTTCGAGTATGTTCGTATAGGCTTACCTCCGGGTATCTGCCGCATCCACGGGTACATGCTGTTGGTCATCATGCCGTTACAATGCTGGGGCAACGTCGGGCTGGTATTCATGGACGGATGACTTAAATCTTGGGGCGACAGCCCATGATGAGCGTTGTTGTTAAACGAGTGTTCGTGAGGCGAGAAAGTAGGGGGTGGGGTAGGTATACAACTGTCTTCAGATTTCATGTTATTTAATCTTTCGTCGGGCGGGAAATGGTTTAAATTTTGAGGCGACACAGAGTCCGAGTTTACGTCGGAGCTAGAGTTCATATTGCACGAGGTTAGGTAGTTCGTCGGGTACGGGTTATATATTCCGTTTGAATTGTTACTGTACGGATGTGTCTGTTTTGCAGCTAGGTTCATTAACCTGTTGTGTCCGTTTGTGTCAATTCTTTCGAAGTTTTGATGAAATCCGTGATAATTCGTCACCCCATACGAACTAGGATATTCGTTTTCATAACACATACTTTGGCCTGTCGAATGGAAGTTGTTATCCAGTTTCACTCCGTCGTTTCCATAGAAAATATCCGGCGGTCCCGCGTTTGCCGCCATATGGGCAGGAATTACACTATTGTAGAAGGAATTCATGTCAAAATCCAATTGTTTTTATCTCTATTTACGTGATTTGTGAGAAAACAAAACCATCAACATAGTTCATAATATGCTACATCATATTTCCACGTTCACACAACCGTAGAACATTGAGCTGGTATCTTGATGCATGTGACTTCGCCCGCCAGCCAATCAGTCAATTTCTCCGCGTCACGTGATACCAATAATATACTTCACCGCTGCTCGCCAATACACAAGATAAATTATGTCTGACCAATTTTGACAGCGCGTTTAGTACAACTTCCTAACCATCTAGATTAGTATAAAACAGAAGTGCTACAGCGATATCATATTACTACACACCTATAATATTGTAATCCAAGTTTACACTAGCCAACGAAATTCGGTGTGTACCGATAATCAGTCACGTACGGAATGAGTGTAATTCGCCGTCGCTACTCGAGTTTTACGGAAGACAGAATTTGCCCTAGTCGTACAGCGTAGGAAAATCAGAGAACCGTGAAGCCCTGCCCACCATACAACAAACTTTGCCTTCAGCGATTTCTGCCTCCCCAAAAAATATATTCCACACAATCTACTCCTCGATCAGTCTTGTACATTTATTTAAATATTCTGAATACCAATTACGTCTCCGTTTCGTCACTTTATCGCGAGATTCACAATGAAACGTGACTTAATCGGTAGCTCACGTGTGATCAAATCTTTACAACCGCGTCTAATGCGGCAGTAAAGTTATAAATGGCTTGTTTAAAACTATGGAAATATTGTTGATTTTTATCAAAGGATTAAAGTCGTAAAATTTAATATCTTATCAAAATGTTATCGATTTTATTCCATACTTCATCCATATTTCCCCCTTGGTCAACTGGTCACCAAATAGATGAAATTGCCCGATACCTGTACAAAAGGGGACAAGATTGACCCTTGACTTACCTTTGATCAAGCTTGTAAATCTCTGATGCAATAGATATAAACACGAAATTATGCAACCCCTGTACGTGATAAGGGATTTTTCATTTTTATTTATTTTTATTTTCTCCGCGAAACATCAAGCAAATTGTGGATTCCTTAGAATCGTCTCTCCGAGACGATTCTAAGGAATCCATAAGTTGCATTATTTTTTTTTTCGTAGAAATCAGAAAAAAAATAAGCAAAACTATCGCAATTTTGAAGCTTATCAGTTACAAGATCTCCATATTGTCGCCGGGGTAGATTGCTATTGTTAACATTTGGACAAGTGCAGATCCTTTCATTTTTAGCCGATTTGAATAAGGGTATTGTCTAAAAATGATATATGTCCCTTGTAAAATCAGCCTCGATTGCGCAAGATAGGAATTACGTTGCAGGGGAAACTAGTAGCCCCGAACGGAAACAGAAATTCGCTAAGCCCTTTTGAAGGGTTTGAGATTTTTTCGTAGATTTATGACCGTATCACCCATAAAATTCGAAATTCCTTTATTCTAACTGGAAGATTTATGTGTTTCGTTGTCAGATTAAACGATTCTGTGCGCTTCTGGTTGAGCTTTGGAAGAAGTTCAGTGTAATTAACGGTTGTAATTAATTCAAGAAATAAATAAACAAAGTCTGCATACATGTACTCCGAAAATTGGAAATACACTAACTTGTTTTAATACCAATAAGTGCTCTGAATGTTGAAGAAAAAAAGTTTATTTTTTTTTTATTTATTTATTTATAATAATAAAAATAGAATTAAAAATAAAAATAAAAATAAAAACAATGATAATAATAATAATAATGCTATGTGTGTGAATGGAACTGACTCCTGAATTTATATTTCATTTTATTATATGATGTTTCTCCATTTCTCCAATAAAAATCGTATGTTATTTCCACTAATTTGTACTCCGCTAGATTTAAATTTGGGTGTGACTGGACAAATGGTGTTTATGGCTTTTGCGACCAGTGTAGATCCAGATCAGCCTGTTCATCCGAACAGGCTGATCAGGATCTGCACCGTTCGCCATTTCATCAATGAATGACCGCCATGCTTATGAGAAACAGTACAGATCGCTATCATGCTACATGAGTGTTATCTGATCAGGAACTACACTGATCACAAATACCATAAGCTCCTTTTCTCCAGTCACAGCCACACATCAAGCGGTAACAATTATGTCAAGAAGATATACGAACAAGTACATAATACAAATATTGAAATAGACGATGTGCGATTGTTCGTGAAATAAATTTACAGAACCTGTGATATTTACTGTAAATGACATCGATAGATGACGAATTTTGTACAGCACATGTAGAATTATATTCCGCATATGCTATGACAATTTCGTCATCTTACGACGTCATTTACGGAAAATATCGTACATTTTGTAACTATTTTTCGTGAGATATGGCACATGGTCGAAGGTACACAATGTCATAGATTGCATCATATAAATTAAATGTTTTAAGTACAGTCGAACCTCCCAGAACGGCCACCTCTCTACAACAACACCATCTCTGTAACAGCCGCTATTTTATATCACAAATGGATGATTTCCTCTATATTTAACTCTTAGACTGCTGAGCACGTGTTGCTTTTGCATTCTTTCACAATAAAAACATGTTTTGAAAGCACTTTAAATGCTATCAAACCATATATTTGATAATAATTATCGAAGAAAATAAATAAACAGCAGACGACAACATTTAATTCAGCATTAACCTCCCTACAACAGCCACCTCTCTACAACATCCATTTTTGCGTCTTCCCATGAGTGGCTGTTGTAGAGAGGTTGCACTGTACTCTGATTCAGTATCTGATTCTGATGAAGTCTCAACCGAAAAGCTTTATGTTTCACAACTTGTGTTTTCCTATACAGTACTAGCCGAAATGCATTAACAAATGTCATCCTACAATGTACGATAGTGTATAATATACATGTAGTAGAATAAACCACACACTCATTGGAATTTGATCAAATAAAACGGCGCGTTTGGTTGATATCGGATATTCTGAGTCCATACAGCGAAATAACTCGCACAATATCCAAGACACCATATGAGCCACATTACCTACAAACGTAATTTAAACACAATCTACTCTAAATATTGCGTATGCATAATGTATATGACTTTCCAACCGGCTACAAACAAAATCCATTTTTGGCAACCGTATTTTCTGTAATTGAATTCAATTCAGGGTGCCATAAAATCAGTCATTTTATTGCCCTAAAAGCCGTTACGAATCAACACATAGAGGAATCTATTGATTGTCGGTGCTTTTGTAGTTTATAACTTTGGTAATTAGATATCAAACGGCATTGCCGAATTCCAATTAAAATTTAGGAATTCATTTGAATATACATGTGCATGTATAGGAACATGGTTAACGCTATGCGACTTTCCTTTCCGAAGTACTTCAAATTAATATAGGAATGAATGGCCTTTTTGTGGAATTTATCGGGGTATAAACTTGGAAAAGTCGCGGGAATACTGGACGAAGGCCGGAAGGCCTCGTCCAGTATTCCCCCGACTTTTCCAAGTTTATATCCCCGATAAATTCCACAAAATGGCCATTCATTCCTTATAAATCCAGCATTTGAAATAAATTCATCAAGAAAATGTGTTTATTTTCCGTTTTCTTAAGAATTATTTGAACTGCGCCTCACGGTTACGGAAAGTAGTTCGGCATGGGAGTTTACTGCATGGGATATACATTGTGGACAGAGACTTGCTACGAACCAATCAAATGTTAGGGAATTGTTTGAATATTTTTGTGCTGGAATTATTTCAAATTGATTTGTCGATACGCATGCGATGTTTTGGTATCTTTGGATATACAGTGGTACCTCTAGAAGTGTCCTGAGAGGTCCCCATGATTTCCGGTTAGACAGGTTTCATTGTATTTCTGAGATACAGGCACTGCAAGGAACATTCTTATGTGTGTGTCTGTGCTCGTAGTTATATCTAAAAGTTGCAGACAAATACTAGCAAAACAAATTAAAACTAGACAGTATGTTAGTAAAACATGGATATGCCACCATTGTTTACTTGACTGTAAACAAATGTGTCAGTGACCTTGTGAAGGTAAACAATGTCAAGGTCATGTTAATAGTCACATGATTGTAGCTAGTGTTTTAATCCATCCGGTAATATTGAAGTTCTAATATGATGGAGAAACTCTTACAATCTTCTTTTCAACGCAAATGACCACGACCTGGCGTGTGTACGGACGGACGGACCAATGTACGGACGGAACCTCAAGATCAAAGCAATATACCCATTTGTTATCGAATTGAGGGCATAAATAAACATACACAATCGGTTTGGAGAGAAATTAATGTATACCTGAGTGGCAATTTCACTAAACTGCGTACGATTAAAATGTTCGTAAGTACAAATTTAGGATCGACTGGAAATTTTAATTGATGGATTTACATTTATTGAACATAGGCTTCAGCCTATGCTCAATACATGTAAATCCAATAACTGTTTACAAGAAAACATTGTTCATGTGAAATTTACAGATTATCTCGTTTGCACTTAAGAACGTTTTAGTGCCGGTGGCACATATGTGATGATGATGATGAAATCGAAATATGTAAAGCTTGTCTGAAACAGCAAATGAACCGAGTATACGCCTATCGCCCACACATATCTGGCTGTGATTAGGAAAATGGCGAGTATGGCATTTGTGCTTCTGATCATATAACACACTCCTGTAGCCTGATAACGATCTATAATGCTTGTTATAAGCATGGCGAGTGTGTCATTGGTGTAATAGCGAACAGTACAGATCCTGATTATACTGTGCGGATGCACAGGCTGATCTGGATATACACTGATCGCAAAACTCCATTTCTCAAATCGCAACCACATATACGTTTGTTCTGTTCCTTCCCATTCAGACAAATAATTGATATTGCGCTATGTACATCCAGATATGCCAATTTATATACGAACTGCTTTAATGATGATAATACATGTTTTTCAGAATTTACATGAATCCTAAGTAAATCCGGAAATCAAGCTGATTGAATTGTCGAGCCTGGTCATACGCTCAGAATCAGCCAACACAACTACATGTACTTGGTTTCTTTTCCACAGTTCGGGAAGATGCTCCGAGACATTTATAAGAACGGATATTTGGTAATAATATAAACAGATACACTGCCTATCAACGGGGAAAATATGTTATAAATGTTCATTTCATTATTTACATATGTATGTTAAGCTAACTGATGTTTTGAACAACCGGGCCCTGGTTGTCATAATATAGTGTCTGAACGTTATAGATCATATGTACTCCATATATCATAGTTTGTTGTTTCATAGTTAAATGACATTTGTACGGAAGCCCATTAGGGCCACTTCACTTTTTTTTAATTTCCATTTATTCAAGATGTTTTCTTGAATTTTCAATTTCTTTTCTTGAATTTTCAAGAAAAGATCTTGAAAATTCAAGAAAAGAACTTGAAAATTCAAGAAAAGATCTAGAAAACAAGATGTTTTCTTGAATTTTCAAATTCTTTTCTTGAATTTTCAAGATCTTTTCTTGAATTTTCAAGATCTTTACTTGAATTTTCAAGAAAAGATCTTGAAAATTCAAGAAAATTCAAGAAAAGATCTCGAAAATTCAAGAAAAGATAACAAAAAAAGTGAAGTGGCCCTAATGGGCTTCCGTACATTTGCAAGTTTGGGCAAGTTTCGTGAAACAGAACAGTAGTTGTGTTGCGCACGGATGATGCGTGTTTGCCTGCATTGCCAACCGGACTGTTTTCGATAAATAATGTATATGTTATTTATTGCAAATAAGTTCCACGACGAAACTCTCTATTTTATATTTAATTAAACATTGATTGAATGAACATAACAACTGCGATGAAAGACAATATGAAAGAACAATATGTGAACAACAAAACCATCTGTTTCATTGTGCATGCACCAGTGTGTCACTATATGTAGGTCAGCGCAATGTGAATTGTCTTCGTTGTACAGTGAAACCTCTCTAAACCGGACACCCTGGGAGGTCCGGCTTAGAGGAGCTTCACTGTAAATCAGACATTTGGTCACTCTGAGCCATAGAAAAGACAGTATCACCTGGAATAAATTATCAAACATTTTATCAAAAATAGGACAACATGTGTTTGTTGGTGTCCGGTTTAGAGAGGTTCCACTGTACATTTATGTTCATGCGTTTAGATTATGGACAGTGACTGCAACTCGTGTTTTGTGCGATGCGTTGGGCGAGACAGCTGCTCTACATAGGAAATATCAGGCTAGTGATCTTTGACAATACATTTATCAGGTGAGGCTAGGAAACGCGTAGTAAACGCGTAGCCTAGGAATTACTAGTTCCAAGCAGAGCTTGATAAACGTGAATATCAAGCGACACGAACATGGCATTTGTCATATGCTCATTTTGATAAGAGGACACCGTTTGCTTTTAATTTAGATGCGTTTCACTGGAATTTATTCACTTTCGGGTATCTTCATGATTGAAAATGACGACACAATTGTTCACGGAGTGCTTCATTACAGTGAAACCTCTAAGTTGCATTGAAAGTTGTGCTCTAAGGAATAGATTATCCTGATCTCGGTTTTTCTTACACGGTAACACATTACTGAAGCGGATGAAATATGACATCATTCCACGTCGTTACCTTGAACAGGAAGCTGCGGAACGATTGAATGACAAATAATTGATGAAAATCGACTTGTTATTGCACGCCCACGACGGGATTATGATAATTCCGAAATAGAATGAAACCACATAATGTCTCATACTATGTGGCCAACTTCCGAGACATTGTGAGTTGGATAGTTTTAATTGCGTTGTCATTACTGTTGTCAAGTACCTTATTAGTGTATTTATTGCTCTTCTAGCCACTTTGCCGTACAGTGGAACCTCGCAAAACCGGACACCCTGGGTTGAACCCAGGGTGTCCGGTTTAGCGAGGTTCCACTGTAAATTGATTATACCAAGGAATGTGGATGTGCTGCGCGAACATGAACACGAACAGGCTGTATCATCAGAGATAGATGACAATTAAACCCATAAAACTAAGGATACAGAGACTGCCTGTGTGTCCGGTTTAGAGAGACTCCACTGTACTAGCCCAGGTTGCTAGTGAAAAACGTGCACATTTGTCGTACTGAGAGCCAAAGACGAATTATATGAAAATAATGAATGAAGTAACAACATCCTGAAACATAGAAACAGTATACAAAAGGACACAGAATGTCTTGTGCAAAATAAGATGTAACCATCTAAGGCAGCTCTCGCGGCGTAAGGCCCAATCTCACCCAAGAAAAAACAACAACAAAAAAAACAACAAAAAAACAATAGCTTATAAAATTATTGAAACGAATGAGAACAGAAACGCCGGTAAAGACCGTAGCATATGAAGTGTTTATTATAGGAATGAATGGCCTTTTTGTGGAATTTATCGGGTTATAAACTTGGAAAAGTCGCGGGAATACTGGACGAAGCGATAAAAAATTACAATTTTCGAAAAAAAAAAAAAAAAAAATTTTTTTTTGATTTTTTTTCGAAAATAGTAATTGTTTAAGGCCTCGTCCAGTATTCCCGCGACTTTTCCAAGTTTATATCCCCGATAATTTCCACAAAAATGCCATTCATTCCTTATAATTCCAGCATTTGAAATAAATTCATCAAGAAAATGTGTTTATTTTCCGTTTTCTTAAGAATTATTTTAACTGCGCCTCACGGTTACGGAAAGTAGTTCGGCGTGGGAGTTTACTGGGATATAAACTTTGGAGAGAGACTTGCTACGGGCCAATCAAATGTTAGGGAATTGTGTAAATATTTTTGTGCTGGAATTATATGATGATAAAGGGGATGTATTACACAATAAACAGCGAAATCTTTCTGTACCAGCCTCCGTGGGAGGTCCCCAGGGTGGCCGGTTTAGAGAGTTTCCACTGGGTGGTGCCTGATCAAGAACAATGTCACCCATACCGCTTTAACCCTTTTACCCCTAAGTTTTTGGAATGTATTTTGGTATGTTAATTTTGCAACCAATCCAACCGGCACAACATGATTTTCAGACTAGTCCATTTATGAAAAGGGGGTGTTGTATTGTTGTCAAAAATATGAAAATTAGTTTCAAAGAGTGCAGATCCTGATGAGACGGCTCGTCACGAGCCGGATCATCTGGATCTGCACTGTTTGTATAAACCGCTATAGCAGGTTGTCTGGTTCAATGGGTTAATATATGTAAATGAAGCTATCATGGCAAACGGTATGTACTTGTTAATGTAAGTGTATGAACTGTTTAAAATCAACAAACAATTTCACGATTACCATCACATTGCCATCTCGAGTCATTTATGAATGTGTTGTAACACTTCGGGGTAAAACAACAATACCGTAACAATAGCCAGTTTCACATAGAAGGTACTTATTATGTTGTAATATAATTCGTGTGTACCTTGCCCAGTAAATTACACATGTTTTGTTTTCACCCAATTTCAATGTTTGACTGTAATTTTGTGATGTAATTCCATTTACCAGCACATTCAAAAACGCAGTAAAGCAATCATTTATTCATTATTTTGATGTGGTATTTACTCATTGCGCGTGTTGCTTTAGGCGGGAACAGTAGTTATTTTTATTACCTGGACTAAATTTGCGCTAAGTGAAGGCTGCTATTTACAACCTCTGCGCAGTTGACGATTACTTATATGTCTCTTAATGGCCACCGTAGGACATTAACTGTGGTCTGTCGACGGTGTAAAAATAGGGCAATAATTGTCAATGTAATGATCGCTAAACCATTAATCAATGAGTTAATTCCCCTGTTTTGTGAGAAGTTAATGTTTGTTTATGTCTAAAATAATTACGGGTTGAAAGTTTCATGTCAGAAGCGATGTTTATAACGTGTTGGGAATTAAGATGATTTGGGCATTATGCGCAGAAATCACGTATGGTGTCTCTTGTAAGCAGTATAGTATTGATCCTGATCAGACTATCTGATCAGGTTATAAGCTGTTTTCCAGAAGGAATTAAGGCTAATACAAACATTTATCCCGTCAACACAGTGCGTATGTGCCGTGAAACATGGTGCCGTGAAACACGGTGCCGTTTATCATTTTTGATATCCTGTCAATACGACCTAATCACTGCGTATGAATATATGCTGTTGCTGGGATTACTTGTTTGCATATTAAAACCATTTGTATGTGTTTATGGGATAAATAGAATATAGTAGGTTAGTGTCTTGAATGGAAAACAATATCTGGCGCGGCACGGACACGGGATGTGCTCGGCAGAGCCTCGCCCATCCCGTTTCCTAAGCCTTGCCAGATATTTGTTCCCATTCACGGCACTAACCTACTATTCTCTATATTGGTATGTATATGCATGTATGTATATATACATGTATTCTCATCCAGCAGCTTCCATGATATTCAATTGGTGCATATGTAACGTTTCTAACCTTAGTAAGTTAGCTAATAAGTTGACACAAAGAATAGTCGAGGTCGTCGCAGTTTCAGGTTAACTCATCTAGGTGTATTAGGAATATAGATAATAGTAGGTTAGCGCCGTGAATGGGAAAATATCTGGTAAGGCTTAGGAAACGGGATGGGCGAGGCTCTGCCGAGCACATCCCGTTTCCGTGCCGCGCCAGATATTTTTCCCATTCACGGCACTAACCTACTATTCTATTTATCCCGTCGACACATACAAATTACTTTAAAATGCAATACAAATAACCACAGCCACCGCGCATATTCATACGCAGTGATTAGGTCGTATTGACAGGATATCAACAATGATAAACGGCACCGTGTTTCACGGCACATACACACTGTGTTGACGGGATAAACACCGGTATCAGTATGGAAAATTTGAAACATTTTCTTTTCCATTGTAGTTCTCAAGTACAGTATTTGCTGTTAACACAACATATACAACTCTCAGCAAGCGTATATCATCATTAACACATATATATCATGTGTCAATTGATACATCAGATGAAATATATGTTTTTACTGCGTTTAGTTGGCAGATGTTGTCAATGTGTTTTGGTTACTTGATTCCCCTCATCGATGCAGCCAATAATTTGTTCTAACCATTTAAATATTATTGAAGATTAGATTGTTCAATTGTATATTTACGTCTCATCAACTGTACATCATAAAATACATAGCAATATAACAATACAGGTACATGTCCAATTGCCATTGTATAAGAATTCTAAGAGACGGCTCATTTAATGAGCAGCTGTAATTACATTTCAGCATATATATGAAAGGCATTACTTGCATAATGTGTTTCTATTGAAACTTTAAAAAGACTACAGTGGGGTCAGCTGTAATTCATGTATAAACAAAATGTAAATATTTTTCTGCATTTTTTCTCATTTCGCATCAAAAGTGTATGTTGTTACCACTCAGTTGAACCGTCTCGGCGAGACGGTTCAACTGAGTGGTAACAACATACACTTTGGGTGGGTAGCGAACCAATACCAATAAGCCAAAAAAAAGCAATAAACCATTGCAGTTGCCGTTGCTAAATAAATTGCATGTACTTCTATACTGATAACAATTAGGTTTTATTATGTGTTGTGTCCGTATTAAAAAGTGTTTGTTTATTACACGTTAAATATTATCACCCCTACTGAAAGGGACAGCCAGTTCTGACATATGAGACGCTCTCATCTTTGAACAGCAATAGTTTCCAATTCATATCCTTTGTGCCAGGCATCTGTGTCCCGTTTCACTAAACTTCGTACTCTTAATATGTCCGTAAGTGCAAATTTAGGACCGTCTGGAAATTGCAATTGATGTATTTACATGTATTGAGACATAGGCTGCATATACCCAATAAATGTAAATCCATTAATTGTTTACAGGCAAATATTGCTAATGTGACATTTACTGACTATCATAATTTTCCGCTTACGAATAGTTTAGTCGTGCGAAGTTTACATGTAGACTATTTATTGGCGGCTCACCAACTGGCCATATCAGCTCGAGTGGACGCTCGAACCTTCGACCTCAGGATGCCTGATTCACTAGCTAGGCCACGTCAACTTGGTACAAACAGTCGTGAATTATTTCACGTTTTCTCCATGTTTAAATATAAATCATTAATTGTTGACGTCCATGCGATGGTATCGTACAGATCTCACGGATGGAAAATCAATACAGACAGGTTGAAAGAGAAACGTAGTCCCAAGAAAAAACAGAGAGGAACATTAAAATGATAGGTACATTTCTGGCTGTGACTGTTGATATCGACCTTATTTTCTTTGTGACCAGTGTAGATCCGGATCAGGCTGCGCGTTAGCGCAGCCTGATCAGGATCTACACTGTTCGCAATTATGTATGTCATGATTCTAAACAAACTAGAGCAATAATAAAGAAATCATCTGTCATAGCTCTATATACAAGATCAGGAGCTACACTCGGCTCAATCGCCACAAACCCCATTTCTCCAGTCACAGCCACATTTCGCTACATCCCGCTAAAGAACGCATCCATTCTCATTTCCCTGTATCCCACGACGGACACAGGAACCTGTCAGCGCGCCATATGCATGCCGGGAATTTTGGTTTGAATGTGGTCCGTGTTATCGTGACGCTAATGGTTTCTCCGGGAGATATACCCAAACAGTATCATCTACAAAACACATTGTAGTACTCAGAATCTACTATATATATATATAAGAGTTTTCATTTGTTCACAAACAAGAATGTGTTTGTAATCAAATGTAATGAAATTTGACAATGCAATATACCTAATATGTAATATGGCATAGCCACCCTATCTAAATGTTGACTAATCTAAATTAAATAATGTTTGGTAAATATACTACAATCAGGTGACGACATTTTGCATCTCATATATTTACCAACATTTAGAAGTTTCTGACCAATACTGGTCTACTTTTTTCGTGGGTGAGACACTATCCCGCGATCGTCTTCAAGTACACTGTAAAACCAGCGGACTCTTGACGCGTCCAGACGTGTTCATATATATGCAATTTTAACGCAGTGGTGTTCAAATTGGCCTTCAGGAATCCAGTAAATGCATCTTTACTGAACCGATGTGTTCAAATGGTGTTCAGCACATTAACGTCTCCGTTCAAGCACTCTGCGGTCAATTTTTTATCAGCTTTCAATTGTGCTAGATACAATGAATTTACCTTAACAATGTATTAATAACACCATTTACGATAAATTTTAAATATTTTTTGCATAAAGTAGTATGGTGTATGAAGCTACAATTCATAATTCGTTACGGCATTTAAACACTGCCGTTGACATAGCATCCATTGATGAACGCTCAAAGCGAACAGTGACGTAATTCTATTTTTAGCGGAGTATTTTTAGTTCCACGCGGTTCCATCATGACCATGGAATTCTGGGAATTGGGCGCAAGTTTTATCTCTTTCCGGCATTGCTGCTAAAGGATATTGAGGACATTTAAACATAAATATAAAATGTACATTTTATTTACTTATTTAGGTGGTTTTAACATGTAAACTAATGGTAATAGCATCTCTTCATACTCGCCAATGTTTGTGGCAGCTCTTTGTGGTAGGGGGTTGCTTGATAAACATGCAAAATGAGACAGAGTCCGAATTTGCTGGCACCATGTGTTGTTTCTTTGCAGACTCCATGCAATCATTTAAAAATCATACCATAAGGTATCACAAACTTCTCGGTTGCATGCAGTATAGGTTCTTACTCCTTCACATCAAGCAAATGGTCCACGTTTAGATCGCATGCACGTCGTAAACACGGTAACCGAAATCAAAATGTAGACTTACCCCATCCACCCATGTTATTCAATGATGATGGAGAAAATGATGTTGTTATTCCGTTCAACGATACAGAAGCTCTGCAGATATATATGCATGTAATGCTATATACTAATGTACAATGTAATGCAAAAATGTACAATTAAGCTATATACAAATGTATGTATGCATGTAAATACTAATATACTAATGTACACAATGCTATGCTAAATACTAATGTACAATGTAATGCTATATACTAAGTGTACAAATGTAATGCTATTATACTAATGTTACCAATGTAATGCTATAGATACTAAGAACGTACAATGTAATGCTATATACTAAGTGTACAATGTAATGCTATATACTAAGTGTAAACAATGTAATGCTATATTCAAACTAAAGTTTTTTGTAACCAATGTAAATGCTATATATCTAGTGTACAATGTAATGCTATATACTAGTGTACAATGTAATGCTATATACTAATGTACAATGTAATGCTATATACTAATGTACAATGTAATGCTATATACTAATGTACAATGTAATGCCATTATATTGAATGATTCAAAATAAAATGTGTAAATTAATTGCTTTTAATACCTTCTGTTCAAATTAGAACATTTCCATGATTAAATTAGAACACTTCCCTGTTCAAATTTGAACACCTTTCTGTTTATATTAGAGCACTACAATATGTGTGTGCTCAAAATTGCATACCTACATGTTCATGTGGTGTTCCAAAGCTGAACACTTGTAACTTGAACATGTTCTGCGTGTTCAATATATGTTGCATCGTATTTGAACGCGTCAAGCGTTAATAATTGGAACACTTGAAATGTTCAATCTTGAACACACAACGTTCATGTTTTGAACGGTAGTGTTCACGGTTTGAACACATAAATGTCCAATGTCTCACACTAGTGTTCAAAGGGTGTTGACATTAGAACACTGTGCGTTAATGCTTTGAATATTAGCGTTAAGAAATCGAATGCTCGTTGAACGCGTCATTGCGTTCTTGATGTATTCAATAGTTATTGCATTTTGGTGTTCAAAGTGCATTCTAAAGTCCTCATTCGAATGAATTCCATATTCATTTCCAAAATGGTTATTGTTATTGTCGCAATAATTGTTTTCTCAATATACAACAATAATGAAGCAAACATAACAAAGAGCACGTAAAACAAACTACATGCTTGTGGCACAACATGCATGGCAACATGCTTTGATGTCAATCTCTCGTTTATCGACGCTCGTTTGTACCATTCCCTATGTTAACAGTCTCAGCAACCGTATCAGTATACCTAATAGTTTTCCAATGAACGCGCCGTTTGATGTAATCACTAGTTGCATACAGAAGTTTACACGTGTTACTGTTGGAAAATATCCATAGATACCGATGATATATACAATGTCACACCTGTCTCTGATAAATGGTTTTAGAGGGAAATCAAAGAGTGCACGAGGTACAAACTGATTCAAATGCGGACGTGAAAATTCACGTGAAATGACAAACTATAGTATACATGGTTTATCAACGGAGATGTGTGAAGTTGGCTCGGACATCGAACATCGAAGTTCGACATTCACCGGCTTGAATTTCGAGTTGAATATCGAGTTGAATTTCGAGTTGAATCGAAAGCTGGGAGGTCGATATTCACCGGAACTAATTTCGACCTGGAATGTTTTGAATATCGAGCCAGCTCTGAGATCGATATTCGAGCAGATTGGACATGCGTATTTGAATTTCGAGCTGGATTGTTTTGAATATCGAGCCAGCTCTGAGATCGATATTCGAGCAGATTGGACATGCGTATTTGAATTTCGAGCTGGATTGTTTTGAATATCGAGCCAGCTCTGAGATCGATATTCACGCAGATTGGAGATGTGCATTTGAATTTCGAGCTGGTTTGTTTTTAATATCGAGCCAGCTCTGAGATCGATATTCGCGCAGATTGGAGATGTGTATTTGAATTTCGAGCTGGGTTGTTTTGAATATCGAGCCAGCTCTGAGATCGATATTCGCGCAGATTTGAGATGTGTATTTGAATTTCCATGACAACTGTCGGAATTGACTACCAGAACAAGATATAGACTGCATATGCAGCTGTATCGCACTTAATATAACCCTGCATGAAGATTGACCAGACATATCCGAGGGACAGATCAAGCATTTGTTGGGGAACGGGGGGGGGGGGGGGTGGGGGGGGGGTGTCTAGTTGAGAAGGTAACTCTTGCTTGCAAGAGTACCATTCGCAACTAGGGGGTTGTCCTATTTTTGAGCTCTTCGAGATGCACTTTCCTGTGTTTTACGGCATTTAAATTCAGACTGCAACTGGTGGTATACTGTGATCTATGTAAACTCCGTGCCTGAACGGGGGGGGGGGGGGGGAGGGGGGGGGGGGGGGGGGGGGGGGGGTTGCAACCCCGGAACCCCCCTCCAGATCCACCCCTGATATACGATCTTGAAGATAACCCTGCATGAAGATTGACCAGAAATATGCAACTTGATTTACATGGAAGCTGACGATGTGGCAATAAACCCGGAATGTCTTTCGTCTATACCGACAAACAGATTGTCAGTGATAAATTGTCTCGAACTGTTTTAATTAATATTTATTAAGTCATGTTTGACAGATAAATGCATTGCATGACTGTCGTGGGATTTGAAGAAAGCTTGAACCGTTGTGGTAATATCGTTATGCTGTGTATAGGGAATACAATGAAAACCACTGTGTGCTTAATGTTGATGCATTTTTCAAATGATAATGTCTGTTCGTGATGACAAAGCACGTAACCATTTAATTCAGTGGCCATATACGGTTGAGCTTTATGTACAGTGAAACTTATCTAAACCGAACACCCTAGGGAACTCCCAGGGTGTTCGGTTTAGAGAGGTTCCACTGTGTTACAAATTTGTTAAACAATCTGGTATCCACAATCTTTGATCGAATGTGTCATGAATACATGTCATTGCAATCTACAAACTTCATCTTGCGACGACGTTTGCTGTTTCAAGAGACGGTCCACGAAATTAAAATCTGCCTTCAATATTCAATTAAATCCATACGGGATTTCGCATGCGCATGTAAAGTGTGAGAAAATACTGCGTTGATTATATGTTACATTGACCACAATATTTATCTGGCGGTCAAACTCATTTATGAACGCATTGCATGACAGCTTACTAAACGTATTCATTTGATATCGCATAGGATCGTGATTTTTGCACGATTTACACCGATTTGCGATCGGGAGGAAAACGAGTTGTAAAACCGCCTTTTATCTGTCAACGGAGAACATAATGGCACCCTGTGAAATGAGATAATAGAGAGAAGAGACTACTGTCATATATATCACGATCAAAGTAATCCGCGGTCGGGATGGTCAGTTTAATAGCCCGAATTTACAGGAAATTGAAAATCCGAGTAATGGTCCATGTCGGAGATAGACAAATTTGTCTATGTCGCGACTCGTGCGCGTTTGTCGGTATAGACGAAAGACATTCCGGGTTTATTGCCCCAGTAACATAATGTGGTCATTAGATCAAGACGGGGTCGGTTGGGATCAATGAGTGCAATGGTGGTAATGTTTGCTACTGTATGATACAGTGGAACCCCTTTACACCGGACACCCCGGGGACCCCAGGATGTCCGGTATAGATATGTTCCACTGTAGATCAGACATATGACCACCCCAATACATGTTTCCGTGCTTTGCAATCACGAACAGACAGTACCATCGGCGAAAAATGCCAATGAAGTCCATCAGTATTACCCACCCAATCGTTTAAAGGGTGTCCGGTTCAGGGAGGTTCCACTGTACTAGATGTCTGCGTATTGGGTCAGCGTGTAAGTGCACACACGAACGAACACGACAGGTTGGAAAACTGACCCCACTGTATTTCATGTATAAAAAAAAAATGTAAATATTTTTCTGCATTTTTTCTCATTTCGCATCAAAAGTGTATGTTGTTACCACTCAGTTGAACCGTCTCGCCGAGACGGTTCAACTGAGTGGTAACAACATACACTTTGGGTGGGTAACGAACCAACCTGTCGTGTTCGTTCGTGTGTGCACTTACACGCTGACCCCACTGTAGATATAAAGGAACTAGTCCTCTGCATGGTTTTCAAAAATATAAACACCGATGTACATACAGATGAGATAAACCATCAGCAGGATCTGGCAGACCGTTCCAAGTCAATAGTGATGCATCGTCATCATAACCCGACTTGTGTATTAAAGATAAACTACAGGGAAATGAATACGCTACTCACAATGTCCTTTCCTTCGAGCTCATTGTAGTAGAGATGGCCCAAACTATATACTACTACTGTCTGTTTCACGAAACCTGCTCAAATTTTACGGCTATATAGATAATGCAAATACAATATTTTTTTGGATAATGTTAAATGTTATCAAAATTTAAGAATGAGCCTTCTTTTTATTTCGTGAAATTTGGTTAAATATTGATTTTATTACGAAAAATTGATTTCTATATGGAAATTTAACATGGTGGAAAAAGAGGTAGAGGAGTTGTGGGAGGAGTCAAAAAACGAAATCTTTTGGAAATTGACTCCGAAACCTAGCTAGATAGGTTGGAAATTATCTAACTAAGAAAACAAAAGTTAAATTTAAAAAATCGGTCCAATATTTCTGAAATTCTAAAAAAATTCCCCATGTTAAATTCCCATAGACATCTTCACTCTGTGAAGATGTCTATGGGGATTTAACATGGGGAAATTGTTTTTTCGCAATAAAATCAATATTTGACCAAATTTCACAAAATAAAAAGAAGGCTCATTCTTAAATTTTTCTTTAATTTAATATTATCGAAAACAATATTGTTTTTGAATTGTTTATATGGCCGTAAAATTTGGGCAGCTTTCGTGAAACAGACAGTAGGCATGTTATCTCATATACGGAGCCCCGCAGGGGACATGCATTTTGTTATTAATTCGTTCCCACGAAATATCAATTCGTTCCCCCAATTTAGCGATCCGTTCCCTCGAATTAACAATTCGTTCCCACGATATAACACTTCGTTCCTTCGAATTAACAATTCGTTCCCACGAAATGAAAATTCGTTCCCTCAATTTAAGAATTCGTACCCTCGAATTAACAATTCGTTCCCACGATATAACCATTCGTTCCCACGAATTAATCGAAGGAACGAATTGTTAAATTGAGGGAACGAATAGTTATTTCGTGGGAACGAATTAATAAAAAGAAATATTCTACTCTCTTTACCTGATACATAGAATACCAGCCTTGTGACTGTATTTATCATATTTATCAGACTCGGTAGGAATTTCTTGAAATTACTACGTGTTTCCTAGCATTGCCTGATCAAATTTATATAAAAAAAATACTAATCTGATATTCTCTATATATCATGTAACATAATGGTGCATTCCTTATTACACTAACGACGGGATTTAATAGGTTCGTCCCAATGGTGTGCCGTATCTAAAGTGCATGATCACGTTGCTACAACAACAACAACGTCGCCCACTTCAACGTAAGTATTATTTGATAGTTTCCTTAATATGCAACGGATTTTGATGAAATATGGCGCAGCAAACGCGAATTCATGAGCTGCAATTGATGGCGTAGGGAGTTTGGCATAGACTTATGTCGTATTTGCGAAGAATCGATTTCCGTGTCAGAGACACGGAAATCGATTCTTCGCAAAAACTACAGAAGTTTGGGCGAAAATAAAGAGACCACCAAATGAAGCTTAACAAGACGCGTTTGATGCGCCATATTACATCAAAATCCGTTACGTAATAAGGACACTATAAAAGAATACGTACTTTGAATCGGTATTTGTTGTTGTTGTTAGTACCACGTGATCATACACCTTGCTATTGCTACTTGTACTGGTAATTGCTGCGTCTTTGAAGATTGAGTTGCCTTCCTCGAAGATGATTTAACCCTTACACCGCTATCTTATCTTATTTTTTTGTCGTCTGTTGTTTATTTTCTATTTTCCATTTTTATCATAAAAAAACATGCTTTGACAGCACTTTAGAATAATTTCCAACATGCTTTGACAGCACTTCAGAATCATTTCCATTGGAAATGATTCTGAAATGCTGTCAAACCAAGTTTTTATTGAGAAATAAGGCAATATATAAAAGAAACAGCAGACGACAATTGTTGTGTGTAGCGGTCTAAGGGTTAATACAGTACCTGCAATAATATATACATTGTGCTTGTATACATGTACAGTGGGGTCAGCGTGTAAGTGCACACACGAACGAACACGATAGGTTGGATTTACGCACAATAGTCCATTACCACAAAATCACATAACATAACATTTGAAATTCTAGTTACACAAACTCAAATTTAGATCAGATGCGCTCATATACTGGAATTGGAAATGGGAAACCCTAGGAAATTGAGCGGTTTAGAGAGGTTCCAGATATGCTTGTTGTTTTCATTTATGTATATATAGATATAATTAAAAAAAAAAACAGACAGCGAATTTTGCATTGGCCATTCTGACTATGTGTTTTCCTTCATGACAAAACTCCTGCATTTGACAGCATATCCGGTTCTGTTTACAGCGAATGCAGATTTATTTTCGCTGACGCATTTTTTGCTGAACGACGTCACATGACGCTACCGAATGATATGTCTGCGTTCGTTCCAAGAGGAGACCTCAAAGTCCAGGGGCGCGTTTCACTAAACTTCGTACGACTAAAATGTTCGTAAGTCCAAATTTAGGATCGTCTGGAAATTTCAAATGATGGATTTACATTTATTGAGCATAGGCTGCATATGCAGCCTGTGCTCAATAAATGTAAATCCAATAATTGTTTACAAGAAAACATTGTTAATGTGAAATTCTACCATAAGTTGGCACTTACGAACATTTTAGTCGTACGCAGTTTAGTGAAACGGCCCACAGGTGATCTATTGTATACCCATTCAAGGCCATATATAATTGGCGCAATCGGCGATTAGAGGTATACGTCCCCCACCCCAATGAAATAAACAAATAAGAAGTATGTATTGCAAAGAAAAAAGAACACTATGGCTGAACTTTCATCTTCATCATTTTCTACTGATGTCAGTACAATAGACACACACTAATGTGCCATGTAATGACACCAACCATGACAGCGGGTGAATATCGAATAATTAAATTTTAATTGCAACAGACACGCTATGAAACTTACCTTCATTTACAACAGACTGTTTGAATAAGTCATTTCTATTGAACGCCAAATATACATAAACTCAAATAATGAATGCTAGCTCTAAATAATTAGAGCAAGCATTAAATATTCAGAGCTAGATCGTTTGTTTGCTTATATTTAACGGTGGCACTGGCTCTAGGACCTTGCATGCCGTCTCCCAAGAATGGGAGAAAGAACGGAGATAGAGATTTTTGAGAGAAGCCGGTAATTCGTATTTACAGAGCAACTACGAATTATCGGTACCCATTTACAGCTGGGTGAACTGGAGCAGTGTGGATAAAGTGTCTTGCTCAAGGACACAACGCACGCCGCTAGTCAGGCTCGAACCCACGACCCTTGGATCAGTGGTCCGACACACTAACCATTACGCCACGGCGCTCCACATAAGAGCTAGATCCAAATAATTAATGGTTTTAGAACCAGCAATGATTATTTTGAGTTTGGCGTTCCATACATTTCCAGGGCGCAAGTGTGCAATATAGCGAGTTGGTTCATGGGTATTTCTGGCAAGGAACACCGGAAACAAACACCTGATCGGTGTGCATGTCGAAGCCACATTCTTGGGCACAGTTCTCCACCTGTAAGGCGAGATATCCGTTAATGTTCGCGGATTATATCCTCGTACAGGTGGACAGTCCTTCTGTAAATTATTTATCACCAATATACATATAGACAAGCGATTCATGATAGTCGCAGAACACGACAACCACTAGCCTATTTCACCAAAATTGCAAAGTATACTTATCTTGCGAAGTATACTTTGAGGAATTTAAGTATAAATTTATTAATTTTTATTATACTGAATTTATTACATTATCACAGCCATTTTAGCTGTGAAAAATGGCTGTGATAATGTAATAAATTCAGTATACTAATTCTGCATACTTTTAATCATCGAATATATTCAGTCGTTAGTTCTATATGAAATAATGCATTTCCGGAAAAATAAATGATTACTCCCTCAAAGTATACTTAGCTAGATAAGTATACTTTGCAATGTTGATGAAATAGGTTACTTCATACGGTGTTATTGCACTTGTGTGCTGTATCGTCACGGTCCATGACTCAAACACCTCCTAGCACCGGTTTAAGCGACACTCAATATAAAAATAATAAACTGCGCAAAATGTGAATTTCTTCTCATATTAACGGAAACACATGCACCCTAATGCACCGGTGTTGTGTTTGAAGCTTCCGTGCATGTAGTACTTATACCACCTCGTATGTCACCACCTCAGCCGGGGTGTCGCGGTTAATACGTTTCATTGTAACCCTGCAAATGTACCGTACACGTACACAATACCGCAGTAAAATCAACCGGATTTGCGTAACTGAACCTTATCGCAGGTGATTCAGTGGTTAGAATTCATATGGGACGAAGAATGTATGTACGTATGGTCCCTGAATTTATTCACATCCTCTGTATACAATTCCAAAACGTGCGTCGGACGTTGGCAAATAATTTATGCCGTTTTGACGTCGTTAACATAAACCGTTCTTGACTATGTTACATAGTTTTAAACACATACACGAATAAGGTATGTTTTCATGATTCCGCATCGAAATAGGTTTTTGAAAGGCAAATTATTTGCTCAATCTAGCGGAAGCATACGGTTCTCAAGTTGTGACAAACTGCATCGATCAACTTGTCGGTTGTTCTCTTATTGTGTCTGTCTGTCGAATAGGTGCATTTGCAGTCGGTATACGTGGCAGTGACTGAAGAAATGTGGCTTATGTGGTTTGCGGCCAGTGTAGATCCAGATCAGACTGTGCATTCGCACAGTCTGATCAGGATCTGCACTTGTTCGTCATTACATCAATGAAACGTCCGTCATGCTTCTGACAAGCAATATACAATGTAGATCGATATCGGGCGACAGGAGTGTGGTACTTGATCAGGAACTACACTGGTCGCAAATCCTATAATCCCCATGTATCCAGTGACAGCCATATATGTGCGTGTATTAGGTGTGTGAAGTCTTGACATAACACATTGTCATTCCATTACGAAAGGCAACGTCCTTGCAATTAGAAATATGACATACTAAGAATAATATGGTAATTCATGTTTTCCATTCCATTACATGCTTTGCAATGTCGTGTCTGGGAGGGACCTCCGTGTTGTCCAGATTGAAGGAGTGCCACTGTAACAGACCAGGCACTCTGTGATGTTCCCAGTGTTTCTGGCAGAGAGGCATCCCACTGTAGTTCAGCTACGTGAGCTCCAACAATACAGTGGAACCTCTCTAACCGGACACCCTGTGAAGTTCACAGGGTGTCCGGTGGTTTAGAGAGGTTCCACTGTAAATCAGGCATATGACCACGCCAAGACATGTTGTCATGCTTCGCGATCACGAAAAAATCATTATCATCGGAGATAAATGACAAAGAATCCCACAAAATTACCAATAAAGCGGGGTACTTGGTGTCCGGTTTAGAGAGGTTTCACTGTATTACCAATTTATTCCAATCTATTTATGCAGATTTGCATCCGCCATAGAAAAGTTTTATTCTCTCTTACAATCATTGCGAGTTTACATACACTTAATTGCAAATCGGTGATGATTCAAATGATGCGTTTTATACTTGTTGCCAACCCAAGACAACCGTGAAAGGACATGGCCTTACGACTTGGACTCAAAGGGTGTCGATGTTCCTTCAGATATTCCGATTGGAGTTCACAGTCGGCACAGTCTCATGTTTGTGTTCAGTGCCAGCTTTCTGTTCGTTCGTTACTCGTTAGTGACACTGTGTCTCTTCGTGTCCACGCCATACGGACGAATAGTCAGAACCATGAAGCTGTTTCCTTCGTTTCCACGCCGCATGCTGTCTAAATTTAACCCTTTCAGACTGGAATGAATTTTGACCAAGCAAATCGTCACAAAATGATTGTCAGACGAGTCCATTTATACAAATATTGTTTGTTTTTTCGAACAAAATATGAAGTTTGCTTGCAAAAGTGCAGATCCTGGTGAGACGCCTCGCCACAAGCCGGCTCATCTGGATCTACACTGTTTGCAAACCCCGCTATTGGGATATGTCGTGTTGAAGTGAAAAGAGTTATTGATGTTCATCTCTAAACGAAGGAAGGAAATTTAACGCTGGTCTCATCACAGCGCAGAAACAAAGGAGCGAAAGGTAAGGCTCGTAATTTGTGTCGTGCCCGCTTGCGGACAGTGCGATATAGTCGGCACATTGGAGTACGTACGTACGTGCGTCCGAGTTTGCGTTAATATTTGAACTACACTATATCGCTGAACCGCTTCGTGAATTCACTCGAAACTTCACATGTGTGTTTATCATCATCCATATTTTCATTCTATGCCCAACCCGCGCGGCCCCTGTGCCCAATGTCAATGTCAAATTACTTTGAAATTTACCTCAAAGATTTAAATTTTTTAAAGTTTTTACGAAATATATATCTCTGCAACCGCTTCACCGATTAACTTCAAACTTCACATATGTAGTATGTGTACGGGCTAAAGCTTTTTTTGCATTGAAACAAATGTTTAGTACTATCAAATGCCTTGGCGGGCGCGTAATGCGGGCCGCGGCCATCCTGTAGCCTATTTCACCAACATTGCAAAGTATACTTTTCTAGCAAAGTATACTTTGAGGGAGAAATTTTCAATTTTAGGATAAATTTATTAATTTTTATTATACAATATTTATTACATTATCACAGCCATTTTGGCTGTGATAATGTAATAAATTCAGTACAATAATTCTGCATACTTTTAATCATCAAATATATGCAGTCGTTAGTTCTATATGAAATAATGCATTTCAGGAAAAATAAATGATTACTCCCTCAAAGTATACTTTGCTAGAAAAGTTGCTAGAAAAGTATACTTTGCAATGTTGGTGAAATGGCCTACAGTTGTCTCTTCGAGACATAGAAACGACAGCGCTAATGGTTAGCTTTATAAATTGGAAGTTTTATGCGGAGCAGAAGCGAAGAGACAAAAGGTTCCAACGAGCAGCTATACCGCAAGAAAATGATAATTTCTGCAAACGAATGAAGAAAGAGACGAAATATCCGTCTCGACCCACGATGCTGTATACTATTGCCCTTGTCAACAGTTTTATAACGCGACTCACGCTGTTCCCAAAACAGTTTCGTCAACATCGTCTTCACCAAAAAAATTAAATATACGGCGCGCTGAATTTAATGTTCGCATAATGGGCGAAAACCTCGTTACAGACAATAAACATATCGGAGATAAATGTAGCCTTGACTAGAGAAATGAGGCTTATGGGTTTTGCGAGCAGCGTATATCCAGATCAGACTGTCTGATCAGGATCTTCACTGCTCGCCATTCCATCAATGAAGCACCCGTGATGCTTATATTAGGGCTGAGTATCGCCTCTCAGGAGCGTATCGCGATATATTGCAATACGGCATACCTGTATCGCGATACGTATTGAATACGTATTGGATTTTCTATCCAAATTGCCATTGTGGTTACAATTGTGTTATGTAGCAGAGTAATACTGTACTATACACATGCCTTAAACCTTTCTACCCAAAGGCCCCTGTATGGGGCCAGTGTTGGCAAACAGTGTAGCTCCAGATTCATTCCTACCAAGTTTCGTTGAAATCCGACTGGAGATTTGTGAGAATGTTTTTTAAGAATAATCTTGGATTATGTGAGGAGTCCAATAATCTAGAGACCAATAAGACCATGCATGTAAAGTTTCAGGCCATTGGCAAAGAGGTTCTGTAGAAGACGTTTGAAAATGTTCACGTACGACGACGGACAGACACATTGCGGTAACAATATAGAGCTCAAAATGGAATAGTCCATGCAAGAATATAGGGCAGTACTATCAGTTTGTTTCTACATAGTTTCTACAACTACACATGTAGACCCAGACCAGCCTGTGCACCCGTGCAGTCTGACCAGGGCTAATGATACACTGTTCACCATTTGGTCAGTGATTACAGTGAAGCATCCATAATGCATCCAGCAAATAACGTGGAGAAGTATCTGACTGCAGAGCCAATTTAATATTAATAACAATGTAACATGAAAACTTAACAGTGACTAGAAAGGTGTTCATAAACACGGATGTTAATGTATCTGGGAAGTATTGTGATGGTCTGATAAGCCAATGAAATGCAGGTGCTTAATGCAACTATCAATAGTTTACGGTGCAAAATCACAAGAATATTTTTTTTGTTTCTCAGATTTTGCCAAGAAATATGTCCATAGTGCACCAGTCGAAACTTGCCAAACAGCCCCCCCCCCCCCTCCCAGCTCCCGCTGGCCCGGGGAAAAGCGGGGCTTTTAATTTTGCTCCAGTCAAAGCCCACGGGATAGTCCCTGCAGTGCGGGGCAATCTGGCTGGTTAACTATTTCACCCCTAAGTAACTTTTAATGAATTAATCCATGCTAATGTTTGGAGCTATTAATAATTTCATTGGTCCATTAAATTTGTCAAGACTTGTCCATTATTGAGATAGGGCGTATGTTCAATTTGAAAATTATTGACAAACAGTGGAGATCCTGATAAAATGGCTTGCTATGAGCCAGCTGATCTGGATCTGCACTGTTTGCAAACGTTGGCACTATAGAGGTATATTGAAAAGGGTTAAAGCTCGGGTAAAAGGCCCCGTATTCTGAAGGTTAATTCCCACGGGGTTACGTCCCGGCACATTTTGGCTAAGTTAAAACCCTGGCGTAGTCCCGACACTGCGGGGGATTGCAAAAGGTTAAAACCCTACCCTACGGGGCATCATGAAAGGTTAAAGCCCTGGGGTATTCCCGGGCCAAGCCCTGCTACTCGCCCAGAGGGCGGGGGGGGGGGGGCGTGGGGGGATTTACATTGTCTGATGCATTACAGACATATAAGTGAACAAGAAACTTTAACATAAATGCTGCAATAAAAAAAAATGAAACATTGGTTGCCCTTAGCAGGGACACCCTTGTGCAAAATTGCAAATGTTATGCAAAAATTAATAAACACAGTTATGGACCAATAACAATTCTCCATGTAGATAGTTTACATTTGTTCGACTATTGGTACACGTCGGACAATGGTTTTTATAACTTTCCAAACACTGGTTTATATATTTCTGTTAATTGACCAAATCTAGTATCTAGTGGCATGTCTGAGAAACAAAAAAATAAAACTCTTGCCTGTTCTTATATTTAATGAGTTTAAAATGCTTCCATAGGCAGCTTTTGCCTTTTCTGTTTGTAACCAAATCGAATTCTTCACTCGCGTTCGCCATAGCAGCAGACTGTGCAAATGTTTTAGCTAGACTGCCAGTACAATAAGCAGTAATAAATTGGAAACCAGTCAAGAACCGAATCCGATCTTCTAGACGCTGTACTTAACGCGAAATGTCCAATAAGCGTCCACAGGGAAAGATGAGACGCGCTACTTCGCGGCCCGAATAATATTAATGGGACTTAATATATGACAAAATATCGAAAAAAACCGGTACGGGACGGACGTATCGGTACGTATCGTATCGTCTCCATCGCACCGCAGTTTATCGGTATACCGGTATATCGTTACAGCACTGGCTTATATCAAGCAATATAGCTCGTTATCATGCTACAGGGGTGTGCTATTTGATCAAGACCTACTTTGTTCACGAATCCCATAAGCCTATTTCTCCAGTCACAGCCACAAATGTACATTATGTGTTCAGTTTCTCTATCTGACCCACGCTATGGCCATTTCACGAGAAGATGTAATTGCCATTAAGGTGCCCCAGTGCCCGATTAATGGCAATTTCGCGCCAATTTAGACTCGTTATGTTTCTTTATAATTATTATTATACCACATTTGTTTCAAGGTGTATAAAAATTCGAATTTTCCTAGCTTTCCTGATCATTTTCCTTGTGGATTTAGAGACATTCAGACGTGTGACTGTTTATTTGTTGTGATTCCACCGGGAGTATATAATATGTGTATTTTGTCAAGGTGAACTGTCACAGAGGATTTATCCGAGTTATCGTTCTTGGAGTGATTACTGATTTAGTCAATAGTGATGTGATGTAAATAAATAATCGATTCTCCGCATGGAATATATCGGGTTGCAGAAGAAATCGATATAGTGTAGTGTAGAAATTACCTAATTCTGACACCGCGAAACCTATGATGGGTTCCACTGTCAATTACACCAACGCCTACCATAATCTTGCCAAACTTTATTTTTATTTCAAAATACTTGAATATTGTGCTGGAAAGAAAGCAGCTTTGATTGGCTGAGCCTGAGCTACAGCTCAGGCACAGCCAATCAAACTGCTTGCTTGCGAGTTGATATTGCCAATAGATGCTTAGAAACGTTTACATTTTGGCAAGATTGGCGCAGGCGGCGGTGTATGTCTGAAATGATAGTGTTCGTTCATGAGTTCACGATTAAGTGTTTCTATGCCAGAATTACAGTGGTATCTCTGTAAAAATCCTATGTTTGCGCGGCATCATGGTATAGTGAACGTCTCCAAATCGGACAGCCTGTCCCTTTTCTATGAACCCGTCTAAATTTAACACAATGGACCGGGTCCATTGTGCTAAATTTAGACGGGTTCATTGTAATGTAGGTCATTGTCGTGTCTGTTCCTGACTGAAAATATCCAAAAAATAACTGTTCATGGTGTGTTTAATTTCAGTATTACAGTGGAATGTTTCTAAACCGGACACCATGGGGACCTCCCCAAAGTGTCCGGCTAGAGAGGTTCCACGGTGTTGTGTTACTGGCAAGGGAACGTGTCAGAAAACGATTAGACACAGTGTGGAAATTATTTCACGTGACCATCACCATCTGCTAAAGGAAATGCATTCTAGTTTGTAATGTGTCTGTGTTTCTACCGTGAACGGAGACAACAAGGAAAACGTTCTTGACACAAACGAACGCATGCACTACAACTAAACTTTTATTTCTATATCTTCTGGTAGTTGGCTTCTTCTATTAGCATGGGTCGTTTGCAGTTTTGCATCCGTATACTGGCCAACACGACCATTGCGATAGTGCATCATTCACTGTAATTATGTGTATGGCGATTATATTATAATGCAGAATTGTATCCTAGTGTTTAAAACAAAATAGGCTAAAGTATTTGTTATTGGTGAAATATATTGCAGACTTTGGAAATGATGTTTTATTCCCAAAGAAACAAAAACGCGGATTATTATTTATTTTATCCGAAAAGTTGCGAAACAACTACAACGCTCATGTATACCCTGGTGTGATAGAAAAATAACGTTATGCGCACCGGCTATAGTGACCAGTGTAAACTATGCGCCATCTGCGCAGCTTCACAGATTGTGAAGCTGCGCAGATGGCGCATAGTTTAAGCTCGTTTGTCAATAACATAAGTTATGTTAAGCTAATTCAAACACGAATACATTTCAGAAGTTATTCAAGTACATTGTAGAAGGTATTGTTTTTAATTTTGAATTTCTAAATGCGTCGGAAACACTCTGCATCTCACAAACTCAGATAATACTTCGTTCTACATGTTGTACAAACAACGAAACATTGCGATCAACCGTCTGCGGAATAACGCAATTGTGTTAATACATTAGTGGGTAGTAAGTGTCCATTGACCGTTCCAAATCGGCACCCTGTTGTCATGTTTACTCATTGTTTACACTCTGCAGGGACATATGATTGCTTAATGTTTAATTGAAGTTAATGTGTTATGACGCAGTCGTTGTATTGGTTGATTACGTTATTGATTACTTGTGCGATACTCATGATTTACAACGCCTCCATGTATGGGGCCCGTTTCACTAAACTTCTTACGACTAAAATGTTCGTAAGCGCAAATTTAAAATCGTCTGCAAATTTGAATTGATGGATTTACATTTATTGAGCATAGGCTGCATATGCAGCCTATGCTCAATAAATGTAAATCCAACAATTATTTACAAGAAAACAGTGTTAATATGAAATTTACAGACTATCATAATTTTGCAGTTTAGTGAAACGGGCTCCCTGGTGAATACTACGGACTTTCATATTAGTAACTGTCATGTATCAGGTAACGTGCTTTGTATTGACCGAATACTTACTGACTGATAACATATTGCTATATCTGGCATTGACCTGTTACGAATACCAGGGTAAACAACGAATTGAAAAGTGACGTTTCATTGGTCGAACGACGTCAGTGTAATGGTGTGACGTAAACATATATGTGCTCTCTTCAAAGTAAACTGTTTTACATTTGATCATCGATAGCATGCAACGTTACCTGATACATATAATACAAGCCTAGTAGTGTATGTTGATATCACGTGTATCAGGTTCAGCTCGAAGCAGTCGGAATTCTTCGCCTCGCCTCGCAATTTCTACACGTTTCCTAGCCTTGCATGATAAACTTGATATACATATGTAAACAAACTAATAGTCTGGTATTCTCTTTCAGTATACACATACAAATTTCGCTCGCAATAGTATACATATCTGGACGGATAACAAATAAGTAATACAACTTAAAATATATATATTATATCGACGAAGCATAATGCATGTTACGTGATATAAGGTATGGCGGCGCGGGTTCGAACCTCTAACCTGGCACTGGAGTTTGTGATATACATCTGTATTTCCAGGATTTCCCGCTCTACCAGCTGGTTCTACCCTGTACCATATTTCCTCAAAAATTGCTAAGCATACGTATCTAGCTAAGTATACTTTGAGGGAATAATCTTCTTTTTTTCCAAAATGCATTATTTCATATAGAACTAACGATTGCATATATTTGATGATTGACAATATGTATACTTATTATACTGAATTTATTACATTATCACAGCCAAAATGGCTTTGATAATGGAATACATTCAGTATAATAAAATATAATAAATTTCTCCATCAAAGTGTACTTAGCAAGATAAGCAATGTTTGCAATTTTGATGAAATAGGCTACAGGTGCGCTTGGTTCGTGGGTTTTCAATTGGGACCTCAACGGACCTGTCGGATGCAGTTGTGTGTCATATGCACAGTATAGTCCTTGACAATCTAACAAGGCTGGTGAAAACCGAATACAAATATGTAGTCCATGTCCGTCACAAGTTATAGAGGTTTTAATTTCTGTATAGTTTATGCAAATGAATTGTGACATCACAGCAAGTTCATTTAAATAATGCAGAATATTGTTCCCCTTAAAATCGCTATTGTTATATGTTATTCTTTAAAATGTGAATGTTAAATAAATGTAAATGAAATTACGGTAAGTCATGCATAATCCACGCTAATTTAAAATTAATAAAACATATACAATGTGTAATACAGATGGATTATTGGCATGCAGTTTTCACCAGTCTTTTTAGCGTTCCAAGGACTACAATGTATAATCACAGCTGCATCCGAGAGGCCCTTTCCATCCAGCAACACAGTCGAACGTACTCAATCCAATATATCGAGACATATTTCATTGACCCAGTCAGCCAACGGCACCACGTTTGCGTGCCATGCCGACCGTCTTGGCATTGATGCATTCAAACTTATACTCGTACAGACACGTGTGTGCGTCTGTTACTTGTATTCCAACTTATACTCGTACAGACACGTGTGTGCGTCTGTTACTTGTATTCCAACTTATCTGTAACAACAATATAACATGCGATATAAGTGTTCCAAAAGTAATGCAATCTCGATAATTGCGCACATTTCCAACAGTCCGGTATTAATGTGATACTGTTGCTAGTTATGCTATGGATAGGCAAGATATGCGTGTGTGCATGCGTACATTTCCAACAGTCCGGTATTAATGTGATACTGTTGCTAGTTATGCTATGGATAGGCAAGATATGCGTGTGTGCATGCGTACATTTCCAACAGTCCGGTATTAATGTGATACTGTTGCTAGTTATGCTATGGATAGGCAAGATATGCGGTGTGTGCATGCGTACATTTCCAACAGTCCGGTATTAATGTGATACTGTTGCTAGTTATGCTATGGATAGGCAAGATATGCGTGTGTGCATGCGTACATTCCATAACAGTGCGGTATTAATGTGATACTGTTGCTAGTTATGCTATGGATAGGCAAGATATGCGTGTGTGCATGCGTACATTTCCAACAGTCCGGTATTAATGTGATACTGTTGCTAGTTATGATGGATAGGCAAGATATGCGTGTGTGCATGCGTACATTTCCAACAGTCCGGTATTAATGTGATACTGTTGCTAGTTATGATGGATAGGCAAGACATGCGTGTGTGCATGCGTACATTTCCAACAGTCCGGTATTAATGTGATACTGTTGCTAGTTATGCTATGGATAGGCAAGATATGCGTGTGTGCATGCGTACATTTCCAACAGTCCGGTATTAATGTGATACTGTTGCTAGTTATGATGGATAGGCAAGATATGCGTGTGTGCATGCGTACATTTCCAACAGTCCGGTATTAATGTGATACTGTTGCTAGTTATGATGGATAGGCAAGATATGCGTGTGTGCATGCGTACATTTCCAACAGTCCGGTATTAATGTGATACTGTTGCTAGTTATGATGGATAGGCAAGACATGCGTGTGTGCATGCGTACATTTCCAACAGTCCGGTATTAATGTGATACTGTTGCTAGTTATGATGGATAGGCAAGACATGCGTGTGTGCACGTACATTTCCAACAGTCCGGTTAAGTGATACTGTTGCTAGTGCTATGGATAGGCAAGATATGCGTGTGTGCATGCGTACATTTCCAACAGTCGGTATTAAGTGATCTGTTGCTAGTTATGCTATGGATAGGCAAGATATGCGTGTGTGCATGCGTACATTTCCAACAGTGCGGTGAATGTGATACTGTTGCTAGTTATGCTATGGATAGGCAAGATATGTGTGCATGCGTACATTTCCAACAGTCCGGTATTAATGTGATACTGTTGCTAGTTATGCTATGGATAGGCAAGATATGCGTGTGTGCATGCGTACATTTCCAACAGTGCGGTATGAATGTGATACTGTTGCTAGTTATGCTATGGATAGGCAAGATATGCGTGTGTGCATGCGCACGTTAGTAACACCTTTCATTTTTCAATAACTTACCAACCGCTTCACCGATTTTGATAATATTTGGCCCCAAAGGCTGCCAGCGAGCGGATTTGTTTAGTGATAAAGATGCGCTTGTTACTCTTGATACCATTGTGAAACAGTTTAGGGAGTGAAGCTATAAAACATTTTTTTGTTCCATGTTTGCAATAATGTCAGCCACGTAACGTCATATGCGTGTTTTTTGTTTGGCCCGAAACATATCACCATTATAAGCAACTTCCAAGGCCTTTTAACCCTTAGAATGCGGGACCAGATATTTCCGTCTGCTGTTGTTTCATATGTGGTCGACTTTCCAAATAAAAGCATGCGTTTACAGCAATTTTGAATCATTTCCATTGGAAATGATTCTAACGTGCTGTCAAAGCATGTTTGTGACGAGGAAACTGGAAAATAGGATATCGACAGCAGACGACCAAATTAATTCAGCATCGTAAGTGTTAATGCAGACACCGTATATGATAGGCTACCTCGATGATATACTCGTCTATTGTGAATCAATCAATATCACGGAGGAAACCAGCTAATCAAACGTATATCGGTCCCTCGCTTTGACGTCCGCGTCCAATAAACACAGAACAAAGCGCCGTATGTTGTAACGAGGCATTATCGACTGCGGAGATTTCAATCAATTTGTTGAAGTCGCTTCAGAGAGCAACCTTCGCCCATGTCAATCGTAACCGGGGCCATTTATATGATATATGTGACAGCGCTGTCTCTCTAACAGGCTTTCACATCTCCGTTAAAGCTGCGCTGGCTGCGTTGAACTGTTTGACTTTTTCAACGGGACATATATGTTTAATATATCGGACATTGTACATTGGAACCCTTCTAAACCGGACATATGGATGTTTAGCTTAGAAGTGTTTCACTGTAATGTATCTCTGATTACAATGACTTTTCAAGATTGAAAGACATGCGCTAACACGTCTGATTTACAGTGGAACATCTCCAAACCGGACACCCTGGGAAACTCCCAGGGTGTCCGGTTTGGAGAGGTTCCACTGCATTTAGTAGACGTTGATGTACCAGTTCTAGGAGGTTTCTCGAAATTTTACACACACGACTGTCTTAATTGTTTACTACATCGGGCATTGTACAGTAGAACTTGTCTAAACCGGACACTCCCAAAAATATGGATGTTTTTAACTTAGAAGTGTTTCGCTGTTATGTATCTCTGTGATTACAATGACTTTTCATGATTGCAAAAAATATGTCACGAAGCGCTAAGCTGTTTATGAAAAGGGGGTGTTTTTGTTCTAAGAAATATTACAATTATTTTCAAAAAGTGCAGATCCTGATGAGACGGCTCGTTACGAGCCGGCTCATCTGGATCTACACTTTTTGCATAAACCGCTATAGCGGGATTTCGGGTTCGGGTTCAAAGTGTTAATTTACAGTGAAACATCTCCGAACTGGACACCCTGACACCTCACAGGGTGTCCGGTTTGGAGAGGTTCCATTGTATCTAGTAGACGTTGAATTACCAGTTCTAGGAGGTTTCACGAAATGATACACGTGTATGCACAAAAAAAACTGTCTTAAGTTTGCATATACTGTCTACTGTGCCGTTACTAAAACTGTTTGATGTCAACTTTAGAATTATCAGAACGCTGTATACGAACCTTCGGTAACGCCCTCAAATGGATAGATATGCGGTAACTGCTATAACGATTTCACTAGCTAAATCAAGATTTCTCCTGGGTAATAAATGGCTATATAGTGTAAAAGTAGTCCGGTATAAATAATAAAATAATCCAGCTATTTTGAGGCGGCAGATACGGTTTGTTTACGAATATTGATCCATCACTAACCATCACTTGAGAAACATGTTGGGGTGATTTTAACACCAGTTTTCATCATATATGTAGCATTTCAAGGAACACACTGAACCTGTTGGTCATGTGATGTAGATACAGTGGTAATGACCAACTAATTTCGCAATATTGGTGGACATGACGAGGTTGAATATGAAGCGAAGTATGTAGTGTATATAATTTTCGTCATTCCGTCCGTTTGTTTGTTCGTCTGTTCGTCCGTCCATAAGTTTGTATTTGTCGAACCAGACGCCGTGAGCCTCTGCTTACTTGCTCTAGTACATGTACATCCAGTACAGGCAGGTTACAGGTCATGTAACAGCAGGTCTCACAACATCCATACGAATAGCATACGTATGAGAGACTGGCCATATTTGTGTGATTATAGTGAAACTATTTGGTGCTTTCCAATCTCTATTCAGGTGCCTGTGTATTAATTTGGCTTTGTTCACCATTTCCAATGCGTGTTATGGTAGGACGGTTCCTATGTGACCATCCCAGATATTATTTTTGTATACAGTGGAACCTCTCTAAACCGGACACCCTGGGAAGTCCCCAGGGTGTCCGGTTTAGAGATGTTCCACTGTAAGCAAAGCACATGTGCGCTCCAAGACACATGCCAAATGAAAATAGGCACACGTGGGTTGTATACGGTGTTATACTGTATGAATATAGTTATATTAACCTAAGTATTCCCGGCGGAATATATGTGCACCTGAAGCATAATTAATTAACCATCATCATACTTTTGTTTTGATATTTCAATGAAAGTAAATGCTGTTACAAAACCATTTTAACGCTCTCGCACACAGTTGTAACAATATCCACTTTTGTCGGAAAATAATAATAATAAAAAAACATCGGTTTTCGTGCTTGCAAAATAGTCCGTGTCTTCAGCATGACATGTCTCAAACTATTTTTGGGGCATTTCCAAACACGTATGTAGTATGAAGTCATGGCAATGAGAGCTTTAAACTTTGGTCTGACAGGTCGTGATCGGAAGGTGTCTTTCAAAGCTGACCAGAAGCTTGTTTCTTCAACCAGGCCGTGATGAAATATACACCGCCGCATGGAGAAATATACCACTTGGAATATACAACCTCCGTAGTTACAGCTCAACCGACAATCCGGTCTGTATCCATTTGTACCATCTTATATAGCGAAAATGGTTTTTGTAATTTGAGGTGTTAGTGGAAAAAGGGGCTAAGCCCCCTTTTTCCACTTACACCTTCAATTGTTGTAATGGCTAATTTGAGCTATACATTGAAGCATTTCCAAGACCGTAGACACATACCATAATTCGTGGGAATAATCCCATCGACTGCATATGAAACAATTAGCCGAAACTCCGATTTGTAACTACACGGTTCTCATTCAAATCACCCAAACCAACATGTTACCGCCTTGGAACATCATTGCTTCTTACACGAGTTTCGCAGTGTAATAACAGTATATTAAAATATTAATATACCAGGGCCCGGTTGTTCAAAACACCAGTTAGCTTAACGGACTGTTAAATCCTTAACTGACTGTTAAATCCTTAACTGAATGGTTAAAATCTCTGTTAAATCCTTAACTGAATGGTTAAAATCTCTGTTAAAACAGAGATTTTAACCATTCAGTTAAGGATTTAACAGTCAGTTAAGCTAACGGATGTTTTGAACAACCGGACCCAGGGTAATACATAATTATGTAAACAACCCGCTACAAAATTCGTGTAACGTATTCAACATGTAACATCCTGCAAGAAGGCAACCAATACGATATAAAATTTCTGAAGATTTAATATTGAACTTATCGACTGATTCATACGAAACTCGGCATAGCCTCGTTTCCAGTGAAGTAAGTAGAACTCATTTAATAAATATCATAGAATATCATTCATTAATACATGTAAGATGTTCAATATCATAGGTTAGAAAGCGTTACTGGAAAACTCGTACTATATAGTAGCATTTAGACATTTACAACTTTGACTACACGTGACATAATGTCCGTTTGCTTGACCGAATACCCAATTATAGTACACAGGCTGCAGAGGGCTATGCTGTTAGCGAATGCATATACGTGCATTTCCCTATAACCTGTCTAGAATAAATCATGACCCCGCGCGTGGTTATGACATAAATGGGCAATTAGGGGGCAGTTTAGGCCCAGTTTTAAATTAGGCAAATCAGGACGGACAGCAACCGAAATTGCGCCCTTTTATTCTCCATAGAAACATGTCTGTTTCATAGACACGGGCTGTCCATCCGGGACATTTTGTCTTAATTAAAATGGCCGTTTTTGATTGGGTGATAAATTACTTATGGTTACTGAATGGGGGATGTTACGTAGACAGACATACGGAGGTGGAAATTAGCATGTGATTATGTAAATACATGTAGTGTGTGTAGTATTTTTGTGTATATCTTCTCGTTCACGCCTCTATCTCTGTGTATATAAATGCAGAATGTGACATGGCGTCCATTGTGAGAAATATGACATCCACAGACTCATTCACCACGTGTTTCCTCTTAAAGAATGAATGAATCTGTGACAAAATGGCGGTTATTTTCCTCTGAAAACTGGCTAGATCCTGATCGCATTGCACGTCACTGTACGAATTGATGTTGCTTGTTAGAAGCATGACGGGTGTGTTCCTGACTGAATAATAAAAAGCCTGGCCAGATTGCTAATTGGTCGCTCGTAGAGTTACACCAGTCGTCAAATCGCCGTCATATTTAAAACATTTTAAATGTATGTTTTACAACATTTGCATTCATCCCACACAAAATCTAGATGATACTGGTCAACGGTACGATTTTTTTTTTTTCATATTGCGAACATGACACACTAAAAATATATATCGCCATAGCTGTTATTTGTTTTTCTTGCCCTTAATGCATCTACAGCACATATGCCAAACTACAAGATATGTCATATAAATTATAGTTAATGGCCCAGCATCCAAACCTTCCGAGTTAGATATTCTGCTAGTTCGATACCAATCTTCACCGTGTCATTCCTCGAACCATAAATTATCCATAAAACACTTAATGATTTGAATAAATAATAAAATAATCACTAAATCCTCCTTTGTTGACATTATAGACACACTGTGGGGCTTGACAGCTGACCATTGTCCATTGCCATTAATACTTAACATATGCATTTTCTATGTGTTCCCTCTTAATAACGGATTTGCATTTAAAATATATTCATTTTACGCCAATGATTGTTTTTGTCGACGTATTGCTGCCGTTATTGTTGTCTTTCTGACAGAAAAGCAAATTTATCCCGTCAACACAGTGCGTATGTGCCGTGAAACACGGGGCAGTGAAACAGTTTTTGATACCCTCTCAATACGACCTAATCACTGCGTAAATAGAATAGTTGGTTTGTGCCATGAATGGGGAAAACTATCTGACGCGGCACGGAAACGGGATGGGCTTTGCAGAGCCTCGCCCATCCAGTTTCCTAAGCCTTGCCAGATATTTGTTCACATTCATGGCACTAACCTACTATTCTCTATGTAGTATGTTGTCGGGATGTAGACTTCCGTTGCTACAATATACTCTCCACTATGACATACATATGTGCTTTCAAGTCCACGGCACCCACGCCGTACTTTTAGGCAGCAAAACCAAAGCAAACAAAAACAGACGGTGACGAATAATTCTACCAATGTCAAGACGTATTCGTTGCTCATACAACATATACTTGAATCACATATTCAGAGGGATTTAAGCTAAATTAGACACCTTTTTGTTGTCTGACGATTAGCAATACAGTTTTCATGAACATCATTTTGATCATATCTGACTGGAGAACTGGGCTTATGGGATTTGTGATCAGTGTAGCTCCTGATCAAACATAACTCTCCTGCAACCCGATAACGATATATGTTGCTTGTTGGAAGCATGGAAGGTGTCTCATTGATTGAATGACAGACATTGCAGATGCACAGGCTGATCTGGATCTACACTGCTGGCAAACGCCATAAGTCATTGTCCAGTGACAGCCAGACATACGTTTCTGAAGAAACAAAATATAAATAAATTACATATACATGCAAACAGAAATTCGCCCTCAGCAACAGTACGAACAAATCGTCGAGCTATGCACGTGCACCTTGTTGTGATTAATAGCATATGACACAGACCAAAGTGTTCATGAGAAGATGTGCGATTTTTCCATGAAATATATTTACAGAAACCGATTGATTTTATGTCAATGACGTCGGAATTTGACGACAATTTCATAGCATATCTCAAATTTTCGACGTCATTTATTACGAAAACTATCGTACATTTTGAAACACAATTCCAGGAAACATCGCACATCTTCTTAGGTACAAAGTCACATGCTTCGTCGTATGCATGCACATCTGGATAATACATTTAGCTGTATTAATCACATTCCCATCCATCATGCACATATGCCAATATATAATGGTCTCGCACATCGTATTGAAACTGAAAGACACACATGCACGCATGTAATACAATCGCATTTTCGAATTTAGATAAACTTGGAAAAGTCGCGGGAATACTGGACGAGGCCTTCCGGCCTTCGTCCAGTATTCCCGAGACTTTTCCAAGTTTATATATGCAGATTCAATTCAGATATGGAAGATCTCAAGCGAGTTTCCATTTGATATGACATTTGTGAAACGTGTCGGGCACAATTTATGAAGAGGTGCACAAACCTGCTGACGAGTTTCATAAGTCTCATATCAACGGAGCCCCGCAGGGGACTTGGATTATTTTTATTAATTCGTTCCCACGAAATAACAATTCGTTGCCCCGAATTAACAATTCGTTCCCACGATATAACAATTCGGTCCCTCGAATTAACAATTCGTTCCCACGAAATGACAATTCGTTCCCTCAATGTAACAATTCGTTCCCTCGAATGAACAATTCGTTCCCACGATATAACAATTCGGTCCCTCGAATTAACAATTCGTTCCCACGAAATGACAATTCGTTCCCTCAATTTAACAATTCGTTCCCTCGAATTAACAATTCCCACGATATTACAATTCGTTCCCACGAATTAACAATTCGTTCCCGTGGGAAAGAATTGTTATTTCGTGGGAACGAATTGTTAATTCGTGGGAACGAATTGTTAAATTAAGGGAACGAATTGTTATTTCGTGGGAACGAATTAATTAAAAAAACAATTCTACGTCACCTGCGGGGCTCCATACATATCAAACAGAAACGAGTATAAAATGATGTTTATCGCATGACTTCCCCGTCCAAAGAGTAGAAAACTTGGAGATATTCAACACGTTTCAGTGATCAGACATCATGGAATATTTTAATATCTCCACTGAAAAAATTGTTTTAAAACTAGCAACACAAATATTATACATATGCTATATTATAGGCTTCATGTTCCGTGTATATACTTGTTATTGCCAAAACGGAACAACATTCCAACATTTGTAGCAATGTTTCTGAGGTACTGATGTTTCTAATGACGTTTGAAACATTTTCTAATGCAATCTATAAATATCACGCAATCTGATTGGCTGATGGTCATACATTACAGGTATATCATTGTTGATGAACGGTCGCAAATTATTTCAATATGTATTCAATATTAAAGTTTGCAAAACAGTAAAGGAGTGTATTAGAAATAGGTTAACTGTATTGTAATTTAAACTTTGCGGCGTATATCAGAAAATGATAGGTCGGAAAACAGATTTTCCGACCTATCATTTTCTGATATACACCGCAAATTTCAAAATTACAATACAGTTAACCCTATAATGACCTCAACGTGAAACCATCATTGCTTTGTCGAGTCATTAAGGAAAACCTTTTTGAACCCAACCATTGTCTTCTGTCGGCATAGAGTTAGCGCATAATACGAATACGTAATTAGGTCATATGCTTGACAAACTACATTGGGACAAATGTCATAGCTCATATGTATATACATTTACATATAGCTAAACATGACCAAGGAGATAATGCCAACGTATTTCTGATTCGCCAAGACGTGTCAGTAGTCGATGTTTTCGGTGTATGGCCGCATGTTCCTGTCATTGAGTTTGTAAAGCAAATAAACTGTTCGTCTTAATTTTGAATTTTAGCATACATTTAATTAGAACGCTTTAAATACAGAACATAATTCTACACTTTATATGTTTATCTTTATGTTAATGCATGCCAAAATGAATCTAAATAGAGTATTTAGTCCGATGCATGGTACATGTTTAATCGCAAAGAATACTGCATGAATTGCAATGGTCGTTTCTTGTACACTTGCAAACTCAATATGGCACGGATGCGACCAGAGTTGACCTCATTTCTTAACGTCGCATCTGTGTCAACATGGTTTCCCGCGCAAGTCAGTGGAATGTAGGGGGCTGACCCCTTTCATTACACATATAGTACAATGGAACCTCTCTAAACCGAACACCCTGGGGTGTTCGGTTTAGAGAGGCTCCACTGTACTATATGTGTCCGGGTTAGAGATGTTCCACTATAAATCGGACATATGACTATCTCGAGTTATACGGTTGTATTGTGCTTTGCGAACTTGAACATCTGATATATACACCAATGAAACCCATACAAGTAATGATACACAGACTGCGTGCCCGGTTTATAGAGGTTCCAATGTACGACGGTTCTAATCACAAACCTGTGTACTATAGTATTACTATGTTAATCACTGAATCTTGGGTCGAAATACACATTAATTATCTCACTATATAGACATGCATCAACCACTTTTAATCATCCACGCGAATCTCGTTTCTATGTTCCATGCAAAAAGAAGAGAAACTCATAATGTATTTCCACGTAGGTTAATACATTTTTTAATGTTCACCAAAATATCCGCCTATCTTTCAAGACCAGGTGTTGAACATTTGAGAAATTATTCCGACTTTTGATAAAACATACCTTATCCAAATTCGTGTTTTAGATTTTATACTTTTTGAAGTTGTTGAGTTTCATTTTTTTGTTCAGAAAATGTTATTATCCCGTCAACACAGTGCATATGTGCCGTGGTGCCGTGGTGCCGTGGTGCCGTGAAACATTGTTGATATCCTGTCAGTACGACCTAATCACTGCGTATGAATATGTGCGGTGGCTGGGGTTATTTGTTTTTCATTTTAAAGCCATGTGTATGTGTTGACGGGATAAATAGAATATTAGGTTAGTGTCGTGAATGGGAAAACATATCTTGCGCGGCATGGAAACGGGTTGTGCTCCGTCGAGCCTCGCCCATCCCGTTTCCTGAGCCTTGCCAGATATCTTTACTCATTCACGGCATTAACCTACTATTCTCTATAAGTAAGTTTACATGGAATATTCTTTCGTTTTTTCCTGTGAAATATTAATCATCACATTTCGATGAGATTTCCAGAGAAATGGCTGTTTTCAGGAACGAATAATTGCAGAACTGACTTTGCAATGCAATAATGGCGATTTTCACATAATCAATATCGGAATCCGCTGTGGAATTTCGACGTGGGACGATAAAAAGAGGCGAATGCTATTTACCTACAAGCTTTGTTAATGAGTTAATAATTTTAATGGGCAGAGCGTTTTTGATCACAACTATAATAGCACCTTGCAAAATTAATATGTTTTAAAAATTAAAACTTCATATTTTCTATGAGAAAATGGGTGTAGCTGGTCGTGTAACTGTGTAGAGGTGGAGATAACTATTCCCCGACGTACCTGAGGAACATTTAGTTCTATGAACATAAATATCATACAAAGGATAAACAAATAAACATTTATGTCCATGATGTTGTACATGTGGCTGTGACTGGAGAAATGGGACGTCTGTAGCCTATTTCATCAACATTGCAAAGTATACCTTTCTAGCAAAGTATACTTTCAGGGAGAAATTTTCAATTTAAGGATACATTTATTAATTTTTATTATACTGAATTTATTACATTATCACAGCCATTTTGGCTGTGATAATGTAATAAATTCAGTATAATAATTCTGCATACTTTTAATCATCAAATATATGCAATCGTTAGTTCTATATGAAATAATCATTTCAGGAAAAATAAATGATTACTCCTTCAAAGTATGCTTTGCTAGATAAGTATACTTTGCAATTTTGATGAAATCGGCTACATATCAGTGTATCTTCTGATCAAATAGCACACTCATTTAGCCGGTTAACGATCTGCTTTGCGATCTGGATCTACACTGCCTGCAAAACCCATAAGTCACATATAATGACAACACTAGCTACAGGAAACGCATCACATACATTCATTTGTCGGAACATAGTGTTTTACAAGATCGTGAATTATGTAATACTGACGTAATTTGCTAACGTCACGTGACGTTGTTGAACCAATGAATTATCAAAGAATATCCCGAGAAAATTGTTTGTTATTGACGCCAGTGATGAAGTTGCCATAGCGAATACACTTCTACTTGCAATTGTTCTGGCAGCAATCACTGAACATTGGTAAAGTCGATCCATAACAGCCGTTATTTCAAGTGTATGCATTAAAATCGCCGTAGATTCCTCAAATCATGACCATGGTGTTACTTAACCAGAAACAACTATCCATCTAGCATCCATACACACGTATGAATATATAGAGAATAGTAGGTTAGTGCCGTGAATGGGAAAAACATATCTGGCAAGGCTTGCTTAGGAAACGGGATGGGCGAGGCTCTGCCGAGCACATCCCGTTTTCGTGCCGCGGCAGATATTTTTTTCCATTCACGGCACTAACCTACTATTCTATTTATCCCGTCAACACATACAAATGACTTTAAAATGTAAAACAATATCCCCAGCCACCGCACATATTCATACGCAGCAGTGATTAGGTCGTATTGACAGGATAAACAGGATATGTTTCACGGCACCGTGTTTCACGGCATTTACGCACTGTGTTGACGGGATAAAATGTTCACATATGTTCTTAAATGAGTGATGTTCTATTATGATGTGTATTAAACGCGTTTACTGATTTCAACGAGTTGAACACCATATTAAATCAACACAGATGTTTTAGCATAAGTACAGCATCGTACACTGAAACTGTACTGATCTCTTAACTGGTTGTATGTAGTGGTCTCAATTACATACGTGTTTACACTAGTGTGATACGGATGCTAACACACTATGGCGGCCCAGTATATGAATAAAAAGACTGGAACGCATGGTAGAAGTCTTTGCTACGACTGTGACAAACTGTGCAACATAGCATGCGATACTTGCCTAATGCATTTCCGCTAGTGTACATGTACAAGGTGTATGATCACGTGGTACTAACAACAACAACAAGTACTGAAACTTCCAGAATCCATCTGATTCAAAGTACGTATTATTGTATAGTGTCCTTATTACGTAACGGATTCTGATGAAATATGGCGCATCAAACGCGTCTTGTTAAGCTGCATTTGGTGGTCTCTGTATTCACGCCCAAACTCGGTAGACACGGAAATCGATTCTTCGCAAAAACGACAAAATTCTGTGCCGAACTCACTGGACCACCAAATGCAGCTCATGAAGACGCGTTTGCTGCGCCATATTTCATCAAAATCCGTTGCATATTAAGGAAAATATCAAATAATACTTACTTTGGAGTGGGCGACGTTGTTGTTGTTGTAACCACGTGATCATGCACCTTGATGTAGCAGGCAAGTGCACAATCTTACCGCATAACATATTAAATACAATTTACATACCTGCAAAATAACATATATCCTGACCAAATAACAGCTACTTTTATGCGGATGGTCTGTATGTCCACAAACATGACATACCGTTGTATATATTTATATGCGCTGTCACATATCTTCCACCGATCATAACGTACATTGTTGGTGATAATAAATAAATGACCATTCGGCAAATGACCGCAACAAAACCTCTGTCATCATGAGTTTGCAGTTTATTTGTAAACATGTATTTAGGTCATCAATAGGTCAAATGCTGGATACATGAACTAAATATAACATATCTGTTGGCTATAGCTATAGAATAGCTGAGAGTAAAACGTTGGACAATTTATATTTGATAATTAGCTGGGCATTGATTATTTGTGGCTGTGACTGGAGAAATGGGGCTTATGGGATTTGTGACCAGTGTAGCTCTTGATTAAATAGCACACTCCTGTGTCCTGATAGTGAAATTCGTTGCTCGTTAGAAGCATGGCGGATGTTTCATTGATGGACTGGCGAACAGTGCAGTTCCGGATCAGACTGCGCATGATCTGGATACACACTGCTCGCAAATCTCATCAGCCCCATTTCTTAAGCACAGCCACATTTACAGGCTGGTTGATATCAAACTCCTTTATCAGGTATTGAGCTTGACATATTGTATCATGGTCGATCCGGAATCAAAAACGTCTTTTGCTGATTTTGCATTGGTTGAATAACGTCACGTGACGTTACCGAATGACATTGGTACCCGCCTACTTGTTAACGATTAACACATTTTACTTGCCCATTTCGTTGCATTAAACGTCTACTATATTGCATGCTACCCTGTGATCTACCGTGATTCTGGTAGGATTTATTTTCCTTCTAGACGTTCGCGAGACGTATTTCGCGAGACGTAATTGACGTCACGTTGTGACGTCCTTTCCGGCGAAGAAACAATTCAAACGCTACCGTCAACATTCTCAATTTTGACAAGATTATACGCTGGTCCAAGAGAAAATTTCACATTTTTCGCATGCAATATATAATTTATTCCACTACCATTTTGAAATACCGGATATATTTCCCTTGACATCTGGAGCACTCGTTTCTTTGTCGGATTTCCAGATATCTGGGGAAATAAATCCGGTATTTCAAAATGGTAGCTAAATAAACTGTATGTATTTTAATATTAGCTCGTTTCGGGAACTGTAGCAATTCCTTGGCGATACACTGAATTCCTACACTGTTTCCTAACCTCATATGATCATCAAACTAAAGGGACGTCTTTAACCCTTTCACCCCTAAGTAACTGAATGGGCTGCGATATGTTAATTTTGCAACCAATCCAATCGTCACAACATGATTTTCAGATTAGTCCATTTATAAAAAGGGGGTATTTGTTGTTCTCAAAAATATGAAAATTACTTTCAAACAGTGCAGATCCCGATGAGACGGCTCGTTATGAGCCGGCTCATCTGGACCTGCACTGTTTGCATAAACCGATATAGCGGGCTTTCGGGTTCAAATGGTTAAACCGGACACACAGGGAGGTTCCCATTGTGTCCTAATTAGAGATGTTCAATTGTGGTGAAGATACATGTATATGAGCACTGCCTGATATGTTTATGTACAGCAGAACCTCTTTAAAACGGATACCATGAATATCTAAATGTATGTCAGTTTAATATAGGTGTCACTGTCATTTATCGCATACGTTAATGTTTTTCAAATACCACATACTCCTATCTTGAAGTGCGCATATACCTGTATCACAGTGGGACCTCTCTAAGCCGGACACCCTGGGAACCTCCCGGGTGTACGTTGTAGGGAGGTTTCACTGAATTTGTCTAGCGTCAACTGACTATTCTTATGGTGTCCGGTTTAAGGAGGTTCCATTGTACTTTTTTATCATGAACATACGATTCTTATGGTGTCCGGTTTATAGAGGTTATCTGTACTATGCAATCATGAACAGACTATTCGTATGGTGCCCGGTTTATGGAGTTTCACCTGTAGCCGATTTCATCACAATTGCAAAGTATACTTATCAAGTAAAGTATACTTTGAGGGAGTAATCATTGATTTTTCCGAAATTGATTATTTCATACAGAGCTAATGATTGCATATATTGATGATTAAGACTACGCAGAATTATTATACTGAATAATTGAACCCCTTAAATCACAGCCAAAATGGTATAATAAAAATTAATAAATTTATCATAAAATTGAAAATCTCTCCCTCAATGTCTACTTTGCTAGGAAAGTATACTTTGCAATGTTGGTGAAATAGGCTACAGGGGCCCGTTTCACTAAACATTGTACGACTACAATGTTCGTAAGTGCAAATTTAGGATCGTCTTCAAAATTCAATTGATGGATTTACATTTATTGAACAATAAATGTAAATCCATTAATTGTTTACAAGAAAACAGTGTTAACTTGAAATGTACAGACTATAATAATTTGGCACTTACGAACATTTTAGTCGTAAGACGTTTAGTGAAACGGCCCCCTGGACTTTACCACCATGACAATATTATTATTATGGTATAGGCAGGTTCCAGTGAACTCTAGTACACCGATACACGCGTGTGTGTTTTGCGATCATGGCCAGATAACATTGCTAGCGATAGATGACAGTGAACCCCTTAAAGCACAATACGGTTTCCTGTATGTCTTGTGTCGATATGTTATTCTCTATATTCTACCCCAGCCATCGACATACCATCTATGAAGTTTGTATGAATAAAAGGTCCGTGTACATTTCTAGTCGTGTCTCCGGTGTCAGCGGAATATGCAACACTAAAACAGATTGATTATTATCGAAGTTTATCAATCTCTGAGTTAGCAATCTGTATTATGCAATATACCTCTAATTAGAGCCTCTAACGCGTAACCTCACACAAGATAAAGATATCAAGATACACTCACGTCGTGAGAATACCACTAGCCGGTTTCACCAAAATTGCAAAGTATACTTATCTTACTAAGTACACTTTGAGGTGGGAATTTTCGATTTAAGGATAAATTGATTAATTTTTATTTAATGAAATAAAATATGTTCTGACCAAATTATAATACTGAATTTATTACATTATCACAGCCATTTTGGCTGTGATAATGTAATACATTCAGTATAATAATTCTGCATACGTTTAATCATGAAATATATGCAGTAGTTAGTTATATATGAAATAATGCATTTCGGGTGAAATTAATGATTACTCCCTCAAAGTATACATAGCTAGATAAGTATGATTATCAATGTTAGTGAAATCGGCTACTGGTTACGTAATATGCGGTCCGTGTCCTTTTCCACACAGTGGGACTTTTAGTTTAAACACTATTTATTTCACATAATACACGGTGCATCATCACATGATAATTGTACATGAATTTGAAAACAAGCTATGTGGGCATGTGCGCAAACATTGTTGCGTTGAACAAGAAGACAATCTTATACTTATGTACCGATATCGGTGAAAATTGAAACAACCCAGAGGTCTTAGTATAGTTATACATGTATATCTTCAATTAAACCACTTTACACAGGGTTATGATTAAAACATGTATTTTTTTAATTTTCATATTATTTGTATTAAAAGAATCCTGAAACAAATAATTTCAGCGATCCTAGTATCGTCATATATATTCAATTAAACCACTTTACACAGGGCCATGATGAAAACACATTTTTATTTATTATATTATTATTTGGAAAAAAGCTCTGATATGCCCTTTAACTGAATGAATGCCCGGTCGACTGTCTTAAAACATCATAAGGTTTATTTTGTCCGACCTGGGACCAATATGAACAGAATGAACTTGTGCAGATGCGACCCACATCTATCGCTGTCTGTAAGCCACACTGTTCGTCTTTGTCCGCCCGCCTCATCAGATTTGGTGGGGTCATGCACACAAATGTCACCGGTTTATCGGCGCGATCAGCCAGGGTCTGAGTTACGCATGTTCTAAGGTGTCTCCGTATTGTTGCCATGTGTCATCTCATTGTCCGTGATCAACGGTGTTGCCGCTGCCCTAGCCACCCGTCACAACATGCGATCCGAACTGGTTAACTAGGTATATATTTCCGCGCATGAATGAAGACAGAAATACATGACGCATGCGTAGAAAATTGCAGCATTATGGGAATGAACGACATTTTTGGATAATTGATCAGGGCATACACGTTAAACGTCCAACCATACTGGTTGAAGGCCTATAGCCGATTTCATCAAAATAATTGCAAAAGTATACTTATCTAGCAAAGCATTCTTTGAGGGAGTAATCATTTATTTTTCCCGAAATGCATTATTTCATATATAATTAACGACTGCATATATTTGATGATTAAAAGTATGCAGAATTATTATACTGAATTTATTACATTATCACAGCCAAAATGGCTGTGATAATGTAATAAATTCAGTATAATAAAAATTAATAAATTTATCCTTAAATTGAAAGTTTCTCCCCCAAAGTATACTTTGTTAGATAAGTATGCTTTGCAATGTTGGTGAAATAGGCTACAGAAGGACTTCGAAAGCCAATTCAATTCAATTCAATTCAATAAATATATATTACAAAGAACTACAGTATTATGTTTCAAAGTTAATAACAATATATTAAATCCTGTTTTCATAGTTTTTCCAGATTCCATGTAAAAATAAACGGCGATATTTACACACATTCATTAACATGACGTTTCGCGTCAAGTTCGGTGACTTCGGTGTCAAGTTCAAGAGGAAAGCATTATAAATGCAATGGAAATGTGAACACATGCATTAACCCTTTCAACCCTAAGGAACTGGAATGGACTGTGATATGCTAATGTTCCGACCAATCCAATGGTCACAAAATGATTTTCAGATTTGTCCATTTATGAAAAGGGGGTGTTTTTGTTCTCAAAAATATGAAAGTTGCTTTCAAACAGTGCAGATCCTGATGAGACGGCTCGTTACGAGCCGGCTCATCTGGATCTGCACTGTTTGCATAAACAGATATAGCGGGTTTTCGGGTTCAAAGGGTTAAGTTCTTCACCATGTTTTGTTCTTCGCATTTGAAGTTTTGAATCGACGTAACTAAGTTGAAATTCGACTACCCGAAAAAATACAATTATTACAATTTCTTATACTGCACATGTTCACGTGTGCCAAAACATGTGCAAATACTATCCCGTCCATGATGCAAACCCCTCCTAGCACCGACTGAGGCTAAATCCAATGTTAATGACGCAACGTAAAGGCCACGGTATTTTATTTTATTCATCATATAACATAAAACGTTACCTGATAAATATACAGTGGAACCTCTCTACACAGGACACCAATACAACCTCTGTGATCTTGTTTGTGATGAGTTTATTGGTCACTTATCTCAGGTGACAATGTATGTTCGTGATCGCATAGCACACAACTGTGACTCAAAATAATAAAATTCTTGATTTACAGTGATACCTCTCTTAGCCGGACACCCTAGGGACGACGTCCCAGGGTGTCCGGCTTAGAGAGGGTTCACTGTAATATTCATATACATGTATTTGAGGTTCGGCTCGGTGATGGTAGAGCCATGAATTTCTACGTTTTTCCTAGTCTTGACGGATAAACTTGACAACAAAAAAGCCTGGAATTACATATACATATATATGCATATAGCCCACGAATGTGTGGATGCAGGTTATGGGACCCACGACACTGACAAAGCTAAAAGCAACGACCAAATGAAAACAAAATATAGTATACACCATGTGAAAACACAAACGCATTGTAGTCACTGAAGCTTTTGGAATCAACATTTGTATCAGAGGCGGTCATGCAAAACGGTAAAAAGAGTCCTTGTGTCTGCACTTTGTTTTCTGATACTCTTCAACTGGAAATTTGCTACAGTTGAAGCCTCCTTTGAAATGGCAGTGAATTAATCTGTTGTATCAATATGTAAAGCAATGCATGTCCTGCCTGCAAGCGAAGAGATAAATCTTAATGACACACACAGTGTGCATTCGTATGGTTTCGTAGAAATGGCGGAGATATAGATACAGAAGTTTATGCCCCTGGAAATGGGTTTATCTTTGAATCATCTGAACTATATTCCAAACTTTAGATGAAGCATTCGTACGCATATGCACGTACGTACATTTGTGAATATTTTCGGCGAACATGCTCAAAGTTGTCATAAAAGATCATCATAGAAATTCCTGCATGTGACGGTTCGTGAGAGAATGAGGCTTATGATATTTGCAAATAGTGCAGATCCAGATCAGACTGCGCATCGGCGCAGTCTGATCAGGCTCTACACTATTCGCAAATAAAGGAAATGAAACACACAGTATTGTTTTAAAAATGCATACTATATAGAGTCCACTCATGAAGAGGTGAAGTAGATCACGTGATACATTTGCAGTCACGGTTTCGACCTATTTCTCCAAGCACAGTGGTATATGATTTAAGATAATGTGGAATCTTCGTAATTCACTCAAGCTATTAACTGCGTTTTCCTCGCTCAAAGGAAACCGGCAGATCCCTTGCTGTTAGTGGAACTAAGTAAAATGTAAAAACATCATAAAAGAACAATAAAACTGATTTACTAGCACGTTTTAGTAATCCTCAAGTATCGCTCTTAAACACAAACGCTAAACGAAATTGATCATTGCGATGAATTGCGGCCACATCAGCTTATCTCATAAGCTGGCGATCAGACAAATATGAAAACGATTATGGTGGGGAACATTGTATGCATTTTTAGTTCTTTTGGCATTTTGAAAGAATTACAAATATGTACTCAAAATCAGATACGAGCAAACACACAATGTTTAGGAAAGGTGCAGCCGCATATCATATCGAGTTTCTCAATTCCATCAATGTAAAACTGACAATAATGGACGAGTGCACATTCAGATCATGTTAAATCTTTTTAAATTGCTTTCGCGTAAGACGGTGCTAGGAGGCGTTTGCGGCACAGGCTGCTGATGAGGATGAAACATTTGCCTAATACACAATGACTGATAGAAAACTCTCCTTTCCTGCATTGAGTATATAGAGAATAGTAGGTTAGTGCCGTGAATGGGAAAAATAAAGCAAGGCTTAGGAAACGGGATGGGCGAGGCTCTGCAGAGCACATCCCGTTTCCGTGCCGCGCCAGATATTTTTTTTCCATTCACGGCACTAATCTACTATTCTATGTATCCTGTCAACACCTACAAATGGCTTTAAAATGCAATAAAAATAACCCCAGCCACCGCACATATTCATGCGCAGTGATTAGGTCGTATTGACAGGATATCAAAAATGTTTCACGCCACCGTGTTTCACGGCACATACGCACAGTGTTGACTGGATAAATACACATATCCGGATCACACAGGATAAAACATTACCTTCACTTACGTTACATTGGACGAATGACGTCAAATGCGGCTGTGACTAGATAAAGCTCCTGAACTTCTAGCACAGTTCTGCAGAATGGTAAGGACCTATACTGTTTGTTAAAAGCAGGCCATGTGTTTCACTGACTGAAAGCCGAACAGTGCAGATCCCGATCAGACTGTGCGGACGCACAGGCTGACCTGGATCAACACTGGTCGCAAAACCCATAAGCCGAATTTCTCCAGTCACAGCCACAAATGACGTTAACGATTGACGTCAGTATCCACCATCCTTACAACGAAAACAGCAACGCACTTGAGCATCGTTACATGATAAATGCAATACCAGAATAGTGTATTTAAATGTGAAATGTGTCAGACTCGGCTCGGAATCGGTAAGAACCGTGTCTGATACATTCGATATCAATAGACACTAGCTTGTTACTCTTATAACGGTGTCGTCTGGTCGTTTCGCCCATATTGCCTGTTCGCCCCGGGTCGTTTCGTTCCGGATCATTTCGCCCTGTTCGAAAATGTGGTATATGTATGGTCTGGTCGGGTGGTTTCGCCCCTGTTTGAAAACGGGAAATATATATAGCATGCTATATTATGATATAATGAGAAGGTGAATTGAAAACTGGAAATATGTACATTATGATATATTGAGTAGGCGAATTCTATATATAGTATGCTAGTACATGATATCTGTTTTGATAGTATAATGTGTATTAGTCATTGATAGTATTAATGTTCAAATTTATGACGACATGTTTCTCATTTCAGATTCACACGGTTCTTCAATCCAAGGATCTAGACAAGTCTAGAGAAGATTGAATTTATATATTCATTTGATTTTATAATAGTATTTATATAATAGCTTGGAGATATTTCACTGTATATTTCCACACAGAATACTTGTTAATTACACTGTTCACCACACTGGTAATGGACCTATTACCATAAAGGCGTTAATCACTTAATGGCTTCAGTTTTATATGAAAGAATATCGCCGCCCTAATTACTGGCTTTCCTGACGTCACGGCGATGAAGGGTGCGTGTTCCATTGGACGCAGGCAGTGTGGCGGCACGTGCAGGCGTATGGTCTGGTCCCAACTTACCAGGGGCGAAAGACAGGTAACTTGCTAACCATTGAATTAGTAGCCAATATGTTTTGGCTGGCTTATATGATGCTCATAAAATATTATATAATATAATATATATGATAAGTTTATGCTTATTTTATGTGCATCATACCTGTCACACCTCCACGTGGTGCCAGCTGGTAACACGATTTCATATAATAATTTATACTTATATGAAATCGTGGCTAACGTGACAGGATATACTGTATCTGAGTAATACTAGTGTATTACCTATATATTTCTTTGTCACTGAATTATATTTGTTAATGCATTACAATATTTCTATACATTATATATATATAGTGGCGATATAGCTATGTTTATGGATGTGCCCTGGTGAATCAATGGCTTACAATGAAACTCCCTTAACCCTTTGAACCTGAAAGCCCGCTATAGCGGTTTATGCAAACAGTGCAGATCCAGATGAGCCGGCTCGTAACGAGCCGTCTCATCAGGATCTGCACTTTTTGAAAGTAATTTTCATATTTTTGAGAACCAAAAATACTGCCTTTTCATAAATGGACAATCTGAAAATCCTTTTGTGAATATTGGATTGGCTGCAAAATTAACATCACAATCCATTCCAGTTACTTAGGGGTGAAAGGGTTAAACCAGACACCCATTATATTCGGTTTAGTACGTATTCACTGTATGTATATATATATATATATGTACATGTATACCAGTTGATAGCGTCTGATAAGCTGGCGGACACATGCCGTGGTATAAGGATGCAAGGCTATGACTAGAGTGATACATGCACCTTTCTAGGCTCGATATTGTTAAGAGAATAGTAGGTCAGCGCCGTGAATGGGAAAACATATCTGGCAAGGCTTAGGAAACGTTTCCGTGCCGCGCCAGATAGTTTTTCCCATTCACGGCACTAACCTACTATTCTATTTATCTCGTCAACATCTACAAATGGCTGTAACATGCAGAAAAATAACACCAGCCACCGCACATATTCATACGCAGAGATTATGTCGTATAGACGGGATATCAAAATGTTTCTCGGCACCGTGTTTTACGGCACATACGCACTGTGTTGACGGGATATCAATCACAACCATTCCATGTCGTGACACATTTTAACTAACTTTCTATTATCTATTTTCAGATTACTGCGACGATTCGACGATTCAATGCTTTAACAAAACTCGAAGAAATGTGATATTGACACATGTATAAGGTATAGAAGACGTTTAGACGTTACCCAGAGTAACAAACATGGAAGTATGGCATATCGGAACGGTTTGTGAAGAATGTCGGCCAAATGTGAACACTTCAGTGCAAGTACAATCGTAGGATAACAGTATTGAAAGTATTGAAACCGGCTGTGATGTGAAGACAATAAAGTAAAAATAAAACAACTACCATTGTATGTATTGGATATTAATATTTTGTATTGTATTACATGTATATTGAAGATCTTAAACGAGTGATGATCTAGTATGATAATTATTAAACGAGTGTATTGATATCATAAAAAGAACGAGGTTATGCCGAGTTTATTAAGAAATCAGTCAACTCGTTTAATAAATGTTATATTAACTCCACACAAATGTATGTAGATCTATTTACTGCATAAGCACAGCACAGTACAGTACATTGAAGCTGTCACTAACATCCTAGCGTGTTTTCTATGGAGGTATACACTAGTGATTTTAAGACACTGTTATTCATGGAATAAACATGCATTGTGTAATGGATTGCAGTATACAAGCGATTTAAGTACATGTAGTTTGTTGGCAAAGTATGGTTTGTAACTGTGCAGGTTTAGACTGGCTACATCTGTAGCCTATTTCACCACATTGCAAAGTATACTTTTCTAGCAAAGTATACTTTCGGGGAGAACTTTTCAATTTTAGGATAAATCTATTAATTTTTATTATGCTGAATGTATTACATTATCACAGCCAATTTGGCTGTGATAATGTAATAATACATTCAGTATAATAATTCTGCATACTTTTAATCATCACACATATGCAGTAGTTAGTTCTATATGAAATAATGCATTTCAGGAAAAGGAAATGATTACTCCCTCAAAGTATACTTTGCTAGATAAGTATACTTTGCAATTTTGATGAAACCGGCCACTGATATCCCATTTATCCGGACGTTATCACAGAGTATGCTCTCGTCTGGCCAAGAATACAATAACCATCGTTTATCCCACTCCTGTCCATATTCCGGAGTGTACCCGTGTTATTAGGAGAAATAGACATAGTCTTGATAACGGTGTGTGGTAAATTACTTAAAGTACGGTTGTCCGCATACAGTGCAATCTCTCTACAACAGCCACCCATTGGAAGACGCAAAACTGGCTGTTGTAGAGAGGTGGCTGTTGTAGGGAGGTTAATACTGAATTAAATGTTGTCGTCCGCTGTTTATTTATTGTCTTCGATAATATTCATCAAAAACATACTTTGGCAACATTTTAGAATCATTTCCAATGGAAATGATTCTAAAATGTTGCCAAAGCATGTATTTATTGAGAAAGAAGGCAAAGCAACAGCAGACGACAATTTCTGTGTTCAGCAATCTAAGGATTAGATACAGAGGAAATCATCCATTTGGGATATAAAATAGCGGCTGTTATAGAGAGGATGTTGTAGAGAGGTGGCCGTTCGAGGAGGTTCGACTGTTCTATATATAATCAGCTCGCTGAAGCTGAAGCTGGTCGATTATCTCCTCGTACATGCGGACGAACCATGTATGACTTCTCCAATAACAAAATATGTTTCTATGCTTGTGTTTTAATGCGATCGAGTATATATCAAAAAGGATATGAAATAAACACATCATGACCATTGTATGTCACAGTGCGATATGCATGATACACGTGCTGTGTTTTTGGCCACAAAGTTATACAAACGCAATAACCCTATTTGCTGTCAGAATTAGGACTAAAAAGAGTGCACGCACGCACGCACGCACGCACGCACGCACGCACGCACGCACGCACGCACGCACGCACACACACACGCACGCACACACACACACACACAGTTTCAATAATAATAATATTATTATAAAATAAATAAATAAATAGGATCGGAATTGACTCTTTATTTATTTATTTATTATTTAGCTTAGACAATGATGATAAACACCCATGTGAAGTATCAAGGTAATGGGTGAAGCAGTTGCAGAGATATAGTACACGAAAGTTTTTTAAAAAAATAAAAGTAATTTGACTTTGACATTGGGCACAGGGGCCGCACGGTTGGGGGTAGAATGAAAATATGGATGATGATAAACACCCATGTGAAGTTTCAAGGTAATGGGCGAAGCAGTTGCAGAGATATTGTATTGAAGCAGCAAGAAAAGTCGGGTTTAGAAGGTCTTCGAGTCAATTCCGACCCTTAACGTCGGAATTGACTCGAAGACCTTCTAAACCCGACTTTTCTTGCTGCTTCAATACAATAATTATTCTGTGACACCGTCAGACATGAAGACAAAATATCCAGATGTACAATTATGTAACATGACAATGTAAATGGCCAGTTTGGGGACAGTTGAACATTTAAGTGACCAACACACCCATTAAACAATGGCATGTCATTTGTCTAGAAAATGTATACATGTATAATGAAACACTTATACGTTTACATACATAGAGAATAGTAGGTTAGTGCCGTCAATGGGAAAACATATCTGGCAAGGCTCAGGAAACGGGATGGGCGAGGCTCTGCCGAGCACATCCCGTTTCCGTGCCGCGCCAGATATATTTTCCCATTCACATCACTAACCTACTATTCTATTTATCCCGTCAACACCTACAAATGGCTGTAAAATGCAAAAATAGTATTGACTGCATATCAAAAATGTTTCACGGCACATACGCACTGTGTTGACGGGATAAGTACAAGTACACGATTATTCACATGAAACGAATGTTTTTATCAGCATTTCTTGTGCACAGAGAGCATTGCACTGATATGTCAAGTTGTTTTAAAAATAATTATTAGAGGCGTATTTCCTAAGATTTGCAAACAGTGTATATCATGATGAGACGGATCAAGATCTGAGCCATTTGTGAAAATATATATTTTTTAATTTGGTCACAAAATTATCCCCTTTTCTGCATAATGCAATATCATGAACTAGTCCACGTCATTTATTTAAGTGTGAACCCTTTCAGCCATACCATAAAGCCATATTTTCAGCAAATGCTGTAGATCCTGATGAGACGGCTCGTAACGAGCCGTCTCATCAGGATCTCCAGTATTTGTCAGTATTATTCAACATAAAAAGCACAGTTTTTCTCATTAATTGAATATTTAAGAATCGTTGAAATCCAAAGTTGGGTATTTAGGGATGAAAGGGTTAATTTGACGAATGCAAGTATTGTTCCCGTGTTCCGCACATTGTAGACGCTATTTCGAACTAATTCTGAGTACATGAAACTTGTTATTCCACAACTAATGAGAGGTCACGAACATTTTCGCCCATTTTTCGCCGGTGTTGATTTCGAAAATCTGTCATATCTTTCGTAAACGTTTTCGAAAATTTATGAAAATTAATAAGAATGTTGTCAGTTTTCGATAAAGGATATGCGATATGACTTACGGAACATATTGCATTTACTCGAAATCAATATCGGCGAATGACGTCGATGCGATAAGGAATGTATACTAGAGCCGGGCTCATGTTGTAACAACATATATAGTGGATCATCTCTAAACCGGACACATAGGCTTGTTAGTTGTACTTAATTTTGATATGTGTCCTTGTCATTTACCTCCAATGAGTATGTCTGTTCATGATCGCAAAGCATCCACGCGTGTCTTGAAGTAGTCATATGTGTGTTTTACAGTGGAACCTCTCTAAAGCGGACTCCCCGGGGAACTCCCAGCGTGTCCGGTTTAGAGAGGTTTCACTGTATATTTATAATTTCTCTAAAACAGCCCGTCCTGTTCAGTCTGTAGTAAAACTGGCATCTTTATTTAAAAGTTAACCAAATACAATTTTCCACAGCAAACGGCAGTAAACGGAGACAGTAAAACGGACATAAAGGCGCAATATAAACGTTAACAGGCAAAATGCATCAATTGACTTTTATTTTATTTTTAACACATTAATGGCAGTTTAATGGGTGTTTTCCCTAATACCGATGAAATAAAGGTTGATTTAGTGCCCGAAATTATAATATCCGTCGTAGTGAAAAGTGAAGTGAGGTCACAAATCAAATTCTACAAGATCATCTATCTAGATATACGGAGTGGTATATATTGTTCAAAGCTAGCACGGACGGTATATCATCTCCAGCGTATAAATAATAGTTTTAAGTCAGTGATGTGTAAATTTGACGTACAATAATCAGTATATAAAATACAATGCGCAAATGATATATACACAATGCGAAAGATGAACTATCAACAAGTGTTGATGCTGATCGACCGTGATCAGGATCTATACTGTTTGTCAGTTACTTTGGTTGTATCAATTACATAGTACACTCTTAAATTCTTAACACGGCGGTTATTTACAAATATAGTTTTGCTTAAGCTGATGCAAAGGGGAAGTAACCCCGTTTTATTACTGCTAGACAAATGACATCTAACGTCACCCCAAAGTTCGAGGGCTCAATGAATCAAACGTTAAGTAGGCGCGGTCAAACTTCCATAGAGAATATTCCTCATTAATATGCACAGGTTGGATACATTAGTAAAATCTCTGCAATAAAACTGAACGGATCGAAACTTTTAAATGACTTCAAAAGTCTTTGGTATTTCTTCCAAAACGGTGTCGCTTTGGACTGCGAAATAAATGATTTAAAGGTGCATGCCCACTCAGCAGGCACAAAATGTTCTTATTAGGAATTAAATAAGTGTATAACTGTGTCACTACTCCACAGGTTCTAAACATTACAAGTGCCCGCTATACAGATATAATCATTTATTTATGTTTATTTTACTGATACTGACGCGCGGTGGTATCAGGATATTTTCATATGCAAATGAGGCATCATCTTTTTTAATTATTTATACTAATTAAATGCGTCACCTGAAACAAATATATTTTCGACAGATTATAAAGTATGATAATTGCACATCAACAAATAAATACAGAGACAAAATAGTAATGTCCGTTAACAGTTTAAATAAACACGGTTATCGCCCCTGATATCAGTGTAGACATTTAGGTGTGATATGAAATGTGTAATAATGCCAATCAATACGTGGGGTAAAGGTGAATGAATGTTTATTTTGTCAGAAAATGACTCGGATGATGTATCTGATATACAGAACATTTTGTGTCTACTGAGTGGGCATGTATCTTTAACAGTGAAACCGTTTATAATATCAGCTATAGTCATAGTGTAACTGTGATAGTATTACATGCATTTCTATCGTTCTGAGCGAAAGTCAGATTAGGATTCCGAAACGTTTAAGTGTCATCAACAATGCAATCATATGGGGCCCGCATCACTAAACTTCGTACGACTACAGTGTTCGTAAGTGCGAATTTAGGATCGTCTGGAAATTTCAATTGATGGATTTACATTTATTGAGCATAGGCTGCATATGCAGCCTATGCTCAATACATGTAAATCCAACAATTGTTTACAAGAAAACATTGCTACTATGGAATTTACAGACTATTATAAGTTTGCACTTACGCTCATTTTAGTCGTACGAAGTTTAGTGAAACGGGCCTTTGATCTGAGACAGCGCTGATCGTAAGTATCGTAAGGTACCTTTTTTCTCAGCAAGTACTGGGGTCCGGCTTTACGATAGTTGCAATAATTAACGACCCTGGGCCCGTTTCACTACACTTCGTATGATAAAAATGTTCGTACGAAGATTTGTATGAGTTTGCTTCTTACATTAACGTGTTTCTAAAATGCTACCATTTTGTACCTACCAGGTTCGTGTCATTAAATACAGTACATCTACGTAAGATTTTCCAAAATCGATTGTCAGAACAAATATTCACTTTTGCACTTGTTCTTAGTCGTATGGATGTATGGATACAAAAGTCGTTCGTCCGTCCGTCCGAACGTCCGTATGTCCGTCACGATTTCCTTTCTGCTATAACTTTGTTACCGTATGACCGATTGGCTTGAAACTTCATGTGCATGCTTATTATCGTCCATAGTGTCATTCCCCACCCCACACATGCTTCCCCCATGCCGAAGGTCAAGGTCAAATGCCTTAGAAATGTGCGTCCAGTAGATGCGTGCGCGTATCTCCAATCGTCTATAGCATCTTTACTGTATGCCCGATTGACTTGAGACTCCATGCGCATGTTTATTATCATATATGTTTTCATTCCCCACCCCACCCATGCTTTCCGCATGCCCAAGGTCAAAGTCAAATAACGTAGAAATTGCGTCCAGTAAATGCGTGCGCGTTTCTCCATTTTCATGAAATTTATTTAATTTATGAACGAGTTCCAAGTTTATGTACATGTTTCCCATCATTCATATTTTCATTCCCCGCCCTAGGCGTGCCCCGCCCCCCCCCCCCCCTCCCCCTTGCCCAAGTTCAAGGCCAAATAACTATACATTTTCCGTCTAGTAGATATGTCCGTGTTTCACCATTCGCCTATATCTTCTCTGTTATATTATAATAATTCCAGCACAAAAATATTTACACAATTCCCTAACATTTGATTGGTCCGTAGCAAGTTCTGTCCAAAATTTATATCCCAGTAAACTCCCATGCCGAACTACTTTCCGTAACCGTGAGGCGCAGTTAAAATAATTCTTAAGAAAACGGAAAATAAACACATTTTCTTGATGAATTTATTTCTAATGCTGGAATTATAAGGAATGAATGGCCTTTTTGTGGAATTTATCGGGGACATAAACTTGGAAAAGTCGCGGGAATACTGGACGAGGCCTTCCGGCCTTCGTCCAGTATTCCCGCGACTTTTCCAAGTTTATACCCCGATAAATTCCACAAAAAGGCCATTCATTCCTATATTAACACTTCATGCCCATGATTGTCGTCATCCGTATTTTAATGTTCTACCCCAGTATGCACCCATTACCCCAGGTGAAGGTCAAACAACTTTGGTCATTCCTCTATTCTCCTATAACTTCTTTACCGTATCAATGTGCATGTTTGTGATCCAGCCATCACAGCGATGGTATGCATGCCGTTGGCGGCGTTCTTGTTTTTACATTTTCCAGGCATACACCATCACCGGCGCTAATCTTGACAATTTTTGCAAATAAAAAACATGTTTCAAAATTCTTTAATATTTTGCGGGAAATCAAACATATTGATTGTATGAGCCCGAGCTGTGCTACAGCTCGGGCTCAGCCAATCAGGCTGCTTGATTTCGAGTTGACATTGCCAGTAGATGTTCAGAAACGTTGACATCGTGGTACCATAACGCAGGCGGTTGGGTATATGTTCCATATATGCGTTGTAGCATTTCTTCCTGTAAAAGTTGAAGTGGGCCAACTTATCATGAAAGGTCATTGAACACCTGACAAACGTTTAAAGCAACGTAGAAACATCGCGTCAAGAGCCTGATACATAACATTCCGTTGAAAACACCAATAATAAAATAATAACAGCTGAACGTGACATTTTTTTCGCATTAATTTAACATAGATGTAGACACAGAATTTACATTGACTTTTAAAACCATAAAGCATTATATGTATGCTTGAAAACAGTGTAGATCTAGATGAGTCGGCTCGTAACGAGCCGTCTCATCTAGATCTACACTGTTTGTAGATAGTGTCATGCTGTCTAATTCCTTAGCAAACTATCTCTGGTATAATATAAGAATGAAACAATCAATATCAGATACTAACAGATGTAATTGTTTTTTTATTTCAGACGAAATACCATTAAAGGAGACTCCGAGTATAAACAATTCCCGATAAGTCCCCCACCACCCCCACCCCCAAACCCATATTTTTTATATTAAACAAAGAAGTGTAATGGTGTTGTTACCGCTATGGTAGTTCCACTGAGCGGTAAAGCATATATTTTCATGAAATAAATGTAAGTTTTCACCTTTTGTCAATACAAAAATGTTCTATAGAGAGCAATGCATTATTACTAGTACATCGCCAGATGGCGCGTTTTCTGGTGTGGCGGTGTGCAGGTAGAAAGTGATCGTCTGAAGCGTATCTCCGTCCAGCGATCACCTGTCAACGAGTTCTAAATTTACGATGGATGCGATCATTGTTTGACAGAAAATATTAATTCAATCGAATGATCAGAGCTTTTTTGGGCCCATAAAACTCTGTGTTACATGCATTCGACATGGCTTACATAAGAATTGCCAAGGTATCGCGATCCTTGGGGCTATAACCACCTTTAATGGCCATTAAATCACCACGGTTGAACTCATTCCGCCAGCTCTTCTGAATTGGAGGTACATAAACTATTCTCTCATTCGATGGCGCCTTTTCCTCGGAATAAAATGGCGGACAATGCAATCCCGCTGGGTAGATGACTGTATATCATGTTTTGGACAGTTATGGCTTTATTGGGGTAATTAAAATAGTTTGCGGCTTATTCTGGTCCGAAACCGGTGGTCAGTTGACATCGGTACCCTCTAATTAGGACTCAATTGCGACCATGGTGGTGTTTATTTCCGCACCGTTTAGCATTACGCGACCCAACACCACGTTTTATTGGTGTCGATTTCATCCGAAAAACACACTTTCTTAAATTCGCCATTTCCATCATAGAAATGTGAATAGTGATGTAAAAGTTGATGAAAACTTCGGAGCAAATGCGGAATCAAATTCCGCATTTGCTCCGAAGTTTTCAACAAGTTTCCGCAACTGTCCACATCAGTCATTGTACCGCCAAATGACGACATATCTCATAAGGACCGTTTCTTGATACACACACGTATGTTGTTTTGGGTGTCACTCGATGCATTGTTGTTAAATTACTGGACACCTTGTGTGAACACCGATGCGGAGGTATTGGCAAATTGACCATACGTAATGACCGCACAACAAAACGTCTGACCACATACCGCAAAAATGCACAATTCACTTTGATATTCACTATCTGTCCTGGTATTGAAATCTATCAGGCAAAGGTTTGGAGTCCGATACACTTGATATTAAAAGTCACTCGCATGGTATTCTATATATCATGTAACGTTTTATGCTGCAGAATGAGCAATTGACTTGTTTCGTTACAGTGACGTCATTCGGTAACGTCAAGTAAAACCGTTCGACCAATGAATCGTCAATTTTCAATTCGTTTGTAACCCTGATATTCGTAGCAGGTCAATGCCTGATAGGACAGTATGTTATAAATCACTACGTATTCTGCCTATAAAAAAGACAATTTCATGATAATACATGTACGAAGTCAGTGTTGTTTTATGTTGTCATAAAACAAAGGACACGTGGATGAATTCACAGGCTCGTCTTATGATTACTACCTGATCAATAATGTATATTGTATAAAAAAAAGAACACTAGCCGTGGATTAGTTTTACCAAATGACCGTTTATGCTACTAAATTAACATATATTATTTAGCTGCCATTGAACGGAACGCGTATTTGTTTACATTGCGTCTCTATCTACGTCATTCGGTAATGCCATGTGCCATCTTTCAACCAATGGCACATGATGGTTTTGATTCCAAATTCACCCTGATACATTGTATCAACGTCAACTTCGGATACAACATTTTATCAGGTAACCTGCACTGTATTGACCGAATACGTACTGACTGATAGCATGGTGTTGTGCATGTATCCGGCATTGACCTGATACAAACATCCGGGTTACAACGAAGTGAAAACTGACGTTCCATTGGTCTGATGACGTCGCGTAGCGTTACCGAATGACGTCAGTGTAATGACGCAACATTAACAGGTCCGCCTTCTGTCCGTATATAACGACGGTCAAATGTGGTCATTTTCGAGCATAACACGTTACCTGATTAATAGAATACCAGACTACTGTATTTTGATACAAGGTATCAAGTTTATCAGGCTCGGCTCGGAAACGGCAGGAATTCCTCGACGAGCCTTGAAATTCCTAGCCTTGTCTGATAAACTTTAAATCAAACACACCTGCCTGGTATTCTCTATTTATTATCAGTCAGCGTGTAATTGGTCAATGCGCAGGAATATCAGTGCTAAATAACTAAACCAGGGTCGTGAGTAACCGGTCCCAGAGGGATATCATTTCACACCAGTGTAGATCCTTATGTACCTATGTCTTGACCCATTATGACGGGATACAATTATAGTACGAGAAAAAAAAATACTATTTTCTTTATTTCATTTCGAAGGTGTATGTTGTTACCACTCATTTGAACCGTCTCAACGAGACGGTTCAAATGAGTCGTAACAACATATACCTGTATGGATAAATAAACAAAATAACGGGAAAAATCAACGCAACATATCACATCCTTAGACTGAAATGGGTTAACCATTATCATGATGTGCAATAATTATCAAACTTGTATTATGGGGGTTTAGTGCATGTTTCGTTTGTCGAATAGCGAATACTGTAGACCTGTGTCGACAACATGGTCAGATCTTGCAGTGGCCACAAAGCAGTAAGAGCCATTTAATTTAGTGGTCGAGATGAATAGTTTTGTTTTGCCCGACAACTCGGCCAATTGAGACAATGTGCCAAAAACCGTCATGCCTATACGAGTTTCTTCCCTTGGATCAATAAAATGCACTTCTGGGGTGGTTATGAATACTGGATTCTCGTCATCTCATCGTCATCATCGTCGTCATCATCATCATCGTCGGTATCATGATCATCATCGTCGTTGTCGTCACCATCATCACAACGACCACCATCAACCATCCCCCCCCCCCCTACCATCATCCATCATCACATCAACCACCAACCACCATCATCACACCATCACCAATCCCATCACCATCATCAACATCATCACCCCATCATCACCATCATCATTCACCATCATCATCAACACCAGCACCACCCCAGCACCAGCACCAGCACCAGCACCAGCACCAGCACCAGCACCAGCACCAGCACCAGCACCAGCACCAGCACCAGCACCAGCACCAGCACCAGCACCAGCACACCATCACCAGCACCAGCACCAGCACCAGCACCAGCACCAGCACCAGCACCAGCACCAGCACCAGCATCCTCGTCATCGTCATCGTTACCATCATCATCATCATGTCATTAAGTGCCGAATTGCTGAATTAATGTCTAACTGGGATGCGTTTGCAACATTTGTTTTTTCTCTCTAATAGGTGGCTATTACAGTGACAAATTGGGGCTTGTGGGATTTGTGACCAGTGTAGCTGCTGATCAAATAACACACTCATATAGCCTGACAACTATTTATTTTGCTACTTAGAAGCATAACGGGTGTGTCATTGATGGAATGGCGAACCTGCAGATGCTGATCAGCCTGTGCGGATGCACAGGCTGATTTGGGTCTACACTGGTCGCAAAACCCATAAAGCCTATGTCTGCAATCACAGTCACATCTTCAGTACATGTGTCGAGTTTCTTATGACATATGTCAACGAGTTTAATAAATATCACATTAAATGAACACATATGTCATATTTATATATTGCATAGGCACAACAACATACATTGAATATGTACGGGTCACCTTTGCTGCATGTAGCGGTCTCATGTTTAATGCACTAGTGTTATTATGACTTTAATACACCGTGTTATTACACTTTGAAAGCTCATTTTATTCGGAACAAAACATACTTTTATTTAAATTCAGGTGACAAGGTGACAACATGGCTCAAATTTCCTAGCTATGTAATAAATGAACTGTCAACACCAGTAATGTTGCATACTCTTGAGAGGGGTATACGTGTCCAATACACACGTCTTATGCGGGTCTTCTTTGCGTCATTTCCGACGTGGGTTGAGGCGACTGAATATGCCGCATTCTCACAAAGATTAAAAAGTATGGGTTGCAAAATGAAAATGATCATATCACGAACAGTGAGAAAGTTTTTATTGGATCTTGCGAACATTATACCAATTATTCTGGTTGCATAGAAAGGGTACAACTTCACCCTTGCACCCTGAATAGAACACAAATAATATCCGATAGTACGTCATAAAATAATGAATTTGTCATTCAAACAAAACGTATAGCGATAAAAATAAACACGATTTCGTATATTCTCAACCAGTGTAGACCCGGATCAGCCTGCACCACTGTGCAGGCTGATCCGGGTCTACACCGGTTGCACGGGCAATGAGACCGATTTTCCCAAATTATCCATCTTATTATCTGGATGCCAGGGGCAAGTGAGGCCCCATAAACAAGTCAATCCCTGAATGCTGTAGTTTGACTCCCGGGTTGCGGCAAGTACATGAGAGCGTTTGAGCGATACGGCGGTCCCTTCAAAGCAATCAAAGGCCCGCATGTTGTGTATCAAAATATTCCCCATGTACAAAATTGCGGGCAGAGTTCATGAAATAAATACGAACAGTTTGGCATATGAATGTTGTATTATATGCATGCGTGCATAATTGTACAAATACGTTCAAATGCTCGTGTAGTTGCCTTTTCGACTGGTTTACTGGTAAATACACACATAGAGATGGGTTTGTCAGAAAAATAAAGATTTCATTCTAGAGATATGCACCAGCTGCTACCTCTGATTTTGATTCAGAAATGCGAAATCTCACGGGAAAATTGGTCCTAACGAATATTGGTTCTACACGGTTTGACTTTCCCAGAATGCAACGTGAAATAAAATGTGACAACAACATCCTACAGGATCATTGGAAATTGACACTCTGTTCTCGGCAGATTCCGTAAGGCGGGCGATGACACATGTCTTAGTATGCTGTTGATACGTGCCTGATTCTAGTCCACTTTTCTGGTGGCATGTCAACAGAAGTCAGAAACAGAAGAAAGGACATAAATCTCCCCGTCTCAAGCCGGGTGCCATCGATACGGAATCAGATCGTCTTCCGACACCGCGAATAGAATGTTACCGTCAAGTGCCCGGCTGTGTGGAAATGCTCGATTGGTTCTCAGACCTTCAACACCCGCGGAGCAATCATATACATGACACACTAGGGTAGGAACAGGAACAAGCTGATAAAGCGGGCAATATATAGTTCTCAACGCCCAACCCCGGGATCGGGAAAGAAAGCGTGGAATTATAGTCGTGACGTTACAATATCCCCTGCGTAAATCTAGCTAATATCGTCAATTTCTTTATTTCTAAATACTTGAATTTTGTACTTAAATCCAAACAGCTTGATTGGCTGAGCTGGAGTTGTGCTACAGCTCAGGCTCCGACAATCAAACTCATTGATTGCGAGTTGGCATTGCCAATAGATGTTTGGAAGTGTATATTTCACACACACAATGTGTTCTTGTAAACAATTAATCGATTTACATTTATTGAGCATAGGCTGCATATGCTCAATAAATGTAAATCCATCAATTGAAATATCCGGACGATGCTAAATATGCACTTACGAACATTTTAGTCGTACGAAGTTTAGTGAAACGGCCCCCAGGTGTCGTGCCGTTTGGTATTATACATACACCAATTCACTTATGTAACTAATTTATGAATAAATATAAATAACCTGTGGTAAATTGTGTTTTTACAAAGTAAGTATGGTGCCATATTGCCCGTCTGAAGCTGAATCCCCCCTCGGCTGCGCCTCGGGTGAATATAGATTCCGACAGGCAATATGACACCGTGTTGACTGTTTATAATCACTATAGCTTAACACGTAATACTACTATTAAAATGGCACTGTGTCCAACAAAGATTAAAATGGACAAAAATAGCAAACATTTGAAATGCCAGGGGAAACTGTACAGTTTATTCTCGTTCCTTGGGTATATTGAAAGATGACAAGCAAATATTACACTGTACATCTAAATATCATGATATATGTCACAGACGTACAAGTAATTATTACATAAGGCAAACACAATTATTTTGAATATAACAGAAATAGATTAAAAAGGCGGCAAATAAAAATAGCAAAGATGTGAAAGATGAGAAAATTGTGTCTGCATACCAAGCTGATTTAGATTTGAAAATCAGTTTATTTATTTATTTATTTATTTATTTATTTATTTATTTATTTATTTATTTATAATTAATTATTTATTATAATTATTTACTTATAATTATTTACTGATGTATTTATAATTATTTATAATTTATTTATTTATAATTTATTTATTTATAATTAAATTTATTTATAATTATTTATTTATTTATTTATAATTATTTATTTATAATTATTTATTTAGTGTTGCATTATATAAAAGGCATGCACTGAATGCAGTCGTTTATAAGTGTACACACACAACACGATACAGACGTAAGCGCCGAACTATTACACTATTACAACAATACGTTATTTCAGGTGTACCCAATAAAACAGTTGGGCAATACAACAATACAATCGTGAGCAACCACTGCCAGTTCAAGAATACTGTGTTCAAGAATCACTAAACTTCGTTCGTAAGTGCACATTTAGGATCGTCCTGATATTTCAATTAATGGATTTACATTTATTGAGCATATGCTGCATATGCAGCCTATGCTCAATAAATGTAAATCCAATAATTGTTTACAAGAAAAATATTACTATCATAATTTTGCACTTTAGTCGTACGAAGTGTAGTGAAACGGACACCTGGACGTTACGAATATCTCCTCAAAACATCCGGACATAACCAGTGCGGAATGGCTGGCACAGTATTCATGACATGTTGACAGAAAATACAGTCATAATTAACACGTATCTAGAAATGATAAAAAAGGAACACAGACCTACATATAATTAATGTATAAATGTCCAGACAATATTACTCAAATACGCTAATGTAATATATATAGGTTTGTTGTAATACGAACTAATTGTACTAGTTTTAATACATATATCACATTGCATTATTACTAATGTATTATAGCACTTATGAATGCATGTTACGTGCCGATTGCGTTAGGGGAAATACTTGGTATGTTTATGGTGTGCATAAGCAGACCACATACGAGACATGCCATGTGATTTTGTACCTTCGGGCATCTGCGTAATTTCATTAAATACGTTTACAAAATTTACAATATTTTTCATAAATAAAGTCAAAAGTCCACCTTTGACGCCATTTTCGGAAAATATTGTAAATTTTGTAAACGTATTTAATGAAATTACGCAGATGTCCGAAGGTACAAAATCACATGGCGTGTCTCAATTATGCGGCACGATTATGTTCTGCTTTCAGCAAATTTAAATACAAATTCGCCAACGTTTATCAGGTTTATACATTTACAGGCTATATGTGTTCGTTGTTGCTCAAATTGGCAGAATAGTTAATACAAGTTAATGTATCATTTATCACTTGTATTGGATGAATACAATATTGTGTAGGGTAAGTAAAATTCACAGCATTCCCAAATGGCCACAATTTCCCATGTAAGGTATTTCTAGATGATGTATTGAATTTCAAAACATGAAAACCTGAGACGATTCAAATAAGGTGTCGCAACATAAGTTGCGACATCTTATTTCAATCGTCTCAGGTGCACGTAATTAGAGAAACAAAAGCATATTGGTTACAAAATTGAATCGGCGGATGTTGCTTTCATATTTGTGGTCGGTCTCACTGTATTTTGTATAGGACATAACTACGTGTTTTGGATTGTGTTATAATTATTCGGAAAAATAATTCTCGAACAGACGAGCAGAAGATGACATGTTCTGTAACTTTTCATTTGAATAAGGCCTACCTTGTTTAAATTTGTGTACAACAAATAACTTCGCTTTATTATACAACAATGTCCACCTTAAAGGTACATGTCCACTCAGTAGGCACAAACTGTTCTTTATATCAGATATATCATCTGATACATTTTTAGGCAAAATAAACAGTCATTCACCATTACCCCATTTTTCAGGTGACGCATTTAATTAGTATAAATAATTACAAAATACAATGCCTCATTTGCATATGAAAATAGCCTGATACCAACGCGCGTCACTATCAGTAAAATACATATTACTAAATGATTATATATTTGTATAGCGGCCATTCGTAATATTTATAACTGATGGAATAGTGACACAATTATACACTTATATAATTCATATAAAGAACAGTTTGTGCCTACTGAGTGGGCATGTACCTTTAGCAGGCTTCTGTGCTTCAGAATGTATGATGCATAGACGTGTTTCTCTTAAAACAGTATACTCTCTGTGCTTGCAGCCAATGCTGTGCTAATAGAATATTATTCCATGTTTGCATTCAAACCAAATAATGTGTATTACCATTTATGCTTGTTTGTTTAATGCTGTAAGCGGTATATTGTGAAACTAAGCTAAATCTAAGGTCGTCGTGTTTTCTCAGAGACCATTTGCTGCGCGAAACCCACGTGGGTGCGCCTGATTCGTCAACAGATACAGAAACACATTGACCTCACAGTAACACACATTATCGGCAGGCGGGTAATGCGTTTCTGCAAATCGAAAATGCGTTCTTCTCTCTGTCAATATTTTTTCTCGATTTTAATCTGTTTTTGAAGTAATCATTTTTAGACAGTTTCGCTTTGAACATGAGTACGGGCCATTTATGCACAGGTGGCTATGCGATCACTTGAGCGATACAATGGAAAACGTGAGTGTGGTGATTGTAAGCAGTGTAGACACGCATCAGACTGCACGTACGTGCAGTCTGATGCGTGTCAACACTGTTTACATATAAATATTATCATTTATTATGGATAAAATATACTGTTTGTACGCTTTTAAAACTGTAACATTTGCAGTCGTTACAAATGAACTGCTGTCCTTACCACTAAGACATTTCGGAAGTATTGTCTTCTCATGAACACAGATCAAACATGGATAACTTCTAAAGGCATGATAAATAACACGGGGTAAGATATCACTACACACGAGACCACATAATATACGTTATTATTGCTATGATATTTAATAATATTTTCCGTTGAAGTTTCCAAGAAGTTTTACGAAAAATATAGCGCAGGATAATTGCCGCTTTCGTACAAATATTTTCTATGTTTTGGTTATTAGCGATGAAAACAACCCCGATGATTTGAACATCGTTTGACAACACGATACGACTGGTTTTCCATTGAACGGGCGTATATATATATATATTTATCAATTCTTCTTGTCCATGTGATATTATCGCGGTGATATTAATAAATGTTTATTTTTTCACATTCATCAAACTTGCCCCCAATGAAAGGTCGCTTCGTTCAAGAAAGATGGTCCTGTTTATATATAATTATATATGTGGTTGTGACTGGGTGAAGTTGGCTTACGGCATTTGTGAGAAGTCAATGTTATGATACGCTATCAGGTTACGACAGTCTGTCAAGGGTCTATATACTGTGATTTTGATACAATTTGGGAGGTGCTCTACTGACAGAGTGGAGAACAGTTTAAATAAGTGTAATACAAACAAGATTCAACATCCCCAAAACGATATTTGTTTAAAAATGTAGATTGAGAGACGCCTCTTGATTTTGTACCTTCGGACATCTGCGTAATTCCATGAAATACGTTTACAAATTTGACACTATTTTTCATACGGAATCATATTCCGCATGTATTCTGAAAATTTTGTCAACATTTTACTTTATTTATGAAAAATAGTGTACGTTTTGTATACATTTTTCATGAAATTACGCAGATGTCCGAAGGTACAAAATCACATGGCGTGTATCATATTTGTACGTGCAGATTTTCATGTTCACAATGTAGCAATATTATGATGTAGGCAATAAGATAATATTTGTAATAAATGATGTGTATTGGATGATAATAATTTCTGATTAGATAGATACATGTCCTAATGAAAAAACGAAATACAATATGAAACTAATATAGGAATGAATGGCCTTTTTGTGAAATTTATCGGGGTATAAACTTGGAAAAGTCGCGGGAATACTGGACGAAGCGATACAAAATTACAATTTTCGAAAAAAAATCAAAAACAATTATTTTGTTTTCGAAAATTTTGCCTCGTCCAGTATTCCCGCGACTTTTCCAAGTATATATCCCCGATAAATTCCACAAAAAGGCCATTCATTCCTTATAATTCCAGCATTTAAAATAAATTCATCAAGAAAATGTGTTTATTTTCCGTTTTCTTAAGAATTATTTTAACTGCGCCTCACGGTTACGGAAAGTAGTTCAGTTCGGCGTGGGAGTTTACTGGGATATAAATTTTGGACAGAGACTTGTTACGGGCCAATCAAATGTTAGGGAATTGTGTAATTATTGCTGTGCTGGAATTATTATGAAACTAATAACATGATAAATACTTCAATGAAGTCAGATTTTAGCACTTCATATTTTGATTTGAGATATGGAAAACAAGATTCAGAAATATACATTAACATGCATGCATTAACTAATATTTAAAATAATAATAATAATAATTTAATAATTATTCGATAAATATTCATATGACATTCATAACATTTATTTAATAATAATATAAATAATAATACTGACTGTTAATATTATTGCTATTATTATTAAAAGTATAATACAGTATCATTATTGTTTAATATTATTTATTTTATTATATATACATTATTTTTTACCATACGAATTAGCCAATTAGATATTGGAATATGAAATGTCTGTCACTGTCAGAATGTTCAAAGTGTACGTTTATGCATTTATTTTGGGAACACATTCAGTTTCCATTGGCAACATAAAATATTAATATAAAATATTCATAACCGTTACCGAGTAGCAAATTCCTTTTGGAAATTATATACAATGCACCGCCCGCATGATTGCGGTTAATAATAAGTTATACAATGCAGTTAGATTGTGCTTTTATTCGATGTTAGGAGATTAATCCAGAAAAAAACATATTCGTATGTGTACGCATTTTTCAAACAAACGGACAGACGTATAGATTTCCAAATATGCGCAGAATATTATTTCGGAAATATTTGTTTTAAATATATTTTACTTCGCTATCATAAAATGTGGCTGGTTTAATATTATTACAAAATAACACAATGAAAGATGATTAGTGAAAATATAATTGTTATTTACTTATTTCAATTGTGTTCTTGCACCGGCTGTTAATTCTGTATTGGATGCATAATTCTGTGATGTATACTATATTCTGTTCCATTTATAATATTCGGAGAAATTAATAGATATCTTAAATAAATTATTGGCCGTTGGTATTCGCCTGCCAACAATATTAAACATAAATAATTAAAAAAAACTGCCGTCTGTTGATTACATTTTAATTTGCTTTTTTTTTTTAATGAAGCATGGTTTTGCAGCATTTCAGAATCATTTCCCTTGGAAATGATTCTGAAATGCTGCCAAACCATGTTTTTGTTTAGCCAAATATATACAATATGAAACAACAGCTGACAACAAGTTTCTGTTCAAGCATTCTAGGGGTTAACATGTAATTTCCATTCATACTTGCAAACCATACTGCATACGCTATTCGCATATAATACATGACATTCTTTCTTTATAAATATGAGATAGATTTTGTAGATGACGCTGAAAACTGACGAAAAGCTCAGAGCACACGCGGACTTTAATTCCATATCTGTTCTGAAAATGTACGTTGCTACATATTAAAGGTACATTCCCACTAGTAGGCAGAAAATGTTCTTTATAGGAATTAAATAAGTTTATAATTGTGTCACTATTCCACCAGTTCGAAAAATTACAAATGCCGCTATACATATAGAATCAGTTAGTAAAACTTATTTTACTGATAGTGACGCGCGGTGGTATCAGGCTGTTTTCATATTCAAATCAGGCATGATATGTTTTTATTATTTATTCTAATTAAATGCGTCACCAGAATTTTTTTTATTATCCACCGATTTTAAAGTATGATCATTGCACCTCAAAAAATATATACAGAAATAAATAGTAATGTCCGTTAACATTTTAAAGAAACACGGTTATCGTCCCTGATATCATTGTGGAAATTTACGTCTGATATCAAATGTATAATAATGCAATCAATACGTGGGGTATAATGGTGAATGAATGTTTATTTTGCCAGAAAATGTATCAATGGATGTCTCTGATATAAAGAACAGTTTGTACATACTGAGTGGGCACGTATGTGTATGAATCCACAGTAGCGGACATGTTGTTTTTTCTTCTCGTGTTTCTTAAAAAAATACGAACACATATCAATATGCAGAATAGTCCATACACCGAGAGGTAGATGATACGAATACCTGCGTCTCAATTTTGAACGCCAATTAATAGTATGAGCATCATTGTACAAGCAAGCGGACTGATCAGGGACTACGTGGTTCGTCAAACAGTTTGACGAACCACGTACTCCCTGATCGATTGATTGTGCGTCGATGAAGCGTGATTAGTATGCATGTTGCACACGGCATTACGGTCTGTTTCACGAAAACTGCCCAAATCTTACGGCTATATAAACAATGCAAAAACAATATGTTTTTTGATAATGCTAAATTTTATAAAAATTTAAGAATGAGCCTTTTGTGAAATTTGGTCCAATATTGATTTTATTACCAAAAAACGAGTGGGTATTTAACATGGGGAAATGTTTCTAATTTTATAAATAGTGGACCGATTTTCAAAATTTAACTTTTATTTTCTTAGTTAGATCATTTGCAAGCTATCTAGTCTGTTACGGAGTCAATTTCCATTTTGTTTTACTGTCCCCCAGCTCATCCACCTCATTTCCCCCCATGTTAAATTCTCATAGACAAATCAATATTTGACCAAATTTCACGAAAATAATGCTCATTCTTAAATTTTGATAAAATTTAATATTATCGAAAAAATAATGTTTTTGCGTTGTTTATAAGGCCGTAACATTTTGGCAGATTTCGCGAAACAGATTGTTCAACTGCGGCAAAATTATAATATAGCAAGCATCTTTGGAAGTTGCCTCCCTTTTCGCGTCTTAGTATTTCACCGATATTGATTTCGAAACAATATACAATATAACACTTCTACTTTCAGGAAATTACATCGAAAATTCACTCACAATTGAGACAAGCCATGCGATTTTATACCTAGAAGTTACATGTGCGATTTTTCATGAAAACAGAAACTGTGATATTTCCTGTAGATAACGTCGACGTATTCGATGCAATTCTAAAAAGATGTGCGATAAAAGTTACACTACTGTACTATACTTTCGTCGAATGTTGACGAAATGTTCAGAGCAAATGCGGAATTCTGTGGAATATAATTGCGTCATCCTTCGACGTTATTTATGGAAAATACAATGAATAGTAAATTATGTAAAAAATACAGTTCATAAATATTCGCACATCTTCTTAGGTACAAACTCGCATGTCGTATGTTATGAATAATGAATATTTTCCGAAAGTCATATCGGCGAAATACGGCGACACGGTAAGGGAAATGATTTAAAACCCGACTGAAGATTATCAGACACGCGAGTTTACGTTCCTGGCTTAATGATATGTTAATCCAAACTTAGCATAAATATGAATATTCACACATTGTACAGTAATACACTAAACTAAACTAAACACATATTTCAAAGATATTCCGGCTAGATTGCAACTATTGCTACACACAGTTAGTAAATATAATAATTCCACTGGAATAGAATCACTGACGGGTCTATTCAATCTTTAACTGACGTCGACGCTTCCGACGTCATTTTCCCAACGTCTGGTGACGTCATTAATAAATCCGAGTGTTTACACTCCTTTTTCCACTTCATGCGGCGATTCTGAAACCATATTTTCACCTGACGTTCCGTAAGACACAGCGCATGCGCGATTTCTATCCGTCGACGTCGGGTGAGGTATTTATTAAAATGGAACTCCTTTTCCAGTTCCAACGTCTGGTAGCGGGTATACGTCTGCCTTCCTCTCTTGCGATTTGGCCCTGGAATGAACGAAACATCAGCAGTCGGGGGTTTTTAGTTTTATATAGCACATTAACTTGAAATATGGCTACGTTTATGGCATTTAGGTGTCTTGTCCAGTAATATATCTAAGGAATAGTCTTTATTACCGAAATGGTCGTAAAATCCATTCCCCCCACCATTTGGCAGATTTTTATTATCTTTTATGGGCTGCTAATCGAGTAATTTGACAACATTCTTTATTTGTGTGTGTTGAACAAAGCCATCGATTGGGTTGTTTTATCAATGTGGTGTTAATTTGCAAATAAATGTTTGTTTTTAGTGCGTTTGTGACAAGTGATATTACATATTTCACCTCTAGGGTGTAAATATGGCTGTAATGCGTTCCCATGATGAAACATTAGTCTGTTTATACAATACGCCAATACACAATGGCACATCCTTTCTTTGGGACCAGCCATTAGCTAATATGCGACAGTTTTATTTTTAAAATGGGGCTTATTGAATGACTGGCCAGTGTAGACGCTGATGAGTTAGCATACTCGTGTACCTTGAATTTGATCAAATTTCAAATTAAATGAACAATACTACTTATTCAACGCAATAACGACCAGTGTATGTCCTGATCAGACTGCGCAAATGCGCAGTCTGATTAGGACCTACACAGGTCGCAATTTAATATATCCATTTTGTTGTAGAGAATATTATCGACGCCTTTGTGAATATGAGAATACCATGGAATATGATATACAAACTTAATAACTCACAATTCTGAAAATGAATTTTCTATGCTCATTTGATTTAACATTCTCTGAAAATAGAACAAACTGCATGGGATTTATTGAGGTCCAGTGCATATATGTCAAATATCACACAGGGGTGTATACATTTTGAGGCGCATCGAGGTACAAGCGCCTGCGTCTTATTCCTGTGGGAGGGGCGGGGCGCGGGGCGCGGGGGTGGGAGAGGCGAACGGTCTTTGGCTTGAACGTTTTCTCGGCTTATAATTATGTCCAAGAATGTAACATTTCTTTGAGCCAATTCCCATCGGAAACGATGTATGCAGTTTTGGCTTTGGAGTTTGGCTTGTATCTAGATTTCTCTCGGTGTTTTTTTTGTTATCCGACTACTGTAATGTAGCGTGCGACAACGCGTACAATCTGATGAATTTCTGTCATGAATTGTGCAATTAACTTTGTTTGCACGTGGCCGTGACTGGAGACATGGGGCTTAAGGTTTCTACGAACTGTGTATATCCAGATCAGCCTGTGCATCCGCACAGTCTGATCAGGATCTGCACTGTTCGTCATTCCACCAATGACGCACCCGTCATGTTTCTAACAATCGAAATAGATCGCTTTCATGCTACAGAGGAGTGTGCTATTTGATCAGGCGCGACACTGGTCACAAATCCCATTAGCCACATTTATCCAGTCACAGCCACGTAATGTAAACAAACATTAACGCTGGTATTATTTTGTTTTGTTGAACTCATTAAAACTGCCCGCGGTCGCCTGAACGCAATTAACTGGTGTTATTTCAATTTTCTCCTGGGTTTAGAAACATAGCAATTAGTGACGGCCAATGTCCACAGTGACCATAAAGACAGAATAAAAATAGACAATCCTACATGAGTGAGGAGTGAATATTGTATTATTGAACTCGTTTGCTGATTTAATAAGAAACGACGACATGAAATCAGCGTTTAATAAGTGCCATATTAAACCATCGCAAATTACAGATTACAGTGGGGTCAGCGTGTAAGTGCACACACGAACGAACACGACAGGTTGGAACCAACCTGTCGTGTTCGTTCGTGTGTGCATCGTGTGTGCACTTACACGCTGTAAGCACACCATCATATATTGATAGTGATTACACCTAATATGTTTTCTGTAATGGTCTGATATGCATATTGTTTATGCTATTAAACCACATTTATTGCACTATTAATTAATGTTATTACACTACTAAAGCCGAGTATATGCAATACGTGTTGTATGCTGTCCGTTTATTACGCAAGATGCTACGATGTAAACATGACGTTCATGTATATGTATTCGTCGAATCAGAAAAACAATTAGACAACCGGAGACATGAGTTACTTGAAATTTCATGTTTCACGATATTGTCCTTTAGCGATTTTATTCACAAATAACTGTACCATGCCGTGGTGTTGGCTATTACAAATAAGTTCAGCCATTCACAGACAAGTACAAGGGAAGCAACTCAAATTGAAATGGTCAGTGAAATATAGATGTCTGTTTCGTATTATATTGAAAACGTTTTGCAGACGGTGTTTATTATTATTATTATTGTTGTTGTGATTATTATTATTATTATTACTATTAATATTAGTGTTATTATTATTATTATTGTAATTATTATTATTATTACTATTATTATTATTATTATTATTATTATTGTAATTATTATTATTATTACTATTATTGTAAGTATTATTATTATTACTATTATTGTAAGTATTATTATTATTACTATTATTATTATTATTATTACTATTATTGTAAGTATTATTATTATTACTATTATTGTAAGTATTATTATTATTACTATTATTATTAGTGTTATTATTATTATTATTGTAATTATTATTATTATTACTGTTATTATTAGTTATTATTATTGTAATTATTATTATTATAATTATTATTATTATTACTATTATTATTTTATTATTAGTATTATTATTATTATTATTCTATTATTATTATTATTTATTGTTATTATTATTACTTATTAATTATTATTATTAGTTATTATTATTATTATTATTATTATTATTATTATTATTATTATTATTTTGAAAACAACGCCATTTGCATGGTCACGTGATTTCTCGCAGTTTCCTTATCTATTTCGGTCGAAGTATCAGTATTCAATAAAAGGTTCGCCTAATACAGACAATAATACTTATTATAGGAATGAATGGCCTTTTTGTGGAATTTATCGGGGTATAAACTTGGAAAAGCCACTTTCGCAATTGACGATAAAAATAAACAATTGGCGATAAAAAATTACAATTTTCGAAAAAAAAAAAAGATTTTTTTTTTTCGAAAATTGTAATTTTTTATCGCTAATTGTTTATTTTTATCCCATTGGTTACTATAGGAATGAATGGCCTTTTTGTGGAATTTATCAGGGTATAAACTTGGAAAAGTCGCGGGAATACTGGACGAAGGCCGGAAGGCCTCGTCCAGTATTCCCGCGACTTTTCGAAGTTTATATCCCCGATAAATTCCACAAAAAGGCCATTCATTCCTTATAATTGCAGCATTTGAAATAAATTCATTAAGAAAATGTGTTTATTTTCCGTTTTCCTAAGAATTATTTTAACTGCGCCTCACGGTTACGAAAAGTAGTTCGGCATGGGAGTTTACTGGGATATACATTTTGGACAGAGACTTGGTACGGGCCAATCAAATATTAGGGTATAGTGTAAATATTTTGTGCTGGAATTATATAGCAATACACACAGTACACACATTTAAGATCGATAGTTACATAATACAATCAAAATCTGAAAGAAAACCAGTTGCATGACACTTCAAATTGTATATATCTTAAAGGTACATGCCCACTCAGTAGGCACACAATGGTCTTTATAGGAATGAAATATGTGTATAATTGTGTCACTATTCCACCTGTTCTAAAACTTACGAGTGCCCACTATACAGATATAATCATTTAGTAATATTTAGTTTACTGATAGTGACGCGCGGTGGTATCAGGCTATGTTCATATGCAAATGAGGCATGGTATATTGTAATTATTTATACTAATTACATGCGTCACCTGAACAAATAATATTTTAGACAAATTATTTAGTATGATCATTGTACATCAAAATATAAATACAGATAATATTTTGTATTGTCCATTAACCTTTTAAGGAAACACTGTTATCGCCCCTGATATCAGTGTGGACATTTACGTCCGATATAAAATGTATAATAATGCCAATCAATACGTGGGGTAATGGTGAATGAATGTTTCTTTTGCCAGAAAATGTCTCAGCTGATGTCTCTGATATAATTAACAGTTGGTGCCTACCGAGTGGGCATGTACCTTTAACCACAGACGTTCGAGGCCGGACACCAACATCCATTACTGTACCATCGTACAAAAGTCAAAAAGTCAGTCAAAAATGTATTCGTGTGTCGATGAAATGTAATGTAACATTTAACTGCGTGTCATCAAAGTATTTTGCTATTAAATTTCTGTAAACTTCATACATTTCGTCCGCAACAATGACTGAAATACGTATTTGCATACCTTTCGAAAACACAACCTAAGTAATAATCACATTTGCATATTGATCAGTCATGCCATGCCTATAAATTACAACCGCCATCAAATCGGGTTATAAACAATATTGCTGTGTCATATATCCAAGATGACTCCGCCCATCAGGTCGATCAAAGCATATTTCTATATCCATACTCGCGGCAGTAGGACATTGATCGAGCGAGATATGCCGCATGGAGTTCATTTATCAACGAAACTGCATTCGGAGACAAATATAGAGTGGAAGAGCTAGATTCTCATAATTACATTATTATTTCCATAATTACATTATTATTTCCATACATACATTATTAATTTCATAAATACATTATTATTTCAACTCGGAGTTGAAATAATAATTTATTTTTGGAACTAATAATGCACTTATGATGACGGAATATTATAAATTGGCAGCAGATTAAAGTTATGACGTTTTTTTGTTATTTCATGACAATTCATATATATATATACCAATGACTGTTATTGACACTCGTTCATATCGTCATTATTTGCGTGGTACCTTCACTTGTCAAGTATATTACTAAAAATGTCATATGCCCGAATATGGCCGTTCGCAGCCAATGAAAATGCTCTGAATCCCGATGCAACGAAAAGTTCGCGTTCTTTTCAACGAAACTATCTTATATTTTCCTGTCGCATAGAACGTAACCTGATAAGTATAAAACCATAGTTGTGTCTTTCGATATCAAGTTTATCAAGCTCAGCTCGGCGAGCCTTGTAATTCCTACGCGTTTCCTAGCCATGCCTGATAGTAGACTTGATGTCAAAGCAAACTAGCCTGGTGTTCTCTATAGCTATCAGGATCGGCTCTGCAAACGACGGGAATTGCTCGGAAAGCCTCGGAATTCCCACCTGTTTTCAAGCATTGCCCGATAAACCTGAGGATTCTCGACTCGTATTCATTATATCCAAGGGTAGGAATTCCTAAATTCCTACGAGTTTGCAAGCCTTGTCGGATGTTCTCCGCCCAACTGCCTGCGCTAATCTTACGCAGATAAAAACGTTTCGGAACAACTATAATAAGCTTTCCGCAATAATACGATATGTTTAACAATTCTGTAGTAACCAGGGGGCCGTTTTTACTAAAGGTTGTAAAACTAAAATGTTCATACGTGCATATGTAGAATACTCTTTAAATTTCAATTGATGGATTTACATTTATTGAGCATAGGCTGCATATGCAGCCTATGCTCAGTAAATGTAAATCCAATAATTGTTTACAAGAACACATTGTTAATGTGAAATTTACATACTATCATAATGTTGCACTTACGAACATTTTAGTCGTACGAAGTTTATTGAAACGGCTCCAGGAACCCACAGTTCCAACATTTCGGAGCAATGAATTAGGTTTCTACTAAATGGCATCCATTTTAGATTTCACATTTGTAGAAACTAATTCCTTGATACAGGCCTTGTGCCGAGACGTTGTAAGTGTGGGTCCCTGTAGCCTATTTCATCAACATTGCAAAGTATACTTTAGTAGCAAAGTATACTTTGAGGGAGAACTTTTCAATCTTATGATACATTTATTAATTTTTATTATACTGAATTTATTACATTATCACAGCCAATTTGGCTGTGATAATGTAATAAATTCAGTATAATAATTCTGCATACGTTTAATCATGAAATATATGCATTTGTTAGTTCTATATGAAATAATGCATTTCAGGAAACATAAATGATTACTCCCTCAAAGTATACTTTGCTAGTAAAGTGTACTTTGCAATGTTGATGAAATAGGCTACTGGTTACTGCAGAATGGAACATCTATAAACAATCTCGGCTCGCAAACAAGCAGTTTGATTGGTTGAGCCTGAGTTCAGACTCAGCCAAGCAAACTGCTTGTTTTCAAGCACAATATATAAAGTAGACCAATATTGGCAAGCTTATTGCAGGCGGTGTACGTGTACCTACCATATTGCGTTCTCATCCAGGGATACAACGGGACGTCGACACCGTCGCTGTCGTCGTCATCGTCGGCATTGACGTCGCCGTTCGTCGGTGCCGGTGGCGGATAACGGCATTTACTGGTTGAACTGTCGGGAGAACATGGCCGACAGAAGGGCAGGTCGCGCTGGAAGGTAGTCGGTGGTTTAAGCTTGTAGTCTATGTATGAACTATGAAACGAATTTCGTTTCAAATCGGTATTTGCGTTTTCTAATTGACTATTTGATGGGAAAGTGTTTAACTGTTCGTGTTTGCAGCTTGGAAGGTCCGTTATTTCTGAGGTATATTCACATTTTCCCTTGCCTCGGGTGAAGTGATAGCCGTTTATGAACGAATTGTCTATGTATGCAGTGTTCCGAGTATCGGTAGCACACGACAACTGGTGAATCCGTTTATAAAACTCGTTGCCGTATTCGAGATCTGTACACATGTCGTTGTGTCGCAATGGCATCGTGTTACGGCCGTGTACGTACACGCCGGGGTTACAATACTCATTCCGGAATCCATCAAGCGGGACGGGTCGGTAAGAGTTAGGCAAATAACTATTCATTTCCCCTGTCGACGCAGTCCAGTGACTTTCTAAAGATGAAACGTACCGCCACTCACATTAATGAAGTCGTAAATCCAGGGTTCTGAGAGCCTCTTCAACGCAACTGAAAAGGAAAGTAGATTTACGTGATTCGTCGTTTCAAGAGATATGAAATTGCTAATTATCACATTTAGAAATACAAACGACTGTTCGTGTCGAGGTATGATAAAACAGCGTTGCATCTGCGCAACACACAACATGAAATATGTATACTAAATTAATAATAAATGACTACTACAACTACTTCTGTATATTTGTTGTCCAACCGGGCTATCGAATATTCGACAAAACACAAACTTTTACCAACATGTAACATGAAAAATAAGAAATCAATTGTATTTTTCGAAATTAGTTTTGACGATAATCGGGGCAACCCGAAATTTCTGTCTGTAACGCAGGACGACTTACACGTAAGTCGCCCTGCGTTACAGACTGAAATTTCGAGTTACAATCCGAAAGGATATAGAGTCCAATCGCTGAATTTACCTGTTTCTTTTCAATTTCCTGCGTTCTATATATCCATGTACGACACAGACATTGTTTTAACTAGACGTAGGAATATGTTCCCACACACTGCACAAACACATTTATAGGATGCGCACCAAATTACATACGTTGACATCAGATGATGAAAATGCTTTCAAAGTCTATGTTTTGCTTGACAGAAACAACACAGACAGTTGTTCCAGCAATTCCGCATCTGCTCAGAATATTTTACGGAAACTATCTTTCGAAATCAATATCGGCAAATGTCTATAAGGCGATAAGACATCTTATCTCGCAGAGCGAATATGTCAGCAAGGAAGCAAAACATGTAGCCATTTGACGGATCAAGACACACGATATATGCCATTATATCAACCATATAACGGATGCATTTTTTCTCTGTATATTTTTTGTTATTCCCTCCCTCCTATCTTCTATATTTATTACAAGAACACATATAGTACCGCTGATTTATGTGACCTTGGCTGGGACAATAGGGCTTATGGCATGTATGACCAGTGTAGTCGCTACACTGGCTGCAAATAACGCAAACGTCATTTAAGCAGTCACAACCAAAGCAGTGGTATTGGGACCAGTGTAGACTTTGATCAGACTGCGCGAATGCATTCGCGCAGTCTGATCAAGGTCTACACTGCTCGCTATTACACTGGTTGCAAATAACATAAACGCCACCAATGCAGTCACAACCGAAAACGTGACATTGAGGCCAGTGTAGACCTTGATCAGACTGCGCATTCGCGCAGTCTGATCAAGGTCTACACTGTTTGCTGTTCAGTCAGTGAAACTCCAGTTATTCATCTAAAATGTAGATCCTTATCAGATTGCAGTAGTAGGAGTATTCTGAGTACATAGTTCTAATTACATTTCATTACACTGCATTACATAATAGTTGTGACGGAGTAGGCTTTTCAAATTTGCGTTTGAAGCGTTCTTTCTTTACTTTCTACTTCGTGGAGAGTAACCTAACAAAATATGTTTGTGTCATATTGTAGAATTGTCACTCAATAACAATATAGCGATGTATGAACGTCAACGCCCTGCAGATTGTTTCTATATTTTAGTGCACGAAGTGTAAATGCTATTACGCACATTTTTACTGTGTATAGTGGTGTGGCGATATAGTGCAAACTGTTGCATATAAAGATGACAACGTGCAACTATAGTATGACCGGGTATGGAAGGTGTTCGAGCCAATTCCCACCCTTAAATATAAGCCGAATCGAATCTATAGTAGGAGCTGAACTGCTCGCGACTGTCATAAGTCACATCCACTCAAACACACGCTATTCTGTTATTGAACAGCTCGCCTGGAACCAGGCGCTCTATCCCCTTATGGAAAACGCAGCAAAACATAAATTCCTCACACGATTGAACATTGGACAGCTTTTCCATTGAGAGCGAAGCCTGGCTCCCATAAATCTAGTCGATGTCCCACGATTTTAATCTGAACGAGAAATGCTTTAGAAATGTCCTTCCTCAACCGGCGTTCAGAAATTTCGCGGGAATATAAATCATAGCACGTGATACACGGGCATGGAATAACAGACTTGTCGCACAATTGTGCGTCGGCGTGCGTGCAGCGCAGCGACTACAAACAGTGACATTTTTGTGAGAATTTGAACATACACTATCGTATTGCCAATATTTGTCAATTTCTTTATTTCAAGATACTCGGATCTTGTGCCCGAAGTCAAGCAACTTGATTGTCTGAGCCTGAGCTGTGCCACAGCTCAGGCTCAGACAATCAAATTGCTTGATTACGAGATGGTAATGACAATATATGTTCAGAAACGGTGATACTATGAACACGATTAAAACAGACGGCTGTGTATCGATAGTTAGCCATGTAAATAGCGCGATCAGGAGCCACAATGTTTTCATGTTGTCAAGTCCGTATGAGTCCGTCATGTGCACGATCTACACTCGTCAGACATGAAACGTGACACAAATCTTTGACAGTGTTTTAAGGATTTATGACCATTAAATCGGATCTCTGGCATTAATTTCAATGTTGATAAATATTTTTTGGTTTTAGAAATTCAATACTGGTTGTCGTAGATAAACCGCCGAATTACGAGCCAGCCGGTATGAATGTCACTTGTACCAGCGGCTACATATTGTGCATCGTGTGCTCATCATAGTGAAAGAGACAGAGAGAGGGAGAGGGGGTAGCGAGCGGGGTGGACGAACTGATGAACAGAGAGAGAGAGAGAGAGAGTGAGGGAGAGTGAGAGAGAGACAGATATATAGACAGACAGAGAGACAGAGAGATAGACAGACAGCAAATGGAGAGAGAGGGAACGCGAGCGAGGTTGTCGATAGCTTATTAGAGAGAGAGAGAGAGAGAGAGAGAGAGAGAGATATGTAAATGTAAAGATAGCGAGAGAGAGAGAGAGAGAGAGAGAGCAACCGAGGTGGTCGAACGGATAAAAATGAGAGAGAGAGAGAACTTGTAAGAGAGAGAGAGAGAGAGAGCGAGAGAGAGAGAGAGAGAGACAGAGAGAGAAAGAGGGGGGGGGGAGGGGGAGAGGCGGGGGGGATAGGGTTCGGAAACTGATAGCGGGGGTATACACTTAAACGCATGACTTTCAAGACAGTGTATTCAATGGTTTCAATCACGTCTCTTAGTCAGTTTTATTTATTCGAAATAAAAACGCGAATACAAACAAACAGGTGTTACTGTACCGTATCCCACTCAAAATACATCTATTTTATAAATGAGCGTTTGAAAAATGAGTTTTGCGGGAGAAAATGCAATTATTATTCAATGCGAACAAAAACCTATGATTCACCTTGGCACAGGTGTAGTAACATATGCGACGGTGCTGATGGAGACAAGCCAATGCCAGGCAGATTGTGGAAACAGTCATGATTATTTTATTATTTACGTTACCGTATTTTCATTGTCTAGTTCCGACCGTGCGTCTCGGAGCAGACAGTCTGGACATATTGATGTTTGGTGCAGCGGCTATAAATCGGGTGACATCCGGTTGTCCGTATTAGTTTAAACAATATTTATTTCAAATAATATACATGTATATATATGCATCAAAATACATATAACGTAACGATGAATAAGGATTAGAAAACAAGCTCACAGAGCTTATGTGAATTATTCTTGTTGAGTAAAGCATCAGTAAATGAGAATGTGGCAAGAATACATATAATGTATACATGTGTCCGGATTAGAAAGGGTCCAATGTAATTCACATTAGGGTATGGAATATGGAAGGTGTGCGAGTCAATTCCCACCCTTAAATATTAGCCGAATCGAATCACATTCTAGTATATTTGTATGTGGACTGCAAAATTGAGAACAAGATGCGACCAGTGTAGATCCAGATCAGCCTGTGTATCCGCACAGTCTGATCAGGATCTGCAACGTTCGCTATTGAAACAATTAACTACCATTGATGCTGCTAACAAGCAAGATAAATCATTACCAGGATACAGGATTGTCATATTTGACCAGGAGCTTCACTGACCAGAAATCCCACAAGTCCTATTTCTCCAGTCACAGCCACATATAAAGAAGAAACTAACGCAATACATATTGGCAAACACATGCACGGCGGTGATCGAGGAGACTTCAACACGGCACAAACACGCACTCCACGGCCAGCGGTGTGCGGTCCAAAAAGGGCAATGAACAGCACATGAAATATACATAAAAGTAAAACAAATGCACCGAAAGCCCCACAACAGCTACTCCCTGCCCGCCAATGAAATACCGAGAAAATATCTGTACCAACAGGAGAAATGAAATAAAATGTAGTGCAGTACACGAAGTCATAACACCAATGGTGCCGCTTTGGAACGGCCACTGGAACAAAACAGTCCACTGGGGTGTTGAACCTTGTTAGCGTTGCGCCGCCAAACTCATGCTTGTCTCGCCACCATGCATGAAAAGGACAGAAACATACCACAACAATCAGAAACGAGTAATATAACGGACGAGCATGACAAAATAACTATAATAATAATAAAAAAAAAACAACAACACACGCCATACATAATATACTATTGTGAACTATGGCGACAATACTCAATACACGAAAGAAGGGATGACTGGTATAAATAAAGTGATGACCTGGGTTCGATCCTCGATTCCCGCACTGGAGTTTGTGAAATACAATTGTATTTCCCGCTCTACCAGCTGGTTCTATACAGGTGTGCCATATAGCTCGTGGATCGAATACGTACATGAGCAATATTGCTGAGATTAACGCAGGTTGATTGTCTTGTCTCACAAATGCGACCCGGGTTCGATCATCGACGGGGCAGTATATGAGGTGGTATGGTGATCGCATGATCGGACAAGTGGGTCTCCACCGGGTACTCCGGTTCCCTCCCATATTAAGTGTCACGCTTACGACTTCTCAATCTGTACCAACGAAGTCATTTATACATTAAGTACTCTGGCGAATGTTTGTAATCGTTGTTAATTAAATAAATAAAGTTTAAACTAACGCAGATGTCGGCGATTGTATGAATCCAAGGGACATAATCGAGTTACGGCTTCATTACATCTTTCACAAGCTCCACATGTGTGACGAATGCCGAGTATCCAGGCAGCCAAGTGAGCCACTAATACAAAACACGAGACGCGCTAAGCCTTGTGCAACACACACTTGAACCGTTCACATAGCTACATTCCTCACTGCCTGTGGATTTTATTTCGAGAATGATTCCTGGAATTGCCAGTTTGACAGATTTACTGCCCCTGTTTCCTTTACTTGAAATTAAAACCATTTCTCTCTGCCCTAGCCATACGGTATCAATAAAATATCCAACTGCTTTTGTACGGAAACACCTATAGGCGGCAGCCATGTGCAAACCGGCCGACATGCGTATGAACTCGTATGCTTCCAGAATAGTATCGTCTTGGACGGTAATTTATTTGTATTCGTATTTCCAAAATATGCATATATGCAAACAGTGTAGACACTGTTCAGCCTGTACGAGAATCGTACAGGCTGAACAGTGTCTACACTGTTTACAACAACATGAACATCTGTTTTCAATGATTCTGTTATGTCTAAGTACTCGTTGGATATTCTGGCAGTTATTAAGGTTTTATGACCATCCGGATTTGTTTCGATTGCGATATGAAGGTACGTTGAATGCGATAAGTCTTTGGAATTGTCATAAAATTAGCAAGCAATTTTCCTGCAATTCCAGAGTGCTAATGCTCACTTGGAACATGAAAAGCTGCTAAATAGAAGAAATTGTACATTTTTGTGCAATTACAAGTCATAGTCAAGATATCATTGATAATCCCCGTACACGATTTCCCGAAAATGTATACATTGCAAGTACGGTTTTATTGCAGTTGTTAATTTGTGTCTCGAATTGTGCTGTATCGTCACAGTCTATGACACAAACGCCTCTCAGCACCCGCTTACGCGAAACTCAACGAAAAAACGACACCAAGCCATATATATACCAGTACATGTATTACATAATCAATTGATACACGCCATGTGATTTTGTACCCTCGCACATCAGCGTAATTTCATGAAAAACGTTTACATAATTTACATTATTTTCCGTAAATGGTGTCAAAAGTTGAAAAATATATTCGGCGTCCATGCGGAATTATATCCCGCATGTGCTCTGAAAATATTGTACGCTGATGTCCGAAGGTACAAAATCAGATTTTGTGTCTCAATTACTTTGAACAAGGCAAACTTGAGAAGACAGGAGACGTGCAAAATAGACCCTAGTCCAAAACGCCAATGCATAACATGACATGCGCATAGCGGCGACCGGGCAACATGTAGCACGGTATTACAATTTCCTTCGCGGCCGGCTGTGTACGGTCCGAAAGTGAAAGCAACCGTACGAGTAATACGTAAACAAACCAAACTCCAACAAGAAATAATTCCCAGAAAGCCACTTAGAGAGCAACAATCACAACTGGCAAAATGAGAAGAAAAATACAAAGCCACTCGTATACATAATAAGACGACATGACAGCACGTGTGAAGGTAGTTGCGAACAGTAACTCTTGCAATATACTCCCGTACCGTCCGTAGCGACGGACGGTACAGGAGTAGATTTCAAGAGTTACTGTTCGCAACTAGGATAGAGAGTGCACCGACCTTTCTAGCAATACGAAAGGGGAATGGATATATGTGTTATGAAGACTTAAGGTATGCTGTTCATTTTGGACGTGGGGTACAGTGACTGACATATACAGACATGTGACTATACATTGTATGTTCCAGTGCATGATATTGTGATGAAGGAATGTGCCCGGCGACGGTCGAGAAAGGCACATACCAGTGCAGTCCTGGGCCCGTTTCACCAACATTGCATACTTTTCTAGCAAAGTATACTTTGAAGGAGAAATTTTCAATTTTAGGATAAATTTATGATTTTTTATTATACCGAATGTATTACATTATCACAGCCAATTTGGCTGTGATAATGTAATACATTCAGTATAATAATTATGCATACTTTTAATCATGAAATATATGCAGTCGTTAGTTCTATATGAAATAATGCATTTCAGGAAAAATAAATGATTACTCCCTCAAAGTATACTTTGCTAGAAAAGTATACTTTGCAATGTTGGTGAAATCGGCTACTGGTCCCCTATCTAGTTAATGTCGGACGATCAGAACACGATGGATCACGAGTGTGCTTATTTTGGACGTATTCCACAATTTCTCAAATGATAGTTTGGGCCGGTTTGTGACGTGAAATAAAAACGTTCTTAATGCTTTCTCAAATGTACTTCATCTTATATCATAGTGTTCGTTCTTGAATGTATACCGCAAATCTTTGTTTTGGAGTAATGATATGCAATGGCTGCATGCCATTGAAGATTCTCTATACCGTACATTCTGAGATATCCAGTTTCGAGTAGTGATACTGTACAGCTACTGTTTGTTCCACGCTTTCCTACCGACCAAATTTTTGGCCATTAAACACATTATATCACAACAATAAATACTTTTTTAGTAAATATTGATGAAGTTATATATTTTTTCTATAGCATATTAGCATACATTAAATAGATTTTTTGAAAATAATTTTGGACTTTCTTGACCGATTTCCGACATCAGTGTTTTGTTTTCTTACTTGCATCATTTCGAAGCTATCTGACCAGGTTTCGGAACCATTTTCCAAAGTCGACACTTCGTGAACTCTCCTGCTCCCTTTAGCCTCAATTTCCATAGGAAAGCTGTTGTTTATCGCAATAAAGTCATTATTTGATGGAATTTGCATGAGCTAATAAATGATGATGATGGCATTTCTGTCATTGTTGAAATATTACTTGCATAAAATTAAATAGTCAAACGTAGTTCCGCAACCGCGCCCTATAATATATGACTTTATCCCGTCAACATAGTGCGTATGTGTCGTGAAACAGGGTGCCGTGAAACATTTTTGCTATCCTGTCAATACGACCTAATCACTGCGTATGAATATGTGCGGTGGCTGGGGTTATATTTTTGCATTTTACAGCCATTTGTAGGTGTTGATGGGATAAATAGAACAGTAGGTTAGTGCCGTGAATGCGAAACGGGAAACGGGATGTGGCTCGGAAACGGGATGTGCTCGGCAGAGCCTCGCCCATCCCGTTTCCTAAGCCTTGCCAAATATTTTTCCCATTCACGGCACTAACCTACTATTCTCTATTTCTACTCCAATTTCGGAACTATCAGTCGTTAGAATGCGAAATATCGATGGTCTAGTAACAGAAGGTCGTAACTGCTATGCTAAAGCATAGCAGTTACGACCTTCTGTTACTAGACCAACAATATGATCATTACTCACGAACATGAGTAACACATGAGTGAATCATCAATACGAGCCCGCATCATCATCATCATACATCGAATGCAAACCATTTAGTGCACACATGCGTACAATGCTTTCATTATTAAGGCGTTTCAATTGAATTACACGTTAACGTAATGGGATGTATTTTCACCCAAGACATACGTTTTATCGCATACCACATCACATTGAAACGCATTTTTCATTTTCATCTTTTTTCAGCGAAATTATGATTTATGTCCGAATGTAATTCTCTCACACCTGGACGAATGTTTGAGGCTCTTTCTTATCGCCATAGGTGACGACTCTTAGGAAAGCACACTAGTTAGCGTTGACAACCAACGTACATTAACGCTGTCAACACAATGACCCTATATAGCGGTGTTGACAAACGGTAAATCCAGACACACCGTATCATCAGTAGCCTATTTCATCAACATTGCAAAGTATACTTATCTAGCAATGTATACTTTGAGGGAGAAATTTTCAATTAAATTTATGAATTGTTATTATACTGAATTTATTACATTATCACAGCCAATATAATAAGTCTGCATACTTTTAATCATCAAATATATGCAGTCGTTAGTTCTATATGAAAACATTCATTTCGGGAAAAATAAATGATTTGTCCCTCAAAGTATACTTTGCTGGAAAAGTATACTTTGCAATTTTGATGAAATAGACTACTGGATCTGCATTTTTTCCAAGTATATTTTTTATATTTTTTGAGAAAAAAAACCATCCCTTTTCATAAATTGACTAGTATGAAAAATCATTTTGTGACGATTTGATTCGTCGGAATATTTACATATCGAAATTCACTCAAGTTATTTAGGGGTAAAGGTTTACACAATTCCTGTTATTGTGTTGATAACAATGTTCTTTTATAAAAATCACGAATGAACATAATCCCATTATTCAACAACTATTTGAAAATAACATCTAAACTTGACGAGATGGTCCATTCTACAGTTGCCCTGATGCAATAGGAAATAAATGTAATACTTGTACATGCATTGCCATTATCAGATACATATTACTGTTAGTATGTGTTTGGCTGATCCTCTAAATACAGTAGAGAGCACGAATTATCTCCGTAATGAGATAACGTGGGGTGGGGTAGTAGTATACTATTTGACTAGCATTATACATAAAAACATATCTTGGCATTTCATTAGAATTGTCTCCTTGGAGACAATTCTAATGAAATACCAAGATATGAAAACTATAAGTGTAATAGTATTTACATATGTCTTCTTCTATGCTGGTTGTAAGGCGTGTGTCCGTTATTTTCTCTCGCTTGTTTTGTAAACATATGACACAGATCATATCATAGCACCTCATAACTTATGTTGTAGGTCAGATACAATTAATGTGTTTGCACCGTATGGTCTGATACAGCAGGTTGGCGGGACCTTTGGCGTACACATTAATTTGTATTGTTTGTAATATATTATAGTACAAAACCCGCTCCAGATAAGGAATTAGTAATTGAGTATTGTCACAGAAAGATTAACAACTTGTCAACTCCAGTAGACTGTCAGCTTAAGTTATTTGATCAATGTATCACTCCAATTCTCTGCTATGCCTGTGAAATCTGGGGATTTGAAAACATTTCGGCTATAGAAACAATTCATTTGAAATTTTGTAAAACTGTTTTGGGGGTAAAGAAATCCACACCAAATTTCATGGTTTATGGAGAACTCGGCAAATTTCCGCTTATTATTGACATTAAATGTAGAATTATTTCGTTTTGGGCAAAATTAGTTTCAGGGAAGCAGAGTAAATTATTGTTTCTTATGTATAAGTTATTATACACAACATGAAGCAAATGTGACTCATTTCCGATGGATTCAGAATGTTAAATCTATTTTAACTGAAATTGGAGTTCCTGGCGTATGGCTTAGCCAGAACGATGTTAATACTATCTGGCTGAGCCACTACGCCAGGACTCAGCTTCAGAACCAGTTTATTCAGTCATGGCTCACCAGCATCGATTCATCTTCACGTGGAATTACGTATAGAATCTTTAAAACAGAGTTTGGATTAGAAACATATTTAATTAATCTCACGGAAAGGTTAAGAAAAACATTGACCAGATTTCGAACTTGTAATCATAGACTGGCGGTCGAAACTGGTAGATGGACAGGTGTGCCGAGAGCAAGCAGGGTCTGCAACAAATGTGGCGCTGGTGCTCTCGGTGACGAGTTTCATTTCCTTTTCGAGTGCCGCTTCTATGATGAAGTTCGAAAACGGTATATCAAGCCATTTTATTTTAGAAGACCAAATATTTTAAAATTCGCACAGCTATTTGAGAAAAAATCTGGAAAGCAATTAAGAAATTTAGCTATTTTTATAAGAAATGCTTTATGGTTATAATGACTAGTGAGCTTATACATATGCATTTTGTATTTGTACCCATCGTTGTATTATGTAATCTGTTGTATACCTCGTGTGTCACGCATGTGGCTTAGAGTGAATAAAATGTATTGTATTGTATTGCCCACTCCATCACTTCTGAAGCAACTGGGTATTTCAATATTTTAATTGGATAAAATGAAATCACACTACTGTTTACACATCAACAGACAGCAATTATTTAATCGTTTGCTTCGAAATGAAAACATGTCTTGACATTTTATGAGAATTGTCTCTAATTAAATACCAAGATGTGTTTTCATGGAAAATAAGAAAAACATGCTATATCTGTGGTCTGTTTATTGTTTTCTGCAGCATGATAAAGGTACCACAACATTTTTCTTACTTTTTGATACTCGCTATTTTAATGGGGTATTTAAGTAAATACACAGCTTATCTGGAGCGCTGGTAGCAAATATACAAATACAGTAAATAGGTTTACCTTAGTAATGGATACAATGTGATTGTTGCCTAAAGCCACTGTCAATGCAACTGTACGTAGACTACACTAGAATAACTATTTGAAGAATGTTGAGGATGATTTATTATTTCCAGTATTTACAAAATGTAATGCCTGCTTCTATTGGCTTGTATACTAGTAGATATCCCCTCACCACTAGGCAGGAGGAGATATAGAATGAGTCTCTGTACGTGCATACGTGTGTTCTTGTGTGCGAACAAACACTATCATTCGTTAATACCGTCGAACCTCCCCGAACGGCCACCTCTATACAACAACACCTTCTCAGTAACAGCCGCTATTTTATATCCCTAAATGATGGCTGTTGTAGGGAGGTTAATGCTGAATTAAATTTTGTCGTCTGCTGTTTATTTATTTTCTTCGATAATTCACATCAAATACATGCTTTGACAGCATTTTAGAATCATTTCCAATGGAAATGATTCTGAAGTGCTGTCAAAACATGTTTTTATTGAGAAAGAATGCAAAAGCAACAGCAGATGACACTTTTCGTGCTCAGCAGTCTAAGGGTTAGATATAGAGGAAATCATCCATTTGGGATATAAAATAGCGACTGTTACAGAGAGGGTGTTGTTGTAGAGAGGTGGCCGTTCGGGGAGGTTCGACTGCACATGTACATGTATATGTCGAAAGAATATAGCTGCTTACAGAGGAATCATTTACATATACATGTAATGACATGGGTCCGGTACTTAAAATGGCGACGGACTCTTATGGTTTATCATATGTAATTGGTGAATATAGGCTGCTGCAATTGGTGAATATAGGCTAAATAAAGCAACTGCAAAACAATTATTTTCACTTTCAAATGGCGTTAGTACATGAGAAATACAAAGTGGTTTATTTACACATTACAAAGAATTGATGAAATTAAAACGAAACTTGCTAAACGAACGAGTGTTTGTTTCACGTTTTTCCGCCGGCCCACTTTTGGCTATTGAACACATATACATACCTCCAAATATACACTTTTGATGAATAATAAATCAAACTACGCATCGCTATTTATTTTATTTGACAACACAGTGAATTTATTAAAACAAAACAATCCAAGGGAGAAGCACAACTAAGTGCCTTCGAACATAATGTAATCCATGGCTGACGAGCCTGTTTCTAATACAGTCGAACCTCCCCGAACGTCCACCTCTCTACAACAACACCCTCTCTGTAACAGCCGCTATTTTATATCCCAAATGGATGATTTCCTCTGTGTTTAACCATTAGACTGCTGAGCTTGAAAAGTGTCATCTGCTGTTGCTTTTGCATTCTTTCTGAATAAAAACACGTGTTGACAGCACTTTAGAATCATTTCCATTGGAAATGATTCTAAAATGCTGTCAAAGCATGTGTTTGATGAGAATTATCGAAGAAAATAAATAAACAGCAGACTACACAATTTAATTCAGCATTAACCTCCCTACAACAGCCACCTCTCTGCAACAGCCAGTTTTACGTCCCATGGGTGGCTGTTGTAGAGACGTTGCACTGTATGATGTAACATTTGAAGCCATACATAAGCAGGCCAGCGTGCAATGATATTCGAAGGATCTTCACAGATTTACAAACGTGAGTATAGTGGTATACGGTGCTATATTAAATGAACCAAAATATTTACTGTCGAATGAATGTGACACTGAATGCGACTCTTCCAAACAGCATTCATATAAAGTTGGAAGAACATTAACAATTTATTTTAATAAAACAACAGACAATAACATGACGATAATGAACATAGAATAATCAACAGGTCGATGTCGAAAATATGTGGAAATTGAAACCTGGCCAAACAGCTTGGGAGAGAATATAATTTAGATTTTCGAGATTCATCCAGGTATTCTAAGATTAATAAAATAAATTCGCGAACTATTTTTATAGATTTTCAAATGACATATATAGTTTATATCGCATATTGAACTTATATAATAATTGCTTGATGTGTCCACGGTATGTAAATTCGGTATTATGGCTGATGAAATAAGTATATTCAATTACGATAAACTTCAATATACGCCGGCTTTAGACCTCGCAGTTGTCATAATAAGCTTTACAATCCTAATAGTTATGGCATTGTCGTTTGTTACTTCCCTTATATCGTAAAAAATAACAAAATCCAGCTGCATCAACAGCGATTTATATTGTGAAATCCGGCGCCATTTTGAATTTGTTGTTCTGACTGACCAATCAGAGGCCGCGATTAAGAGTGAAAGGTGAATATATATAGGTAAAAACGGCATTTCAGGTGTATTATGCTGCTTCCGGTTCATATTAGGCTACTTCAAATATAAATAGTAATTATTCAGCTCCATTTATTATGCTACATGCAACACTGGTTGCGGTAGAGATAAATTTGCATACTATATTTTTTGGACATTTACCAACATGACCAATTACCGCAGCTGTTAGTATGCATTCGTTATTGTGGCTGGGATTGGAGGAATAGGGTTTATGGGATTTGCGACCAGTGTAGATCCAGATCAGACTGTGCATCCGCACAGTCTGATCAGGATCTACAATGCTCGCCATTCCATCAATGAAAGTCATGGTAGATACATGCAATATATATCATCACAGGGGCGGATCCAGCATTTGGGGAACGGGGGGTTGTCTAGTTGCGAAGGTAACTCTTGCAATCTACTCTCGTACCGTCCGTAGCTAGCTACGGACGGCACGGTTGTAATTTCAAGAGTTACCGTTCGCAACTAGGGGGTTGTCCTATCTTCGAGCTCTTCGAAATGCACTTTCCTGTGTTTTACGGCATTTAAACCCAGACTCCAACTGGTGGTAAACAATGATCTATGTAAACTCCGTGGCTGAATGGGGGGGGGGGGTGCAACCGCGGAACCCCAACCCCCTCCAGATCCGCCCCCGCGTCATCAGGCTCCAGGAATGTGCTACTTGATAAGGTGCCGCTACACCGGTGACATTTACCATAAGCCCCATTTCCCCAGTCACAGCCACATTATGAGTGTTGTTCGCCGGCGGCCCAATTATGAAAATGGTCCAAGAACACCAGCACCATGTTGAAGAACCAACCGTTTAAATTGTTTCCAATTGTGTAAGTGATACGTCTTTAACGCATTCTAACCAGTTCATACTAATCATTGCGAATATATTTTGTAAGCATTAATAATTAAGGTGTGTAATACGTTCATAAATGACACCATTAATATGTGTGTGTGATTTGTGTATACGTTTCAAGCTATATAACCTACACTTATAAAACAATTAGATACAATTTACATTTGAAACAGGATTTACGAGGCGACTCCTTGTCTAAGGTAGGAGCATCTTTTGAATGTTGGTTCTTTGATATCTCCAAACTTCAAACGTTTGTCAGATATTGCAAAAATCGAAAATTCGCAATCATCTTATTTGTATATTTCTAATCGAAATCGATATATTCTAGTTAGCAGTATAAGTATTATGCGACATGTTTTATAATTGCAATTAATAACCGTTATATATCACTATTTGAGAAAGTATGAACGCGTGTATGAGGTTACGTGCATTTTCGCATGTAGTTTTGTGGCTGAAATCTATAATTTATCAGATAACCTGCCCTGAATTGACAGAATACGTACCGATTGCAAGCCTCGGAATTCCTACGCGTTTCTTAGCCTCGCCGAATAAACTTAATATCAAAAGACACTAGCATGGTATTCTCTATGTATAAAGGCATTTCAGAAATTGTCTGAAACATGATGTCGAATGTGTGCTGTAATTGTGAAAACATTGTGGGAAAAGGAGAAATTGCTTGTACAAGCAATTTCTCCTTTTCCCACAATGTTTCGTACAATTACAGCACACATTCGACATCATGTTTCAGACAATTTCTGAAATGCCTTTATAAATAGAGAATACCATGCTAGTGTCTTTTCACGTTCATGGAAAAGATGTTTGTATGAAAATAATCAGGAACGCCTATGTGTGTAATTACTGAAACATATTCAGTGTCACGAACAATATCTTTATATGTGTTCAAAACATATGAACATCAATTTGTACGTGCAGTGTAGAACCGCCTATTGTTCATCAACGCTTAGTGTTCACGTATGAAAAGAAGCCGGCAATGCAGTCTCAGATAACTTCGTCACATATTGGCGTTGTATTGCCAGTACCGTTGGTCTCCGACTTTTAAACTGGTTAACACTAGGGGATGATATCAACGCTTAGTGTCCACGTGTGAAAAGCAGCCGACAATGCAGGCTGGAACAACATCGTCATGTATTTACCTTTTATTACCAGTACCGTTGGTTTCATAGGCTTTTTAAACTGGTTAACACTAGAGGTTGACATCAACGCTTAGTGTTCACGTGTGAAAAGAAGCCTGCATTGCAGGCTTCTTTTCACACGTGAACACTAAGCGTTGGTGAAGAATAGGCGGTTGTACAGTGCACTTTTAACAACCCGAATGCATCCAGGTGAACTGCACACGTATACTAAAACACAAACAGGGCGGTCGTTATTGTCATTAAAGACACTGGGTCACAGTTCACAATAATATGTATCAATAATACGATGTCACACATCAGCGCAAACGTTCATGAACTGCAATCGTAAATGAAAATTAACATAAACTACAACAGCTGATCTTAATACAGCTAAAAATCAATATACAATACGGACACAGTTGCTTCGTTTTTTCAATATTTTTAATTTTTGGAACTTAGTATTCTATATGTATTATGTATTGTCGAGCCCACTTGCGGAAAGCGAGACATAGTGATCACAATGACGTCCGGTGTGCGTGCGTCCGTCCGTACGTCCGTCTGTCCGTGCGTGCGTCCGTGCATCCGTGCGTCCGTCCGTCCGTCCGATATATGCGTGAAAGTTTTTAAATACCTTATATCTCTGCAGTACTAATTCACATTGACTTGAAACTTCATATGCGTATTAGTCATCATCCATATATTCATGCTGTGTCCCATTCATGCGGCCCCTGTCCCCAAGGTCAAGGTCAAATTCCTCGGCGGGCTCGACATGCGGGCCGCAGCCATCCGGTTTTACTTAAATGTGCATTTCCGGTGACGTTCGCCCGCTAAGTTATGTTTCTAATGTATGTATCGTACATCGGTTTATTTACGATACAATTCTTCTATTATGTATACGTAATCTTTTAGAAGCTCTAGTGTGATACAACTCATTCTTTCAATTTATAAACAACTAACTATGCACTTAATAGAAAGCTTAAATTACGTTTCATATTGTTCCCTTAGCATTTAGTAATAACATCCAGGGGGGCCGTTTCACTAAGCTTCGTACGACTAAAATGTTCGTATGTACAAAATTATGATAGTCTGTAAATTACACATTAACAATGGTTTCTTGTAAACAATTATTGGACTTACATTTATTGAGCATAGGCTGCATATGCAGCCTATGCTCAATAAATGTAAATCCATCAATTTAAATTTACAGACGATCCTAAATTTGCACTTACGAACATTTTAGTCGTAAGAAGTTTAGTGAAACGGGCCCCTGTTCTTGATTATTTTACAATTCAACAACTCTTTCCTCAATGTCGTGTGTGATCCAATATCTACTCTAAGTCTTTGACATTGACTAATGACATCCTTTCAGAGGGGATCGCTTACTCTGAAGAACCCAAGCGAATTTTATGTAAATTGTGATTTAATAAAATATGTTGATACCAACTCAAGTGGTTGTATGCGGTGGGGCCCTTACATTTGACAATATTCTACAAATAATAATAATGTATTCACGTTACAATGCTTGCAAACAGGATGTATAATAGGTGTGGCGATAACGTAATACCATTGAAAGATATACAAATAATTTGTCAACAGAACAGGGGATTTCGTTTAAAAAAGAAGACACTTTCATCTTCACACAACCAGAAGAATTGTCAACTTGAATATGTTGATAAAGTATAATTCTTGTCTTTTCTACATCCGATGTTGATGAATCGCGCCCGTCAATTGTCCACAGGATTATGTAAATCAAACAGACCACACGGACGTTACTGAAGACGAGTATGTTTGACTGTGATCTGTGGACGGCCAGCACTTGTAATGTATGGATAATGTCATTTGAAAGATTGCGAGCAATGTTAGAATCTGCGATATTTAAATGCAATACGCATAATGTAATATCTTCAATATTACATAGAGGATTGCTTTAATGTTTGAACAGTTCATTCCCCTGAACATATGTGACGCACACACACCACCAATGACACGACCTTCACATTTGTGATCTTTGAAATGGTGCTGAAACACTTAGCCATTTATTATGTCAAAAGGTTTGTAAGACTTTCTCAAATGACTTAAGTTTTATTTTATATACGCAGTCCAGCATGCCATTAGGGTATATCCATGTTTTACAAACATGATGTCTATTTTTTTTAAATAGTTACGCTCCTCAGTTTGTTTAATTCGATAAAATGCCATAAACTATTGATTTTATTGCGGTAAACTAGTTTTTCTATGGGAATACATGTACATGGGGCAAATTGGAAAAACTAAAACATTGGAAATTGACTCCAAAACCGAGGTAGATGACTTGAAAATTATGTAGCGACAAAACAAAAGTTATATTTTGAAAATTGGTAAACACATACATATATTTGTTTTCAAAATGATTTCATTCTCAGATTGTCTATATTTTCACAGAAGGGGTCAGTGGAAGTAGTGGCATTATATCCTCTAATTGTCTGTACTGTGCCAGCAATCGATGTTGGTCTACCTAATCTGTTGACCCATTCCATTGTATCAATACACTGTTATTCACATGCATTTACTAACATAATATCATCTTTGTGCAAAAACGCATGCGTTTTTGCACAAACATGATATTATGTTAGTAAATGCATGTGCATAACAGTGTCCTGATAAAAGTGAAGGCGTCGGCAAAGAAGTGGTCGAACTACTCGATGGCTACCAGGTCCATTTGTATCATGGTGTATTATATGACTATATACGTTTACAAGTGGAGTGGACACTGTTGTTCATGAACCATGTTCATCCCAGTTGTGGATATAACTTTGACTCATTAATAACAAATACTTTACTCACACATATTTACCATACTAGTAAGAACTTACAGTGGGGTCAGCGTGTAAGTGCACACACGAACGAACACGACAGGTTGGTTCCAACATGTCGTGTTCGTTCGTGTGTGCACTTACACGCTGACCCCACTGTATATATATAGACCTCACTGTGTGTACCATTCAAATGTCATGCTTACTTTAGTTTAAATTGCATCCTGCGTGTGGCCATGCACATTCTTACTTAATAAACAATATGTTATGTTCTGTTCTGATAGCGTTAGCCTGATTATTCCACTGTTGTCTCCCAGTAAAAGTCTTGGTCGGTCGCTTGATCTACTGAAACACATCCCTATATAACTAAACCGAACTTACAAACGGCATAATAAAGCATTGATCATTTCAAAGAGCGAAATTATACTTATGTTGTTGAAACGTAGTTCGTATGGATATATGTATGTTGTACAAACAATACAGTGAAGAGAGCTTGAAACAGATACAGCGGAATTTGTCAAATACACACATGTATCTCCCAGAAATAAGAGAATGACAGGACTGACATATATTTTCATTGCTAATATTATTATTTGGCAAGATCGAAGTAGGTAGAGTCCAACTAAAATTGCTAACCTCAAGTTGTCTAATTACGCAACTGTGATGTTTGTGTTTTCTAGTAAAATCTTCTGAAACATGGAAGTAATTTAAAAATTATTAATATTAAAAAGGTACAATATTTTAACACTTGCATTGCATCGAGCCGTACCTTACACACGTAGATGCAATGACAGTATCTGCACATTAAAAACGTAGTTTACCACTCGTACATAATTAAATGGTCTCTATAAGTTAATCCCATATTATTTAAACTTACATATAGATATAGCTATTTGTTTTTCTGTTTAAAGATATATGTAGTTCATAAAGCGACATTGACCATCGTGGTGTTAATTATATTCTACGGGAGCACACAATTTAATCTAACAACATATTCTACTTTTGTGGATATACGTTTCCTATTAACTAGAGCACACGTTTATATAATTATGTTAGTAGTATCTGTTGTTAATACAAATGAAACTTACGTAATACAGTGAAAGATTAACACATCGTCATTCATATGTCCATCCGCAGTAACTTCCATCCGTTACACGGAGATGACTACCAATCTCCAAGTAGAAACTAACACGAAAACACCAAGTGTAACTTTATTGAGTTCTGACAACAGTAATTCTTTTTCAGTCATCGAAACAGGAGTAGACATATGTTCAGCAGTAAATAATACGGACATAGTATCTAATTGCATGTGTCAAAGTATTCGGATACACGAGCAGTCCGTCAGTAACAGTTGGGATCATCCGTTGAATGGGTGTCCAATATTTCTCGATTGTCGACAATTACAGGTCATCTGATAGGTTTCAATAAGTTACAATTGTTGCGAACATGGGAAACCCACACAGTTGCAGTTGACGGTTGTAACGTCTACATGTCTCACATACATGCATACAAGTCCATGAACTGGACATTAATATGTATTTTCCGAGCCAAACGTCTATGCAATAAATGAGTGTGCCAATGATACCAATTTTCATAAACACAGAAGGTCCTGACACCATTGGATAAAAAATAGACTTTGGTACTCAGATGGCACACAATGTTATCCTTATATTATAGATGAGATTCACGTTTCCCTGATTCCGGAGGAATGACAGATCCTTATTAGCAGGTCGGGTTCAGCGATATGTTCAGGATGCACATACAACTCTGCTATATGGTCTCTGGAGACAGATACGAGACTCTAATATGATTATTACACACAGACTACACTGGTGTAATTGTATAATTAATTTATTTCCTATGTGCAGCAGCGATTCTGACAAGTGTCGTGATATACGTAGCATTCCTGTCATTGTAAACTATACCTCCGTTATACCTAACCTTTAATCAGGCACATGTAAAAGGTCGTAATGTGTCGCTGAACTTATAATCAACTTCCACACATCTCACGCTTAATTAATTTGTAATTGTTTACGTACAGGTAATTAATATATCGTTTGCAAACTCCAAAAAACAGTCACGAGAAGCCAAATTGATTTATGGTGATCGAATTGGCAATGCACAAGCTTCAACAATAGCGTGTTTGTAGAAATCACAAGTTCTGGTTCATCAATTCCAACTTTGACATGTTATGTGACAATTGCATGACCCTTATATCAGTGTGGAAATTTACGTCTGATATAAAATATATAATAATGCCAATCAATACGTGGGGTAATGGTGAATGAATGTTTATTTCCAGAAAATGTCATATCTACAGAATATACAAAACTGTCGACTGGTGGGCATGTACCTTTAACCATATCACCCCTAAGTAACTGGAATAGATTTTGATATGTTAATTTTGTAGCTAATCCAACCGTCACACAATGGTTTTCAGACGAGTCCATTTATGAAAGGGGGGGGGGTATTTTTGTTCTAACAATATAAAAAATGCCCTCGAAAAGTGCAGATCCTGAGAGACGTCTCGTCTGTTTGTATACGCCGCTATAGCGGACTTTCGGGTTCAAACGGTTAAAGTGACTGTGTCGCAAATGCTATCTCAGACATTCCGTATGTGTTTATTTACTTCCAGCACAGTCCGATCATGACATAAAATCCAATTCGTTCTAACGCATTCAAATTCGTTCTAACGAGTTCAATTATTTCGTTCTAACGCATTAAAATTCGTTCCAAAGCATTCCAATTCGTTCTAACGCATTCCAATTCGTTCTAACGATTTCCAATTCGTTCTAACGATTTCAATAATTTCGTTCTAATGAATTCAAATTCGTTCTAACTCATTCGAATTCGTTCTAACTCATTCCAATTCGTTATACCGATTTCAATTATTTCGTTCTAAATAATTTCAATTATTAGAACGAATTTGAATGCGCTAGAACGAATTGGAATGCGGTAGAACGAATTCGATTTCGTTAGAAATGCGTTAGAAAGAATTCCAATTCGTTAGAAATGCGTTAGAAATAATTCCAATTCGTTAGAATGGAATAATTGAAATTGTTAGAACAAATTCGAATGCGTTAGGTTAGAACGAATGCGTTAGAACGAAATAATTGAAATCGTTAGAATGAATTGGAATGCGTTAGAACGAATTGAAATGCGTTATAACGAATTAGAATTTCTTAGAACGAAATAATCAAATGTGTCAGAACATATTTTCTCTTCGCATGTCCCTTATAAGGCTCCGTACAATTCTATATAGGGTACATAGTTTGTGTACACAACTGCTCTGAAAATGCTTCGTCATTCGATCTGAAACTATATACACGACTTCACATATTGAAGATGTGCACCTTGGTGTTTTTATGCCAAAAACATTTTTTTTAACAAAAATATCACCTTTTTAACATAGCCATTTGTTCTACATTTTTGTATCCACTTGTATATAATTTCTACTTTACACATCTCTACCTAAATTAGTATACCTGTTTGTCACAACAAGAGGAAGAAAATAATGCTATAGATTTTCAAATTCTCATTAATGTTTCTTTCCTTGGTGACAGCTTCACATTTCTGTCATCTTTGCTGTCTGGCCTATCATATACGGGCGTATTTTGTTACTTACGACACTATTATTATTATCGTGCATGCATGCTAAGTTCGCCGGTAGTACAATATTTCAGGGAAT